>QRFJ01003310.1:105613-140234 GCA_006176705.1 Cocos nucifera
AAAACAGTTTATTCAGATAGCGGCAATGGAAAATAGATCAAGCTTGATGAGAAAGTCTCACAAGCAGAACGAGCTAAGGACCAAGTGGAACCAAATCAGGTTGAGCAATAAGAACACTACCTCCTCCACCTCGTAGATCGGAAAGAGTTTTTCCGTCCCCTGAAAGATACTTAGGTATTATTTCAGAGGATGTAGAGGAAATGTTCCTCATAGGTAATGGTGCTCATGGTGATGATCCCAAAACCTACAATGAGGCGATATCAGATATCGACTCTAAGAAATGGCTAGAGGCAATGCAGTTAGAAATTGACTCGATGCACTCAAACCAAGTCTGGACCTTGGTAGATCCACCAGAAGGTATAGTACCTATTGGGATGTAAATGGATCTTCAAGAGAAAGATTGGTGCAGATGGGAATGTGGAGACATTCAAGGCTAGACTAGTGGCAAAAGGTTATAGTCAACGCGAAGGCATTGACTATCAGGATACCTTTTCCTCAGTGGCTATGCTAAAATCCATCCGCACATTGCTTGCCATTGCAGTCTATTTCGATTATGAAATATGGCAAATGGACGTGAAAATGACATTCCTAAATGGATATCTTGAGGAAGATATCTATATGGAACAGCCACTAGGTTTCACATCCAGTGATACTGATCACAAGGTTTGCAAGCTGCAAAGGTCCATATATGGACTTAAGCAAGCATCTCGGAGCTGGAACACTCGTTTCAATGATGTGATCAAAATGTTTGGTTTCATCAAAAATGAAGAGGAACCATGTATTTTCAAAAAGGGTCAGTGGAGCGCTGTTGTCTTCCTTCATATTGTACGTGGATGACATCCTCCTTATTGGAAATGATATTTCCCATGTTGACATCAGTTCAAAATGTGGTTGTCTAAAGGAATTCTCCATGAAAGACCTGGTGAAGCATCCTTTATTCTAGGAATTAAGGTCTATAGGGATAGACCGAATAGGATGCTAGGACTTTCACAGAAGATGTACATAGAGAAAGTACTAAAGAGGTTTAGTATGGAAAACTCTAAGAGGGTTTAATACCCTTCAGACATGGTATTCATCTTTCCAAGAAGATGTGCCCTAGCACACCTGAGGAAATAGAATGCATGAGCAAAGATCCCTTATGCTTCTGCAATAGGGAGCCTCATGTATGCCATGTTATGTACACGACCTGATATAGCCCATGCTGTGAGTGTCACAAGCAGATATCAGTCAAATCCAGGTGAAGAACACTGGACTTCTATGAAATGTATCCTTAAGTACTTGAGAAGAACTAAGGATATGATGTTGGTCTTTGGTAATGGAGAACTCCAAGTTCAGGGATACACAGACTTGGAATTTTCATGTCCGATATAGATGATCGAAAGTTCGACATCTGGAAGTCTGTTTGTGTGCAATGATGGAGCTATCAGCTGAAAGAGTTTCCAAGCAAACAGTGATAGCAGATTCCACCATGGAAGCAGAATATATCGCTGCATCAGAAGCTGCAAAGAAGCATTTCTGGTATAAGAAGTTTGCTAGCAGAAATCGAAGTAATGCCATCAGATGCCATTCCTCTATACTGCGACAATAATGGCGCCATAGCCCTTATTAAGGAGCCGAGGTCTCACCAGAAATCCAAGCACATTGAGCGGCGATACCACCTCATCCATGATTACCTCGAGAAGGTTACGTCGAGGTCAAGAGAGTCGACTCCACAGATAATGTGGCAGACCCACTTACAAAGCCGTTGGGCCAGCAGAAGATCGAAGCCCACCTTGAGAAGATGGAACTTAGACTTATAGCCAATTGGCTTTAGGACAAGTGGGAGATTGTTAGATATATGTGCCCTAGAAGCCAGAATTGGCTGACACTTGTAATACACTTCTAGGGGCAAAATTATAATTTTGACTAAAATCAATAAAATGGGTTATTTTCTATCACATATGTGTATTTAGTGTCTGTGATACATCCTTTGAGTTAATGGTAATGATAATTCATATTTTCAAGAGTTGAAAATTTAAGACATGAATAATCATTATTAACTCATAAACAGCTCCCGACCATAGGATCATCACGAGGATGGTGATTGATCCGGAAGGTTGGTGTACAATCGCTTCTCTTTAGTAGATGAGTCTTGAGTCTACGGTGTGGAGACACCGGAGCGAGAGTACAGGTACTCGTTAGAGAACGAGGGCACTGAGCGTGACCACCTCGAGTAGTCATTAGGGAGTCTACCTTCTCGTCAATGACTGACTCGATGCTGCAGTAGTGTGTCTGGTTCTTTGACCTGAGATGCATCGACAGTTCACCTTGAGGGTGTTATAGTTTGACTACACCATTACTCGATCTCCTAGCCATATGGAACCCTGAGGTGTATGTTGGCTATAGCATGTTCATTGTAGGAACTGGATTGCATCAAGATGGAATCTATCTACCTCGGTGGTAGAGGAGCAGCCCTATGATGATCATGAGAATCAAGTCCAGAAGCCCATGGCCATGGCAGAGTGAAATAATAGAAAGAGTTTCTATTTAGATTTTCACATTGGACTTGAATCGAATGATTACATCATATGACAGAGACTAGGGTTTGACGAGTTCACCTTAACCCTAATCTGATCGGGGCTCAAGATAGAAGAACTTAATCACACAGGTAGCTGCACCAAGAGGTTCGCATTCAGCTCTGATGGGTTGCCACCATATACTGCTAGGTGTCACTGGTGGATTTTGGGAGCAATTAGAATGATTTAGATGATCGATCATTCTAGCTGTTCGAATCAGAAGAGTTCTGATCCATCGAAAGGAGTTTCGATGATGTCTATGATAGAGATCATGACATATCCCATTACCATACAGAACTGAACCTAACTGGGTCACACAAACAAGGGTTTGAATCTGGTGATCATCAATTGAACTGATCTAGTTCAATTGATCTGAATGAGATTCAATTAGGTTCAAGGAAATCGTGCTAGCACTCGATTGAACCTAACGTTCTTCTTTTACTATCATAAATAAGTTGTCCTGACTGAGCCAAAGGAGTTTGTGCTCAATCAGAGGCCTTCATATGGTCTGACTGGAGGTTGTCCAAGTCAGAATAGGTTGTCTTATTTGTAAGACATTACCTACCATTTTTGGTCACCTGCCATTTCTTGTTCTTTGACTTTGGTCAAAAGTCTACCTTTGACTGGTCAAACGTTGACCATTGACCCTTTGACTTTTGACCACATGTCATGCACCTATTGGAGAGCTGGTGGGGGCCTGTCCCCCTGCCAGAACCTGGCAAGGAGAAGGGCGCACGCCAAGGGTGGCGTGAGCCCAAGTAGGAGGCGCCTAGGAGTCCTTGTTGGACAAGGACTCCACCTCCCTTTTGGATTCCAATTAGAGTTCTACTAAGAATCCAGTTTGACTGGTCTTAGGCACCCTCTAAGGAGGAATCCAGGGGTCTCTATTCCAACCAATCAGATTTAGATCTGATTTCACAAAGGGTTGTGATTGGTTGGAGAGGAAGAGGAGTTGGATCACAGTCAGGTCTATAAATAAGACCCTGCGCCCAACCTCTAAAAAAAGCTAATTGAATTGAGATCAGAGATTTCCCATGCCCCAAGGCTGCCTCTCCCCTCCTTCCTCCATGCCAAACATCTTCTCCCTTTGCTCTCCACGTCCAAAAGTGAATTTTGGACTTGGTTTGGTGCGATCCAGATCAAAGAAAGGCGATCAAAAGCAAGAAGGCTGCGCTGCTGCAAAAGGACGACTGCAGATCTTCAAAAGGAGTTTTGAAGATCCTCCAAATCAGATCCAGATCTAATTTTTGGAGGTGTGATAGAGAAGAAGAGGATCTCCAGATCCAACCCTGAGTGGATACCGGTAGAGGCCAGGCGCTTGCGTGGCTAGATCCAGAACCTTCTACTGCAAACAAGATCATCAATAGGATAATAGGATTACCCAAATCAAGTAAATTAAATTTGATTTAATTTATCTTTATTTTATTTCTATTATTAAAATAATAAAATTAGATCTGAAACATCCCAGATCTGATTGGGATCGAGAGAAAAATTTTGAAATATATCTCTCGATCTGATCAGATTTGAACGAACATGGTCTGGGAAATCAGGATTTTCCTTCAGTCATGCACCTATTGGAGTGCTGGTGGGAGCTTGTCCCCCTACCAGAACTTGGCAAGGAGGAGGGCACACGCCACCCTAGGTGTGTGCCCAAGTTGGAGGCACTTAGGAGTCCTTGTTGGACAAGGACTCCATCTCCTTTTTGGATTCCAATTAGAGTTCTCCTAAGAACCAACTTTGACTGGTCTTTAGCACCCTCTAAGGAGGAATCCAGGGGACTCTATTCCCACCAATCAGATTTAGATTTGACTTCACAAAGAGTTGTGATTGTTTGGGAAGAAGAGGAGTTGGATCACGCTTAGTCTATAAATAAGACCCTGCGCCCAACCCAGATTGTGATTGAAAGTGATTGAAAGGAATTGCAATTCCCATGCCCCAAGGCTGCCTCTCCCCTCCTCCTCCATGCCAAACCACCTTCTCTCTCTCCTCTCCATGTCCAAAAGGAGTTTTGGATTTTTGGTTGGTGCAATCCTGATCAAAAAAAGGCGACTGAAAGCTAGAAGGCTGCGTTGCTGCAAAGGACGACTGCTGATCTTCAAAAGGAGTTTTGAAGATCCTCCAGATCAGATTCAGATCTAATTTTTGGAGACATGATAGAGAGGAAGAGGATCTCTAGATCCAGCCTGAGTGGATACCGATAGAGGCCAGGCACTTGCATGGCTAGATCTTGAACCTTACGCGGCATACAGGATCATCAACGGGTAATAGGATTACCCATATCAAGGTAAATTAAATTTGATTTAATTTATCTAAATTTTATTTAATTTCTAAAATAATAATAATCAGATCTGAAATATCTTAGATCTGATCTAGATTAAAGAAAAAAATTTTAGAAATATATCTCTTGATCTGATCAGATCTGAACGAACTTGATCCGGGAAATCAGAATTTTCCTTCAAGGAAGCCTAATCTTAAACATCTTAAGATATGAGGCTGTCCTGTTTATATCAAAAATAATTTTGATCATAAGCTATGTACAAGGTTAGACAAATATTTATTTGTAGGATATCCTATCAAAACTTAAGGATATTATTTCTACCATCCTAGTGAACAAAAGATAATTGTCAGTAGGCATGCCATATTCTTGGAGAAGGAATTCATCCAAGAAGGGGGCAGTGGGAGAAATATTGAACTTAAAGAAGTTCAGGACCTACAAACTATTCCAAAAATAATGAATGAAAATACTCAATAAGAAGTACCCAAGGATGAGGTACATCCACAATATACACCTCCTTCCTGTAGGTTAGAGAGAGTGTGTCATGCACCTCTAAGATATAGTTTAGTCATAAGGAATGATAATGAGACAAATATCATTCAAGATAATGATCCATCGACCTATTCTGAAGCCATCATGAGTAAAGACTCTGACAAGTGTTTAGATGCAATGAAATCTGAAATGGACTCTATGTATTCCAACTAAGTTTGGACTTTAGTTGATGCACCAGAGAGTATAAGCCCTATAGGGTGCAAATGGATCTTCAAGAAGAAGATCAGAGTAGATGGCCAAATTGAAACCTACAAGGCTAGGTTGATGAAAAAAGATTTCAGATAGAAACAAGGAATTGATTATAATGAAACCTTTTCACCAGTGGCTATGCTGAAGTCTATAAGAATTTTACTTACTATAGCAGTATGCTATGATTATGAAATCTGGCAGTTGGACGTCAAGACCACTTTTCTTAATGGTAACCTTGAGGAAGAGGTCTATATGACTCGGCCAGAAGGGTTTGTCTCTAGTGCAAGACCAAATTAAGTATGTAGGCTTAAAAGATCCATTTATGGATTAAAGTAGGCTTCAAGAAGTTGGAACATCCAATTTGATATGACAGTCAAAGAGTTTGGCTTTATAAAGAATGTGGATGAACCGTGTGTATATAAGAAGGCTAGTGGGAGTGCCATAGTCTTCTTGGTTTTATATGTTGATGACATATTACTTATTGGGAATGATATTTTAATGCTCCAGTCAGTTAAGACTTGGCTATCAAAATAAGTTTTTCATGAAATATTTTGATGAAGCATCCTATATTCTTGGAATTAAGATCTATAGAGATAGATCTAATAGGATGCTAGGCTTGTCCCAATCTAGGTACATTGACTTAATGTTGAAGAGATTCAACATGGAGGGAAGTCAAAGAGGTTACTTATCCATAAGTCAAGGCATACGTTTCTCTAAGAAGATATCTCCCAAGACATTAGAAGAAAGAGAAATAATGAAATTAATCCCTTATGCTTCGATAGTAGGATCTATTATGTATGCCATATTATGTACCAGACCTGATGTGGCTTTTGCTTTAGGCATAGTCAGCAGATATCAGGTGATCTAGGGGAGGATCATTGAAAAGCTATAAAATATATTCTTAAGTATCTAAGAAGAACTAAAGATATTTTTCTGATTTATAGAGAATCAGAACTAAAACTTGAAGGATATATCGATTTTAGTTTTTAGTCAGACCTAGATAATAGCAAGTCAATATCAGGATATGTGTTTATCTTGAATAGAGGTACAGTGAGTTAAAAAAGTTCAAAACAGCAAATTGTAGCTAACTTAACAACAGAGGTAGAGTACATTGCTACTAGTGAAGCTGCCAAAGAAGCGGTCTGGATGAAGAAATTCATCGATGATCTGGGAGTGGTTCCTGAAATTGAACAACCAGTACAACTTTATTGTTATAATATCAGTGCAGTAATCCAAGCTAAGGAATTAAGGTCTCATCATAGATCAAAGAACATCCTCAGACGGTTCCACCTTGTTCGAAAAATTATCGAGAGATAAGATGTTGTATTAGAATGAGTTGACACTAAGAACAATATAGTAGATCTATTCACTAAGGCCTTACGACAGCAACTATTTCATCACCATCTCAATTGTATGGGTTTGAGATATAAGGGTGATTGGCTTTAGTGCAAGTGAAAGATGATGCGTGCTAATTTATAGCTATGGCAAGTGCACCAGTCGATCAAGTAATAAAGTGAATGAGTAGAGTATCGTCCCTAGAGGATTGAAAAACAAGTACTGAAAAGCTCTTTCCTATGCTTTATTTAGAAGATCGATTTATGAGAATAAGAAATTAAAAAAAATAAAAATAAATAAATAAATAAAATAATTAAAAGTTTTTAATTAAATAGAGAGTGTAAATTATTAGGATTTTAAATTCAAGAGCAATGGATTACTAAAGCAATCGGTTCACCAACTCAGTGAATACAATATTCAATTTTTTTAGACTAATTTTATTTCATGCGACGGTAGAGTCTCCTAATTTATTCACTACCCTTTGGTCCAGGCATAGCAAAACTATTAATATTTATTAATTATCCTTTGGTCCAGGTGTAATTTAAATAAATATTAATGCATTAGGTTTTGTGAAACCCTCTAATTAAAATACGCTGCGTCCAAAGCGCACTAAAATTTCCCGCATGCATATGAATTCTAATTTGATTCATAATACAAGGTATATAATCAAGAAGCATTAACATAGATGTACTTGGTCCGTAACATCTATGTTCATCAGATCAATTAGAAGATGGCCAGTAATCTAAAAGCATTAAGATCAGATTTATATACTCCTCATGAATAAAATTTAAAAATAAATCATACTGAATATTGCATCAAAAGAGTGGCTACACCTTAGCCTTAGTAAAATAAAATTTAGTTCATGATAACAAATTCAAAAATAGCAAATAAAATAAAAAGCATGAAGAAATTAGACTGTTTGATTGCTGAAATTGATTGTCTGCTGCTCTTGATGTGGAGAATTTGGCGAAGAAGAAGAGGCTCCTTGATCGATGTCTTGATCGTCGAAGAAAAATCAAAAAAACCCTTTTTTGATTTTCTCACAAATCACTTTTTTTTTATCTCTCTCCTCTCTCTTTCTCTCTCTCTTCTCTCCTCTCTCTCTTTCTCCCCGTCTCTCTCTCTTTGTCTCTCTCTAATTTTTTTTTTCACGACAACAATAGGCTTTTTATAGATCAAGAGTTTGATTTTTTCCCAAAATCCATCAAAAACTAGGTTTAAGACTCCCAAAATAACTCAAACTAAGATTTGGATAATTCTGGCCGTTCGATGTTGATCAAACGGTCCAAAAACCACTCAAAAAGCCCTTAAAATAACCCAGATCAAGTCGGATTTAATATCAGCCATTGGATCATCCATTGGATCGAATCTGGGCCGTCCGATCGCATGTTGAAAGAAGGCTTCAGATCTATAGTTTAACGTCGGGATGAATCTCAGCCGTTGGATCTCGATCGGGAGCTATGGATGCCGTCCATCAGCGCCTTCTTCTCGTCCGTCCGATCAAGCTTCAGTGAAAACCGCCCGTTGGATCAGCCAGAATTCCCAAATTGCCCTCCGTGGACCGTGCGCGAGCCCGGTGTTGCATGGACCGCCGCATTCTTCAAGCCAATCAGAGCGCGCTCTTTATGCTGTGAAATTCCCAAAATTACCCTTCAGATGGTCCACCGTGCGCCGCGAAAAATGCTGACGTCAGCGTTGCGTCGGTCGGTTTTTTTTTTTTTTTTGAAATTCAATTCTGGGCTCGTTTGAAGTCCGTTTTGCCTGAAATTTTTTTCATCTGAACCAGAAAAATAAGATCTTCACATTGGTGGCCTTCTTTCCTACATAAGATTAATAAAAAATATCAATTTCTAATAAAATAGATTAATTTATTTTATAATTTAATACTTTTATTAGTATATTTTTACCACTTATCACACCCCCCAACTTAGTCATTGCTAGTCCCTTAGCAATGTTTTATTTAATACCATATTTCAATAAGATTATCCATCACAAAGATAAAATCTAGGATTAAAGGTCAAAAAGTTTAGAAAATACTGCTAACTAAGCATTGAGCTTCAGAAGCAAATTTTTCAGTCAATACAATTAAAAACTTTCTTAGAGTACATCAAAGATCTATAGCACTTATGTTCGTGATGACTAACTTTAGCATTTCAGTATTAAATTAAAAGAACAAAAGTATCCTCTCTTATCACCTATTTTGGTCAATTTTCTATACATTCTCAATTTTATACTCATGAATTAAGGTAGCTTTCACACTGCCTTTTCTTTTCTTTTTCTTTTTTTTTTTTTTTTTTTACTGTGCTGAGCATCCTGGCCTTTCCTTCACCATTTTACGTGAATTTTCACACTTGACCTAGGTGCAGAGACCCAGTTACTAGGCTTTGGGCAATCCACATATACTCTATCTTTTGCACTTTATTTATAGGCAGGTAGCTCTTTCCTTAAATTCAAGTTTCTTTTATTAGAATGTATATTAATTATCAATTTTTAGTGATAATTGAATCCTCAGTTGACCTTATAATCAATACCTACTTTGCCTTGTTAGTGTGCATGTGCAATAAAAAGTGCTAATAATCTTTTAATGACCTAAGTAGGCTGCTAAAAGTTGACCAACTAATCTACTTCTTTAACTCATTACATTCATTAGCAAATAATTCTATCTTTTATCACTTATCCAGTTTATCTTGCTCAAGATTTTCTTCTTGACACATGGTTTTTTTTTTTTTTTTTAACTTTAACTTGTTCTATGTTGTCTTAAAGGAGAAAGAAAAATAAAGGATGTAATAAAGGATAGGAAAGAATACACCTGATTTGGTTCAATCTGGTTCTTTGGAGCTTTGAAATTTTGCTTGAGTTCTCATTGATTTTTCTGCAAAATTGAAAATACACACCAGAGCAGTAAAAGAGCAACAACAAATTACTAAAAAAAATAAAAGAAAAGAAAAATGATCAAAACTAAAAAGAAAAGAAACAACCTATCTAGTAGTTCTGATTTATAGTCTTCAGCTTGACTTTCTTTGAGTTCTAAAGTGGATACCCTAGGTGCAGAGCCAGTTACTAGGCTTTGCTTTGGCAACTTCTCCTTGTATATCAGTTAAGAATTTTCACAATATCTTTATGTTCTAACTTTGCTTTTCCAAAGAGTACTAATTTAGGTGTTTTTATAGTTCTATTTAAGCATCATCTAATTATGATCTTTTCTATGCAATTATAGTTTTTTCTAATTGTTTTTTTCCTTAACCTCTATTCAGTTTGTGGATGTTTAGCTATTTTTGAGTGACACCATATTAGTTTTCAAATTATTTATTACAAAATGTATCCATTATGATTGCTTAGTGCCAAAACGAGTAAAAAATGTTTTTTCAAAAATTTCAACTACCTTTGCATCATTATTGGAAAGGGTGCTGCTTCTACCCTTTTTGAAACATAATCTACAGCCACAAGTATATATTGATGTGAAAAAGAACTAGGAAAAGGTCCCATAAAATCAATACCCTAAACATCAAAAATCAATACAAGAATATTGTTTAAAGGCATTTATGTCTTCTAGAGAGATTTCCAGTTCTTTGATAGCGGTCACATGAAGAGACATAAGTATGAGCATCTTAGAAAGAGAGGGCCAATAAAAACCTAATTGAAGAACCTTATATGCTGTTCTAGTTGGGCTGAAATGTCCTCCTGCCTCTCGATGGGCTGAAATGTCCTCCTGCCTCTCGATCATGACAATGATGCAGAATTTTCTTCATTTCTTCCTCTGGAATGCATCTTCTAATGACCTGATCTGACACTTATACAAAAAAAGTTCATAGAAATAATGTTTAACAATAGATGAACCTCTTCTTTTGTTGAAAAGAAAAAAGAAAAACCTTACCAACCAAGTGTTAATAATATCCATACATAATCTACTGATATTAAAGGCTCATTAATTCCTCCTTGATAGGGCAAATATCTATTCTTCTCTGTGATGTTTTCCAGTCTGGAAAGATGGTCAGCAACTGAATTCTCTATGCCCTTCTTGTCCTTAATCTCCAAATCGTATTCTTGTAGCAAAAGAATCCACCTAATCAATCTGGGTTTTGCATCTTTCTTGGTAAGGAGATACTTTAGAGCTGCATCGGTGTATATGATAACTTTAGATAAAATAAGATAAGAATGAAATTTGTCTAATGCAAATACTACTGCCAGAAGCTCCTTTTCAGTGGTTGCAATATTTTTTTGAGCTTCAGTCAAAGTGACACATAGTATATTGTTTGAAAAATCTTATCCTTTTTTGACCAAGTACTGCTCCTATGGCTGTGTCACTAGCATCACACATCAACTCAAAAGGTAGAGACCAATCTGGTGCTACCATAATAGGTGCCGTGACCAGCTTCTCCTTGAGGGTGTTAAATGCCTGCAAACACTCATCAGAAAAATGAAAAGAGACATCCTTGCATAATAATTTAGATAAAGATTTAGAAATTAGAGAGAAGTCCTTTATAAATCGACGGTAAAAAGCATGCCCCAAAAGCTCCTAATGGCCTTTACTGAGGTCGGTATGGGTAATTTTTTGATCACCTCAAGCTTGCTCTATCAACCTCAATACCTTTATATGAAATCTTTGGCCAATGCTTCTTGTCATCAGATGATATTTTTCTAATTTGACAAGATTAGTATCCTCACATCTTTGTAAAATAAGAGATAAGTTATGCAAACATTTATCAAATGTGGATCCAAAGATAGAAAAGTCATCCATAAATATTTCAAGATAATTTTCAATCATATCATCAAAAATAGCCATCATGCATCGTTGAAAAGTAGTTGGTGCATTACATAAACCAAACGACATTCTTCTAAAAGCAAATGTACCATAAGGACATGTAAAAGTGGTTTTCTCTTGATCCTCAGGTGCTATGGCAATTTGATTATAATCAGAATATCCATCTAGAAAGCAGTAAAAATCATGTCCAGCTAATCTTTCTAACATCTGATCAATGAATAGAAGAGGATAATGATCTTTTCTAGTTGCATCATTTAATTTTCTATAATCCATGCATACTCTCCATCCAGTAATAGTCCTAATGGGGATTAATTCATTATTATCATTTTGAACTACAGTAATCCCACCTTTCTTAGGAACTACTTGAACAGGGCTCACCCATGAGCTATCAGAGATAGGATAAATAATACCTGCATCCAGTAGCTTGATTACCTCCTTTTTGACCACTTCTTGCATCTTGGGGTTGAGTCTTCTTTAGGGTTGGACCGTAGGCTCATAGTTATCTTCCATGAGAATTTTGTGCATACAAATTGAGGGACAAATTCCTTTGATGTCTGCTATTGTCCATCCAAATGCCTTTTTGTGTTTCTTTAGTACTCTTAATAATTTTTTTTCCATTAAACTTGTCAAGGAAGAAGAAATAATAACAGGTAAATGTGTTGAACCTTCCAAGAAAACATATTTTAAATGAGAAGGAAGAGGTTTAAGTTCAAGGGTAGGTAGCTCTTCAATTGATGTTTCTGGAAAAGGAGTGGGTGATCTTTCTAATTCTTCAAATCATGGTCTGTATGTGTGTGGAATATATGGTCTGGCCCTTAGCAATTTTATGCATTCTGTTTGCCTTTCATTTTTAGCTGAATCCTCTTGTGATTGGACAATGCAAGCTTCAATAGGGTCTTCAAACCTATTTTCTACAGAATTCTCATGCATAAATTGTCAATAATATCAATTACGAAAATAAGTTTGATTATCATCAGGAATGTTTAGTATCTTTGAAAACATTAAAAGTAACTTGTTCGTCTTGGACTCTAAGAATTAATTTTTCTTGTTGAACATCTATTAAAGCTCCTCCAGTAGCTAAAAAGGGTCTCCCTAAAATAAGGGGTACATCATAATCTTCTTCCATATCAAGAACAATAAAATCAACAGGAAAAATAAACTTGTTTACCTTTACCAAGACATCCTCCACTATACCTCTTGGATATTTAATGGATCTGTCGGCTAATTGAAGAGTAATAGTGGTAGGCTTTGGTTCTCCTAGACCCAGCTTCCTAAAAATAGAAAAAGGCATGAGATTAATGCTTGCTCCTAAATCACATAAAACTTTATCAAAACTACAATCACCAATAATGCAGGGGATAGTAAAACTCCCTGGATCTTTTAGCTTCTGTGGTAATTTATTTTGAAGTATTGCTGAGCATTCTTCATTCAAATTTATTCTCTCATGCTCCTTCAGCTTTTTCTTATTTGTTAAGATTTCTTTGAGAAACTTGGCATACCTGGGCATTTGAGTAATAGCATCTACAAAAGGAATATTAATATGTAAATTCTTTAGAATTTTGAAAAAGTTAGAAAATTCCTTATCTGGATGCTGTATTTGTCTCTCTGGGAATGGTAGTGGCGGCACGTAGGGCTTCACATTTGGATCAGCAAAACGTATACCTGGAGACCATCCATCTGCTGGTTGTTTTGGTGACTGACGAAGTTTGAGTTGATGGTTCCTTATTTGTAGTTGGCTCTTCAGTCTCTTTCTTCTGATGTAGCTCCTCCAGCTTTGTACCACTTCTTAGGGTGATAGCATTGACTTGCTCCCTTGGATTTGTCTCCGTATTGCTTGGCAAGGATCCTTGAGGTCTCTCGGAGATTATCTTAGCCATTTGACCTATTTGCATCTCCAAGTTTTGAATTGCTGCTGTTTGGTCCTGCCTAAGTTTGGCTTCCAAATTTTTTATAGTTGCTTCTTGGTTTTGCATAAATTTGACCATCAGCTCTTCCATGTTGGACTTCTTTTCAGGTACTTGGAATCCCGGGGGTGGCTGTTGTGCTGCATTTTGATTGCTCCATGAGAAATTTGGGTGCTGCCTCCACCCTTGATTGTATGTGTTGGAGTAGGGATTGTTTTGTTGCGGCCTGAAAAAATTACCAATATAATTAGCTGTATCAGTTGTTTTAGCAAAAGGATTACCTGTCTGGCAATTGCTCGTATCGTGTCCTCCTCCACACAGGTCACAAGTAATGCTCTGAACATGCATAGCTGTTCCCTTTAAGTTGTTGACTTCGGCTCTAAGGGCTGCAATTTCAGCTAGTAAAGTTGGCACGCAATCTACTCCCTGCACAGCTGCTAGTCTTTTTGGCATCATGCGCTCTGTCTGCCATTGATAGCTATTTGATGCCATCTCATCGATCAGATCGAAGGCTTCTTCCTCCATTTTTTGATTAATGGTTCCTCCTGCTGCTGCATCAATCATAGATCGATTAGTAGGAGATAAACCATTATAGAAAGTTTGTACCTGAAGCCATACGGGATAGTTGATGATGTGGACATCTCCTCAGCAGTTCCTTGAAATGCTCCCAAGCCTCATATAGCGTCTCCATGTCCATCTGCATAAAAGAAGTGATATCGTTGCGCATCTTAGCAGTTTTGGAAGGTGGAAAGTACTTGGCTAAGAATTTTTGGGCTAGGACATCCCAAGTTGTGATAGAACCTGCAGGAAGAGAATGAAGCCAATTTTTAGCTTTATCCCGTAAAGAGAAAGGAAATAACCTTAATCTAATAGCATCATCCGACACCCCATTAATTTTAAAAGTATCGCAAAGTTCAAGAAAATTAGAAATATGGGCATTCGGATCATCATGCATGTGTCCACTGAATTGGACAGTTGATTGAATCATCTGGATCATCGTCGATTTTATTTCGAAGTTGTTTGCTCGTACAGGCGGTCTCCTGATGCTCGAAGCTGCATCGGCTACAGATGGTGTGATGTAATCATTTAATGGATGATGTACTGGTCGAATAGCTTCATGCTGTCCTTCAGTCGCCATATCCAACTCCTAGATTGATGTCGTTAGGATCTTCAGCTGCCATGTTTCTCTCTTGTTGTAGTCTTCTAATAGTTCCTTTCAATTTCTGGATCTAAAGGTAGTAAGTTACTATGTCCAGTACGTGTCATGCACTTAAATTTTTTTTTTTTAATAATAAAAATTAAAAATAAATTTCTAAAGTAAAGCTAGGATCAAAATTTTCAATATTATTTTAGACACAATCCCCGGCAACGGTGCCAAAAACTTGATGCGTGCTAATTTATAGCTATGGCAAGTGCACCAGTCGATCAAGTAATAAAGTGAATGAGTAGAGTATCGTCCCTAGAGGATTGGAAAAATAAGTACTGAAAAGCTCTTTCCTATGCTTTATTTAGAAGATCGATTTATGAGAATAAGAAAAAAATAAAAATAAAAAAATAAAAAAAATAATTAAAAGTTTTTAATTAAATAGAGAGAGTGTAAATTATTAGGGTTTTAAATTCAAGAGCAATGGATTACTAAGGCAATCGGTTCACCAACTCAGTCAATACAATATTCAGATTTTTAGATTAATTTTATTTCATGTGACGGTGGAGTCTCCTAATTTATTCACTATCCTTTGGTCCAGGCATAGCAAAACTATTAATATTTATTAATTACCCTTTGGTCCAGGTGTAATTTAAATAAATATTAATGCATTAGGTTTTGTGAAACCCTCTAATTAAAATACGCTGCGTCCAAAGCGCACTAAAATTCCTGCATGCATATGAATTCTAATTTGATTCATAATACAAGGTATATAATCAAGAAGCATTAACATAGATGTACTTGGTCCGTAACATCTATGTTCATCAGATCAATTAGAAGATGGCCAGTAATCTAAAAGCATTAAGATCAGATTTATATACTCCTCATGAATAAAATTTAAAAATAAATCACACTGAATATTGCATCAAAAGAGTGGCTACACCTTAGCCTTAGTAAAATAAAATTTAGTTCATGATAACAAATTCAAAAATAGCAAATAAAATAAAAAGCATGGAGAAATTAGACTGTTTGATTGCTGAAATTGATTGTCTGCTGCTCTTGATGTGGAGAATTTGGCGAAGAAGAAGAGGCTCCTTGATCGATGTCTTGATCGTCGAAGAAAAATCAAAAACCCTTTTTGATTTTCTCACAAATCACTTTTTTTTTTATCTCTCTCCTCTTTCTTTCTCTCTCTCTCTCTCTCTTTCTCCTCGTCTCTCTCTTTGTCTCTCTCTAATTTTTTTCACGACAACAACAAGCTTTTTATAGATCAAGAGTTTGATTTTTCCCCAAAATCCATCAAAAACTAGGTTTAAGACTTCCAAAATAATTCAAACTAAGATTTGGATAATTCTAGCCGTCCGATGTTGATCAAACGATCCAAAAACCACTCAAAAAGTCTTTAAAATAACCCAGATCAAGTCGAATTTAATATCAGCTGTTGGATCATCCATTGGATCGAATCTGGGCTGTCCGATCGCATTGAAATAAGCCTTCAAACCTTTAGTTTTACGTCGGAATGAATCTCGACCGTTGGATCTCGATCGGGAGCTGTGGATGCTGTCCATCAGCACCTTCTTCTCATCCGTCCGATCAAGCTTCAGTGAAAACCGCCCGTTAGATCAATCAGAATTCCCAAATTGCCCTCCGTGGACCATGCACGAGCCCGGTGTAGCATGGACCGCCGCATTCTTCAGGCAATCAGAGCACACTTTATACTATGAAATTCCCGAATTACCCTTTAGATGGTCCACCGTGCGCCGCAAAAAATGCTGACGTCAGCGATGCGTCGGTGTTTTTTTTTTTTTTTGAAATTCAATTCTAGGCTCGTTTGAAGTCCGTTTTGCCTGAAATTTTTTTCATCTGAATCAAAAAAATAAGATCTTTACATTGGTGGCCTTCTTTCCTATATAAGATTAATAAAAATATCAATTTCTAATAAAATAGATTAATTTATTTTATAATTTAATACTTTTATTAGTATATTTTTACCACTTATCAAAAGATTGAAAGAATAAGTGCCCTACAAGCCAATCACATGTGTGATGTGATGGGACTTTTTTGTAAAATTTTTAACTCATGTAATGACATTTATTATGATATTAATAAAATTAAGGTATTTGATTCATCATTCCAGTTGCATCTATTACATTTAAAGATTATGTGAGCCCCAAAGATTAGGACAATGATTTTTAGGCAACATGAATGAGTCATGCCTGTGAAATCTAAAAATCCTAAAATCCTAATCTTAAACATTCCTAGTCATAGGAACATTGAGTCGGGGATCAATGCTCTAAATAGGCTAACACATCCTATGTATGCTCGATGGAGAGGGTGGCGGATCTCACAAGCCACTTATATAGAGACACTAATATAAGAATGTGAGTGCTCATCAAGTTGTGAGTTCACTGAGTTGACTCGCTGAAGAGAACATCTTATAGAATCTTACTTGTATGTCAAAAGATGATTCTCTAAGTGGGAGTTGTGCAAGTGATCTTTAGATTTGAGACCACCATGGTACCTTATGCACATAAGCCTATATTTTTGGTTCATACTCAATCATGACATTAGGTCATGAACGGGGTGTTGTGGAAATGGTCAAGTATGTATGAAGGTAGTAAGTAGGTCAACAAGAAATCGATCACCCTAGTAAAAGAAGATGACATCCTATATATTCTCATCTAATGATAGCTCAATAAGACTTTGGCCAAAGCAGAATAAAGATTAGATAGGGCTTCTAATCATTTATTAGAGTTATCATTAATTGATGGACAATCAACATGAATATGTATTTGAGTTTGACATTTGTCCATGCTCATAAACATATTTGGGATGTAGGATGATCGAGGGATTGAATTACACGAAAACTTATCACTAAAAGATATTTTTTGTATTTCCACCAAATTCCATATCTTCTGGGTAGTCATGATACGTTGCTAGATGTCAATCTTGACTTATGGGTTTAATTAAATTAATGAGATTAATTCAACCCTCAATTAGATGGTTTTTCTAATTGGTGAAATTGGGTTGGCATTAACCATAATCGATCAAGATTGAGTTCAATTGGATTAGACTAAAATGCACCTGACACTACTGCTAGTTAGATATGGAGTCCAATGGGTCACACACATAAAGAAATTGGTCAAGAATTATTTTTTAGGATCATTGGATACTAATTGGATGGCTGATTAATATGCTAGCACATGTTGGCTAACCTAATTCCTTGTCAAATTAGTTTTGGCTCGAATCCTTGCATTTTTGGCTAATCAATTTTATTTTAATCTTAATTTTGGTTAAGTTAAAAGGGTTGGCCATCAGATATTTGCCACATGGCATTATCTGGATTTAATTTGGACTCATTTTGGAAGAGTCCAAGGGGCCTGTGACTCTTTCTCATAGTTGGCGCCATAATATGTGGTGCATGAATTTAATACGGCACATAAGAGGACCTAAAGTACTTTTGCTTTGGGGTATTGACTATGTCAACACTCTTTTGTAGAGTCCCTCTCTCATAAGGCACCTATAATTATTGACTGGTCAAAGTCTTGTGGGCGTAGGACTTTATTTCCCAGGAATACTACATGAAGGATCGCATAGTTTCAGATTATTGGCGCCTAAGAGTCCATCTGCTTGAAGGCACTCTAGTTGGTGCCTACTTTGAGACTCTCTCTCCCTTATTTATGCCATATCAGAAGAAAAGTCAAAGGAAATGTGGAATAAATCAAATGAAATTTGGAATTAATATGGAAACGATGTATATACGACGTTTCAGAGGTAGAAATAAGTTTTTTCGTGCCTCTAAGACTCCTTATGCATTAGGGGACTTATTTGGCCCCTTGATAAGACTTTTTAATGGCTGATAAGGGCTTGGGAATGGATGCTATTGGTGCCTCACCTGGATCTATAAATAGGATACAGATGAAGGTGTCGGGCATTCCAATTCTAGAAGCTTGTCTTAATTTTCTTCCTCCCTTTCTTTTAGACAAGGTATTGTCAAGACAAGGAGTTTTCCTTTAGACAAGATCTTGACTAATACAAGGAGTCTTAATTAAGACAAGGGTTAGGAAGATTATTTAAGAAAGCTAAGGTAGAAAAAAAGGGAGAATAAATTAAAGAGAAGAAGGGAGAAGGAAGGCCAAGCAATTCTAGTTTAGAATTCAGCAAGCAAGGATTCAAGAAGGATTGATCTTGAACCCAATTTTTGTATGGATTACTATTGGAGGGTGAATACTTGGACACCTCGTGGAAATAAATCATCACCGAATCAGATTATTAAAGGTATGTTATTTAATTTTATACCTGAAGCATATATGTGATTGAATTACATCAAGGTCGATCTTAGGGTTTTTGGGTTTGATAGACTAAATTTTTAAAATCCAATGCTTCTGCCATGTCGATCAAACCCAAGAAGTTTTTGGGCTAAGGAAGGGTAATGAAATCCCCACATTATCTTATGATAATGGGTGTGCCCTTAATTATGTTATGAACAATGTAATACAACACAACCAGAATTTCTATAGAATAAGTTTTATTTTATAGATCAAATTTACAAATGACCTTAATATTATCCTAGGATCAAACAAGCATAATTTGAATTCCTATGAATCTAGTTTC
Source organism: Cocos nucifera (assembly GCA_006176705.1). NCBI lineage: Eukaryota > Viridiplantae > Streptophyta > Magnoliopsida > Arecales > Arecaceae > Cocos > Cocos nucifera. The sequence goes on from QRFJ01003310.1 coordinate 124,944, forward strand.
TAGCAAAATAAGTTTTATAATTTTTGGATTCCTATATAGTAAATTATGAATTTTCTTTTGCTGTCTATATAGAATAGAGTTCTATATGTGAATAATAGGGTTTTTAGATAGTTTTGGAAATTAAAATGATAGAATTTTGAAGAAAACTTTAGAGGGTGGATTACTTATCGAATAAGGTTTTCAAAATAGTAAAAATTATATTTTTCTGATTTTCTTATGATCAATAATGGATTTCTTAAGAACTAATGCGCGAAATAGAAAATAGTGGAAAATACAAAACCTAATCAAAATCTTGTGCTCTGATACCAAATCTGATGCAAGACGGGTATGCGAATGAAGATGCAACTAAATTTTTTTTATTTTTTTATTTTTTTTAGCAATCAAAATGATAAATAGAAATAGATCTAATAAGATCTAAACTTTTAAGAAAGAAATGTATTAATTAAAGCAGGTAGATCTTTTTAGCATGAATAGTTGTCCCTTTTAGTTTTTAAGAATCTAGGATTGAAGGCGATTGAGAAATCTCCTTCTTGATTAGGCTTTATAATTTAGATTTAGATCTAAAAAAATTTAAAAAAATAAAATTTGCTTACCAACAATAACGATCTCCTGAATAGATCTGTGAAAATTTCGCTCAGATGATCGCTTGATTTGATCTTGGATAAGTGAGGTTGTTGCAGGCGGTTGTGATCTTAATCCACGGAAGAACTTCATGAATTCAAAATCAAGGCACCTTCAAGCATTACTCTAGAAAGTTATCCTGGATAGTGGATGGCATGTGGAAGGGTGGTGATTTTGATCTTAGCGCAGGGATGAGTTTAAGTGCAGAGAGAAAAAACTCAGAAGAAGAGAAGAAAAGAGAAAAAAATCGAGAGGAGAAGAGGATCTCTAGATTGCAGAAGAAAGCAACTGCTTTAAATTTTCATTCATTTTTCCTTCCATTAAGAGTTCTAATACAAGCTATTTATAGATAAAATAATAAGAGTCTAAAATAGTTCAAAAACTAATAGTTTAAAACAAATCAAACTCTAACAAGCTAATCATGTAGATGGCGCCATCTTGTGATAAACTTGGACCATGTCTCTTACCAATCAACAGTTGCTATGTGGACTTTTTAGGCTAATCTTTTAGAACTTCTTTGTAGTGCAGGCTAGAGAATTGAGACTCTCCTTTGGGCGACATCAGTCTTCCATCAAGGCTCCAACTCAAGTGATGATGTAGTGTAGAGGTGGCTTTCAAGTTGTACATGTGATAGTCCAAAATAGTAGCTGCTAACAGAATAAAAAAATAAAAATAAAAATAACAACTTATTAAAGTATGTGAACTCTTATTGATGTAGTTAGATCTGGCTTAGTCAAGCCTGATGGTGGCTTGTGAACTAGTGTCTACACCAAAAGATGGTGTGGTGGTGGAGAGAGAGATAGGGCTTCGCTGTGGATTAATTGCAGTGCCATAACCAAGGGCGCAACACATCTATTTATAGAGTGCAACCCTAGAGTCCTAGAGCTTAAAGTAGGACTCCTAAAGCCTCTCCATGCAAACACCAGATTTCTTCTAATTTTTGTCGCATAAAAACCTAGAAAAATGGCATCAAAATCAGATAAGGAAGAGAGGTTTGGCGCAAACAATTATCTCCAAGAGCTTTGATCTCATCAAAACTCTGTTCCCTTTATCCACTAAGGGCGCACTCCATAAGGGGGCATGTGCCCTTAGATAAACTCTAGGAGGTGCATGCCTTCTCCCTTAATTCCTGCAAAGACTAGGTCAAAATGGCCTTGTCCAAATTTCATTTCATGATTTTAGGACAAACCCGGATCTCATCAAGAGAAACCTTATTTCAACCAGGACAAGCCCTATTCTAATTAGGACAAGCATCAGTAAGATCAAGATAAACCCACACAGGGCTCTCGGATGAGCCAAATCTAATTTGACTCAGTCAAGATGAACTAGAAAGACAACAGAAGGAGAAAGTCATGTTCAATCGTGTGCTAGCATGATTTTCTTAAACCTGATTGGATCTAATCCAAATCAATCGAACTATATTTCGAGATCCAAATTCTTATTTGTGTGATCCAGTTTGGTTCAGCTTTATATGATAATGGGACATCTCGTGATCTCCATCATTGACATCATCGAAACACCTTTCGATAGATCAGAACTCTTCTAATTTACTCAATTAGAATAGTTAATCATCAAGATAATTTTAATTGATCCCAAAATCCATTAGTGACACCTAGTAGTATATGGTGGCAACCCATCAGTATTGAATACGAATCTCTCGGTGCAGCTATCTATAAATTGGATTCTTCTATCATGAGCCCCGATAGGATCAAGGTCAAGGTGAACTCGTCAAACCCTACACCTATCATATGAATAAATCATTCGATTCGAGTCCGATATGAAATCCTAATAGAAACTTCTTTCTATTATATTCATACTACCATGGCCATAAGTTTTAGGACTCGATCTCATGATCATCATAGGACTATTCCTTCTCTACCAAAGTTGATAGATCTCCTATTGGTGTGATCCAATTACTACAATGAATATGTTATAGCCAATGTTGGGTTTGATGGACATAGCAGAAGCAATGAATTTCAAAATTTTTTGTCTATCAAACCCAACACCCTAGGACTAACCTTGATGTATTTCAATCATATACATGCTTAAGGTATAAAATTAAATAACATACATTTAATAATCTGATTTGGTGATGATATATTTCCACAAGGTGCCCATGTGTTCGTCCTCCAATAGTAATCCACACAAGAATTAGATGCAAGAATAATTCCTCCTGAAGCCTTGCTACTGAATTCTTGGATCAAGAATTCCTTGGCCTTTGTCACCCTTCTTGTCTCTAATTTATTCTCCCTCTTAATCTCTCTTAGCCTTCTTAAATATTCTTTCTAACCCTTGTCTTAATTAAAACTCCTTGTATTGGTTAAGACCTTGTCTAATGGAAGACTCCTTGTCTTATCAATACCATGTCTAAAAGAAAGGGAGGAAAAATCTTAAGACAAGCCACTGAATTGGAATACCCAACACCTTTCATTCATATCCTATTTATAGATGCAAATGAGGTGCCAAAATCATCCATTCCCAAGCACTTATCAGCCATCCAGAGGGTTTGTCAAGGGCCCAGATAAGTCCCTTAATGCAGAAGGAGTCTTGAAGTTATAGAAAAACTGATTTCTACCTTCGAAATATCGTATATACGTCGTCCCATAAATAACTCCAAATTTTCTTTGATTTATTCTGCATTTAATCAGTTTAAATCATTGATAAGCCATTGGATAGAGAGATAATCTCAGATAAGTAGCACCAACCAGGAGCCTTTAGGCAGAACTCTTGGCGCCATTTTATCTTAAACTACCACTACTACAAAAATGATCTATGGTAGTGCATACTATGGCAACGGTTTTCGAAATCGCTGCCATATATCCTATGATAGCGATTTTCATTAACTGTTGCTATAGGTTGGACCTATCGCAGCGATTTTTCTAACCGCTACCATAGGTCCAACATATAGTAGCGGTTAACGAAAATCGCTACCGTAGGTTAAACCTATAACAGCAATTCATTGTAACCGCTGCTATAGGTTGGACCTATAGCAGTGGTTAGTAAAACTGCTACTGACCTATAGCAGTGGTTAGTAAGAACCGCTGGTATTAGCTTATTTATGGCAGAGGTTAATTATAACCACTGCCATATATATATATATATATATATTTTACTAACCATATATATATTTTAAAATATATAACCGCTACCATATATATATATATATTTAAATATTATATAATTTTAAAATTTAATATTTATCTTCATCATTCATTATCTAAATAATTATCATTAGACTATCATCATAAAAGGTTGCCTCAATCCGATGGCCCTAGCTTCATCGATCATAAAATTTTGATTTGGACGACCATGAACGACGATGCGATGATCTGATAGATCAAAATCTTTGATGGATCTAAAAATTTACAATGATGATCTCAGTGATGTTTGTAGTATACTATCAAAGTTTTACTTTAATCAGATATCGTTATCTTTGTCAATTTAGTATAGGTTAGTTTCGACCGTTAAATGATAAACAAGTGATCAAAGGACCAAATAGTGTTTGATTATGAGATATTTTTTTTATAAATGATCTTAGCTACTACTTTAATTATTTTTTATGGTGGTGATTATAAAATTTAACTCATGAGATGAAAAATAAAAAATTATACGTCTCCTGATAATCATTCTAAAACTTTACTGGTTGTTATGCTCGTGCTTTTGCAATATCTACTTAACATAAATAGTTTATATGAAAATAATTTAAATTTTACTATCATCACCATATAAAATATTTAAAATTATAAGAAAGATCATTTAACTTAAAAATTATCTCATAATCAAATGCCATTTAACCCTTTGATCACTTGTTTCTAATTTAACGGTCGAAATCATTCCTACTAAATTGACCATGATAACGATATTCAATTGAAGTGAAACTTTAATAGTATGCTACAAACATCGTCAAGATCATCGTTGTAAGTTTTTGGATCCATCAGAGGTCTTCATCTATCAGATCATCGCATCATTATTCGTGATCATCAAAATCAAATTTTTCTAATCGATGAAGCTAGGACCATCGGATCGAGGCAACCTTTTGTGATGATACTCTAATGGTAATTATTTAGATAATAAATGATGAATATGAGTATTAAATTTTAAAATTATATAATATTTAGAAAAAAAATAAAAAAAAATATTTTCAACCTACGGCAGCGATTATCAAAAATCGAGCTAGCTCGTATATGCGATGCTTCATGTAGTTTTTGTTGGAAATTATGTTTCAAAGTCAATCATCAACCTATTGATGGTTGAGATACTATAATTAATTTATTAATTAATAAAAAATATTTTGGCATCTTTTCTCATCATAAGTTTACATCTTCTAATGAACTCCATTATTGTGATGAAGTCCTTAGGACTATTTAGTTTCGATAAAGAGTGGATTTATCGATTAGTTCTTAAATTTGTTCATAATCAAATGATAGGCTATTAATTAGGATGACAGCGTCTATCGAGCATAGATCGCTATATGCCATATAGGTTGGTTGTCCTCTTAACCAAGAAGTGTGGAGATACTAGTATGACATATAGATGAGATGTATGGATACATCATCATTGAACATGACCAACTCTAGAGCATTCTACTATCGAAAATATCTTTGATGGGATATAGGTATAAGTATCCCTTAGACCTGAGATCACCTCAATGACTTGCAAGCAACTCACTATGCTTTGGTACTAGACTAACTGAATTTGTAATTCAACAATGGAAGGCTTCTAGATATAATCAAGTACTTGCAAAGTCGGAGTGTGATCAAGATGAAACTAACCTCTCGAAGAGTTGGAGAAGAATGTATCACTGTATTTCAATATAGCAAAACCTAGGTCGGGATAATCCATCAGATGGATTTGGTATTTTAAAATATAATATGGATAATCTGATCAGAGTTGATAGTTGAACTCTGATGTATCCTATGAGCATTATGGTCAAGCAAATGAATTATATGAAAACTATATCCGCGTAGACTCTAAGGATGGTGTTCTATACTTTCGACCTATCCGATCGTCGGATATCATTGCTAGATGGTCACTTCGATTGGTACAAAAATTTATTTTTATGCTATTAGATTAGATTCAAATCTATGAGGTCACACACATTAGTACTTACGATCTAATCAAATGGTTGATCAATGATTAAGATTCGTTCTAGGGTTAAACAATCAATATGATTGATGTTTAACCTAGTGCAAGTATTGTAGGAGAATCGATTAGCAATTAGATTACTAATTGGCTTAATTTGATTAAGCCAATAGAATGAGATCAAGTTTAATTAAATATAATTTAATTATATTTAATTTAAATTTGATTGGATCAAGTCCAATTGATTTATTGGATAAGCCAAGTGCAAAGAAGAACTAGTCCTAGTCTTACTAGGACTCGGATTAACCAAATTTTCTAATTTAATTAGAAAATTAATTAGAATTAAATCTAATTTAATTAAGTTCTTAAATTATTTAGGGACTTATTTAATTAGATTGGTTTAATCTTGATTTTATTTGGTTAAAAGATCTTGTTTGACCAAGTTAAAATAGGAGTCCTAGTGTGTCTAGGACTCCCTATCTTCTTACGCCACCTTGGTCCCAACGCCTTCCATACCTACTTTTTAGATATTTTTCATGGAAAATCTTTTTTTTTCTAATTTTTATGCCCCCTCTATCCCTTTAAGTCATATTTGGAAGTTAGGTGGAAGACCAAGTCAAAGGAGGAATTGATTTTGCTTAGGATTCTATGAGATAGAATCCTTGTTGACCAAAACATGTTCCCTTGAGTGTTGCCCCCTCTTTTAATTAATTCTTCTCTTATTCCATAAAAATAATCTCCTTTTTTGTGCACCCTTCCTTGCTGGTCCACGCCAAAATTTATGGAGGAGGCACCCAAAAGTTGGGCGCCCCAACAACTTTCCATGTTTGGATATTCCTAGTATAGAAATTTGACCTAACTTGGACTCTTATTTTTTCCTATTTATTGGATGAATTTTATTTTAATTTTTTTATAAAATATAGAGCTTTGGAAGAGGTTTAGAGTGTGAAAAAATTAGAGGAAGAGGGTCCTTGGGCTTTGGAATTCCATAGGCACCAAACTAGGTGTCTAGGTGAGAGAAAAGAGAAGAAGAAGAGGATCTTCTTCTAGGGCTATTTTATTTTCAATCTCTCCTCCTTTCTTTTGAGTTTTTTTTTTGAAAGAGTCTCAGATCAGAAAACTCTCATCTTCCTTCTCATATTTTGAAGAATCTAAATTTTGAAGAAGGGAGCATCAGATCGACCGTCGAAGAAGGATCAGTACAGTACTAGCATGTTGTGCTGATTTTCTGCATCAGACTTCAGATCAGAGATCGTAGGCTCATGCGGATGACTCCTAGAGGTTGGATGTGTGTGCAGATCATGACTTCATCCTCAAGCCTAGATCAGCAAGTTAGAACATCTAAACTTGCTCAAGTAATAGATCTGATCTATAAACTTCATACCTACATTTGATGTAGTGTAGATCTAGGTTGATTTGATCAACCTTTTTCTTTCTTAGTTGATTTTAATTTTTGATTTAATATCATACTTTAATTATATAATAGATCTAAGATCTAGGTATTTACATAATTATTTAAATAAATTTTATATTTATTTAAGTCTTCTGCTGCAAGATCTTGAAAAGTTTCAAGATCTACCTATGAAATCCTAGATCTGGTTTCTTCAATTGGTGTCAGAGCCTAGGTTCTTATTATATAATTTTTATACATATCTAGATTATTTATTAGATTAGATCTAATTTATAATCTAATTATTAAATTTAGAATTAAAAAAAATTAAAATATTTTAGATTGCATGGACTGCCATAAGGTTGTCTTGCTGTAAGGTTTATCCCTTATAGTGAATAGGTTGTCCTAGTTCGTGCTGATCTAAAATATTGATCACAAAATTTTAGATTAGATCTAAGAGATTTTATGATCTGATTAAAAATATTTTAATCTGATTTCAATCATCATAAATGTGTTAGATTTGATCTAGGGAGATTTATGATTAATTATTATTGAAACTATTTTAATTACATGAACCTGTTTAGATTAGATCTAAAGTAGTTTTATGTTTATTTTACTTGCATACTGATTATGAATCAAATATGCAACTTGGTTGATAGAATCATATTGTAAAAATATTTTATAAATATGAAAATTATTTTTGAAAAGCTGAACTCCAACCCTCAGTCCAAAACTTAATTGAGAATTAAGAAGTTGATTGATTTGGATCTAGGATTGTGAATTGAAGATCCTAAGACACAAATCATAACACATTGGGTTAAATAGGTTAGTGAGGATTACGTCCATTAATTGTGTTAGACCTAGGGTTAGATTAAAGAATGGACTTAATTAGAGAATTAACTAAATATAATCAATTATTATCTTAGATTAGGTCAAGGATTCTCTAGATCAATTATAATAGTTATAGTTGGTCAAGTCCATATCTTTAACAAGACCCAAGATGGACTTGATTCTTGGCTACGCGGTCTAGCATAAACTATTAGGTTGATCTAATTAAAACTAATTAAACCAGTTGGTCTCTAAGGTAAACTAGATCAGTAGTGTTTAATTGGCAGTCCGCTTACCTAGCCATTTTTGATGGTGTCTAAGGCAAGCCTGGCAGACTCTTCCACTGATCGAACTTACCTAGCCTCTTGGTGAGATTATGTTTTGATCAGATTGCTTGACTATTCAAGCTAACCCATGTCAGCTAGGTAAATCAGTGTGACTGATTTAGGTGCTCTTAGACCAGCCTATTAATGGTCTCCCTTAAGCTAACTAGGTAAAGTTAGTAGAAGGATCATGACAAGCTGGTTAATCTGACCTACTTACTTCTATAAATAAATTTTCTAAAATTATTAGGTTCCTAAAATAAAATGGTTATATGATAATTGGATCATAGCCTCCCACTAAAGTGGTTGATAATGGGTCCATCAGTTGGATTATCATTGGAGGCCTAAAGGCCTGGTGCTTATCGGTTGATGGAATTATCATTCATTATATGATCTCTTGGATACATCATTCTAAATGGTGGTCAGGTGGGCCAACCAAAGTTGGGCTTGATCATTCATTGGTTGAATGTGCCAAGTATGGTCATGTTAATGGTTGGACCTAACTAGACCCTTTCCTAAGAAGGCCAAAGCCATCTGATCAGGGCCTGAGGCAAAACTTAATTACTGAAAATTATTTGGATAAATAATTGGTTTATGGTGAGTTAGATTTGAAGCTTGTGGAATTTATAGACTCCACCTTTCAATTTGATCATGATGGTAGTAAAAGTATTTTGGGGTATATCTTTACTCTAAATGATGGAGTCATCTGCTGAAAAAGTTCCAAGCAGCATATAGTGGCTGACTCTATTTGTGAAGAAGAGTACATGGCAGTATTAGATGCAGCAAAGAAAGCTGTGTGGCTGAGGAAGTTCATCACCGAGATCAGAATAGCATCCTGCATTAGTGGTCCAGTCCTGTTCTACTACGATAGCACCAGCATCATAGCTCAAGTAAAGGAATCGAAGGCACACCAATGAACAAAGCACATTCTACACCGCTTCCATTTGGTCCGTGAGATCATGGATCGTGGTGACATCGACCTTCAGAAAATCGATGGAAAGAAGAACCTAGTCGACCCCTTCACTAAAGCCCTAGCAATCAAGAAGTTTGATAACCATAAGTCGAAGATGGGTATAAGATACTGTGCCGAGTGGATTTAGGATAAGTGGAAGTTGTTGAAAATTATATCCCAAAGCCAATCGTCAGCCTGTTGATGGTTGAGATTTTGTAATTAATTTATTAATCAATGAAAAATATTTTGGCATCTTTTTTCATCATAAGTTTACATCTTCTAATAAACTTCATTATTGTGATGAAGTTCTTAGGACTATTTAGTTTCGATAAAGAGAAGATTTATGATTAGTCCTTAAATTTATTTATGACCAAATGATAGGCTGTTAATTAGGATGACAGCATCTATCGAGCATAGGTCGCTATATGCCATATAGGTTGGTTGTCCTCTTAATCAAGAAGTATGAAAAAAGTGGTATGGCATACAAGTGAGATGTAAGGGTACATCATCATTGAACGTGACCAACTCCAGAGCATTCTGCTATCAGGAATGTCTCTGATGAGATATAGGTATAAGTATCCCTTAGACCTGAGATCACCTCAGTGACTTGCAAGCAACTCACTATGCTTTGATACCGGATTAACTAAATTTCTAATTCAGCAATGAATGGTTTTTGGACATAGTCAAGTACTTGCGAAGTCAGAGTGTGATCAAGATGGAATTGACCACTCCAAGAGTTGGAGAAGAATGTATCACTGTATTTCAATATAGCAAAACCTTGGCCAGGGTAATCCATCAGATGGATTTGATATTTTAAAATACAATGTGGACAACTTGATCAAAGTTGATAGTTGAACTTTGATATGTCCTACGAGCATTGTGGTCAAGGAGATGAATTATATGGAAACTATATCCGCATGGGTTCTAAGGATGGTGTTCTACCCCTTCGACCTATCCGGTCATCGGGTATCATTGCTAGATGGTTACTTTGATTGATACAAAAATTTATTCCTATGCTACTAACTTAGGTTCGAACCTATGAGGTCACACACATTTGAGCTTATGATCTGATCAGATGGTTGATCAACAATTAAAAATTATTTTAGGATTAAACAATCAATATGATTGGTGTTTAACCTAGTGTAAGTATTGTAGGAGGATCGCTTAGCAATTAGATTGCTAATTGACTTAATTTGATTAAGCCAATAGGTTGAGATTAAGTCTAATTAAATATGATTTAATTATATTTGGTTTGGACTTGATTGGATCAAGTTCAATTGATTTATTGGATAAGCTAAGTACAAGGAAGAACTAGTCCTAGTCTAACTAGGACTCGGACTAATCTAATTTTTTAATTTAATTATAAAATAAATAAAAATAAAATCTAATTTAATCTGATTTAATTTAGTCTTTAAATTGGTTAGGGCTTTATTTAATTGGGTTGGTTTAATCTTGATTTTATTTGGTTAAAAGATCATGTTTGACTAAGTCAAAACAGGAGTCCTAGTGTGACTAGGACTCCCTATCTCATTGCGCCACCTTACGCCACCTTAGTCTCAACTCCCCTCATACCTATTTTTTAGTTATTTTTCATGGAAAATCTTTTTCTTCCTAATTTCCATGCCTACTCTCTCCCTGCAAGTAATATTTGGAAGTTAGGTGGAAGACCAAGTCAAAGGAAGAATTGGTTTTGCTTAGGATTCTATGAGATAGAATCCTTATTGATCAAAACATCTTCCCTTGAGTGCCGCCCCCTCTTTTAATTAATTATTCTATTATTCTATGAAAATAATCTCCTTTTTTGTGCACCCTCTCTTGCTGATCCATGCTAAAAATTGTGGAGGAGGCACCCAAGAGTTGGGCGCCCCAACAATTTCCCGTGTTCGGATATTCCTAGTCTAGGAATTTGACCTAACTTGGACTCTTCTTTTTTCCTATTTATTGGATGAATTTTGTTCTAATTTTTTTGTGAAATACATTGCTTTGGAAGAGGATTGGGGTGTGCAAAAATTAGAGGAAGAGGGTCCTTAGGTATGGGTGTTCCATAGGCACCAAACTAGGTGTCTAGGTGAGAGAAAAGAGAAGATGAAGAGGGTCTTCTTCTAGGGCTATTTTATTTTCAATCTCTCCTTTTTTTTGAGTTTTTTCTTGAGAGAGTCTTAGATCAAAAACTCTCATCTTCCTTCTCATATTTTGGAGAGTCTAAATTTTGATGAAGGAACCATCGGATCGACCATCGAAGAAGGATCAGCACAATACTAGCATGCTGTGCTGATTTCCTACATCAGACTTCAGATCAGAGATCCTACTCTCGTGTGGACGACTCTTAGAGGCTGGATGCATTTGCAGATCATGACTTCATCCTTAAGCCTAGATCAGCAAGTTAGAACATCTAAACTTGCTCAAGTAATAGATCTGATCTATAAACTTCATACCTACATTTGATGTAGTGTAAATCTAAGTTGATTTGATCAACCTTTTTCTTTCTTATTTGATTTTAATTTTTGATTTAATATCATACCTTAATCATGTAATAGATATGAGATCTAGATGTTTACATGGTTATTTAAATAAATTTTAGATTTATTTAAGTCTTTCGCTATAAGATCTTAAAAAAGTTTCAAGATCTATCTATGAAACCCTAGATCAAGTTCCTTTAGTTTTCTCAGGAGAATTAAATCCTGCACCCACTCCTTTGACCAGTCAACAATTGTAGGCACCTTAAGAGAGTAGAAGACCATAAGGGGATGTTTACCTAGCCAATGCCTCTTTACAAAAGGACTCTTGGTCCTTTTATACACCACAAAAAATCACACGCCACTCTCGGTGGCGTCAACCATGAGAGAGAGTCCTAAGCCTCTTGGACTCTTCCAAGATGAGTCCAAATTAAATTTAGATATTTCTAAGTGGCAAATATCTAATGGCCAACCCTTTTAACTTAACCAAAATTTAGATTAAAATAGAATTGGTTAACTCTTTTGACTTAATCAAATTCAGACTAATTTGATCCCCAATCTCAATCGATTAGGGTTTATGCCAACCTAATTTCATCAATAGAAGAACCATCTAATTAAGGATCAAATTAATCTTATTAATTCAATCAAAACCCATAAGTCAAGATTAACGTCTAGCAATATATCATGACTACCCAGAAGATGTGAAATTTGGTGAAAATGCCAAATATATCCTTCAGTGGCAAGTACCTATGCAATTCAATCCCTCGATCATCCTACATCCCAAATATATTTATGAGTATGGATAAATATTAAACTCAAATACATATTCATGTCGATTCTTTATCAATTATTGATAATTCTAATGAAGGATTAGAAGTCCTATCTAATCTTCATTCTGCTTTGGCCAAAGTCTTACTGAGTTATCCATTGACGAGAATACATAGGATGTCATCTCCTTTTACTAGGAGTGATTGATTTCTTATTGACCTATTCACTACCTTCATATACACTTGACCACATCTAGAACACCACGTTCATGACTTAATATCATGATTGAGTACCTTCATATACACTTGACCACATCCAGAACACCACGTTCATGACTTAATATCATGATTGAGTATGAACTAAAAATATATGCTTATCTGCATAAGGTACCATGGTGATCTCAGGTCTATGTATCACTTGCACAACTCTCACTTAGAGAACCATCTTTTGACATATAAGTAAACTTGCACAAGATGTTCTCTTTAGCGAGTCAATTCAGTAAACTTATACCTCAATGAGCACCCATATTCTTGTATTAGTATCCCCATATAAGTGGCTTATGAGATCTGCCACCCTCTCCATTGAGCATACATAGGATGTGCTACTCTATCCAGAACACTGATCCCTGACTCAATGTTCTTATGACTAGGAATGTTTAAGATTAAGGTTCTCCCGCTTAAAGTGCCCTACTTCACCATACTTGAAGCATCTCTTAGACCCCTTGCTGCCCCTTCGCTGCCCCTTCTTTTTTCCTTTTCTTGGCCTCTCTGAAACTGTGAGACCTTCCTAGAAGACCTTCCTCTTCGTCATCCATTCCCACTGCTCGTTGGATCTAAGAACTAATACTATCTCCTCATACATCAACATCTCCTTACGATATAGCAATATCATTACCAACGGATCGAAGCTCTCGAGTAGCAAGCATAGCAACAATAAACTTTTATCCTTCTCTTCGAGATCCACCCCAATGTTAAGCAAATCCATGCTCATCCGACTGAACCACTGAATATACCCTGCAATATCCTCACCCTCCTGCATCCGAAGGCTATACAGTTGCTTCTTAAGTACTGTTGGGGATAAACCCGCTCCTACCAAAGTTCGGCTAGATGCTTATTCTCAGAAGGATCCATCTCGACAGCAGCCTCCATGGTTAAACCTCGAGACTCCTCCAACAGTCGGACTCTTCCCAAACTTTTTCTTTGGTCGAACTCCTCCAATAGTCAGGCTCCTTCCGAACCTCTCCCAGTCGGAGTACTCCAACAGTTGAACTCCTATCGGACTTTTCCTTCAGTCGGACTTCTCCAACAATCAAACTCCTCCCGAACTTCTTCTTCGGCCAGACTCCTCCAATAGTCAGACTTCTTTCAAACCTCTCCCAACAGGACTCCTCCAGTAGTCGAACTCCTATCGGACATTCCCTTCAGCCGAACTCCTCGAACAGTCAGACTCCTTCCAAACTTCTTCTTTGGTCAGACTCCTCCAATAGTTGAACTCCTCTTGACCCTCTTCCAGCTGGACTTCTTTAATAGTTAAACTCCTATCGAACTTTCCCTTCAGCCAGACTCCTCCAACAGTTGGACTCCTTTTGAACTTCTTCTATGGCCAGACTCCTTCAATAGTCAGACTCCTCTCGAACCTCTTCCAGCTAGACTTCTCCAATAGTCAAACTCCTACCAAACTTCTTCTTCAGTCGGACTCCTCTCAAACATCATCTTTGATCAGACTCCTCCAATAGTCGAACTCCTCTCGAACCTCTCCCAATCGAAGTCCTCCAAAAGTCAAACTCCTATCGGACTTTCCCTTTAGCTGGACTCCTCCAACAATCGCACTCCTCCCGAACTTTTTCTTCGGCTAAACTCCTTTAACAATCAGATTTCTCCCGAACCTCTTCTTCAGTCAGACTCCTCCAATAGTCGGACTGCCTAAGTAGCCACCCCCAGACCAGATTCTCTGGCTCTCAAGAAACCTGCTCCGATCGAGATGGTACCGGAGATGGCTGCTACTATCGCATGGCTTGCACTACTTCTACGAGGCCACGGACCTACTGGACCAGTAGGTCAAACTACACCATGTCTACCATCGCAGGCGGTGGGGCTTGAGATGCAAGAGATGAAATAGGGGTGGAAAGATCTGGATGAGATTTGGCCATGGAGGTGGTTGATCATTGGGTTGAAGCCTTTCTGGGGGCATCCTCGAGTTGTCGAGAGGAAAAGTAGGACTTTAGCTGGGATGAAGAGGGATCTCCACCATGTATTTCTTCAAGAACAAGGGAACCTCAATAACTTGAGGCCCTCCTTCTAGTGCCAATCTTGTTGGTGCAAAATTTGGCCATCGCTAGAGTCGAAGCTGGATTTGGAGAGGACGAGGTCACCGTCGGGACCTACTAAACAAGTCTCATCCAGAGTCTGGGGTGGTGGCTCCGGCAAGACTCTCCGATGATCAAGTCAGCTCTTTTGGCCAATAGAAATGGAATATGTAGGGAGATTCTAGCAAAATTTTTGAGAAAGGGAAGGAGAGCTTTCAAAAGAAAGTGTATCTAGAGGATCTCTTATATGGATGGAGCCTATAATAAACTGATAGTGATAGCCATAACCATCCGATAGTGGGCCGTTCAAGGCCACGTGGAGTTTATTATGGGGGATAGTTTCTATTATCGTGATGTGCAAGAACGTCAGAGTCTAACAGCTGAAGCTCGGGTAGGAGAGGTTGATAGTTCTTTTGGCTATATCGAGGATGAGTGCTGAGATCCTCTAGGGCTGCTCGATGGAGTTTGGAGGGTGTTTAGCTATTTGGAGAAGTCCATTTGAAGGAGAAATCTGGGAGAAGTTTGACTATTGGAGGAGTCCGATCGAAGGAGAGGTTCGGAGGAGT
>QRFJ01003311.1:0-304144 GCA_006176705.1 Cocos nucifera
TGTAATACACTTCTAGGGGCAAAAATTATAATTTTGACTATATCAATAAATGGTTATTTTCTATCACATATGTGTATTTAGTATCTGTGATAACATCCTTTGAGTTAATGGTAATGATAATTCATATTTTCAAGAGTTGAAAATTTAAGACATGAATAATCATTATTAACTCATAAAATGCTTCCGACCATAGGATCATCACGAGGATGGTGATTGATCCGAAGATTGGTGTACAATTGCTTCTCTTTAGTAGATGAGTCTTGAGTCTATGGTGTGGAGACACCAGAGCGAGAGTATAGGTACTCGTTAGAGAACGAGGGCACTGAGCGTGACCACCTCGAGTAGTCATTAGGAAGTCTACCTTCTCATCAATGACTGACTCGATGCTGCAGTAGTGTCTGGTTCTTTGACCTGAGTGCATCGGCAGTTCACCTTGAGGGTGTTATAGTTTGACTACACCATTACTCGATCTCCTAGCCATTTGAAACCCTGAGGTGTATGTTGGCTATAGCATGTTCATTGTAGGAACTGGATTGCATCAAGATGGAATCTATCTACCTCGGTGGTAGAGGAGCAGCCCTATGATGATCATGAGAATCAAGTCCAGAAGCCCATGGCCATGGCAGAGTGAAATAATAGAAAGAGTTTCTATTTAGATTTTCACATCGGACTTGAATCGAATGATTACATCATATGACAGAACTAGGTTTGACGAGTTCACCTTAACCCTAATCTGATCGGGGCTCAAGATAGAAGAACTTAATCACACAAGTAGCTGCACCAAGAGGTTTGCATTCAGCTCTGATGGGTTGCCACCATATACTGCTAGGTGTCACTGGTGGATTTTGGGAGCAATTAGAATGATTTAGATGATCGATCATTCTAGCTGTTCGAATCAGAAGAGTTCTGATCCATCGAAAGAGTTTCGATGATGTCGATGATAGAGATCATGACATATCCTATTACCATACAGAACTGAACCTAACTGGGTCACACAAACAAGGGTTTGAATCTGGTGATCATCAATTGAACTGATCCAGTTCAATTGATCTGAATGAGATTCAATTAGGTTCAAGAAATCGTGCTAGCACTCGATTGAACCTAACGTTCTTCTTTTACTATCATAAATAAGTTGTCCTGACTGAGCCAAAGGAGTTTGTGCTCAATCAGAGGCCTTCATATGGTCTGACTGGAGGTTGTCCAAGTCAGAAAAGGTTGTCTTATTTTGTAAGATATTACCTACCATTTTTGGTCACCTGCCATTTCTTTTCTTTGACTTTGGTCAAAAGTCTACCTTTGACTGGTCAAATGTTGACCATTGATACTTTGACTTCTGTCCATATATCATGCACCTATTGGAGAGCTGGTGGGGGCCTGTCCCCCTGCCAGAACCTAGCAAGGAGGAGGGCGCACGCCACGGGTGGCGTGTGCCCAAGTTGGAGGCGCCCAGGAGTCCCTGTTGGATAGGGACTCCATCTCCTTTGGATTCCGATTAGAGTTCTCTAAGAACCAACTTTGACTGGTCTTAGGCACCCTCTAAGGAGGAATCCAGGGACTCTATTTCCCACCAATAGATTTAGATCTGATTTCACAAAGGGTTGTGATTGGTTGGGAAGGAAGAGGAGTTGGATCACAATAGTCTAAATAAGACCCTACGCCCCCAATTCGAATGCTATTGACACGCCCCAGAGCTGCCTCTCTCCTCCTCTCCATGTCAAGTCTCTTCTCCCCTCTCTCTCCACGCCAAAAGTGTTTGGATTTGGTTGGTGCATTCAGATCAAGGAAGGCGATCAAATCAAGAAGGCTGCGCTGCTGCAAAGGACAACTGCTGATCTTCAAAAGAGTTTTGAAGATCCTCCAATCAGATCCAGATCTTGATTTTTGGAGTGTGATAGAGAAGAAGAGGATCTCCAGATCCAACCAGAGTGGATACCGGTAGAGGCCAAGCACTTGCGTGGCTAGATCCAGAACCTTCCGCTGCAATCAGATCATCTACAGGGGTAATATGATTACCCAAATCAGGTAAATTAAATTTGATTTAATTTATCTTTTTTATTTTATTTATTAAAATAATAATAATCATCTGAAATATTTAAATCTGATTGAGATCAAGAGAAAAATTTTTGAAAATATATCTCTTGATCTAATCAGATCTGACGAACCTGGACGAGAAACAAGATTTCCCTTCATATGTAGAACATTACAACTACAGACATGCATCTCAATCCCTATGATTAATTAAAATTTTATTTATTATTTTTAATATTATATACTATTATAATATCAAAAAAATAAATAAATAGATTTAAAATATAATTTAATCAAATTAAATTGAAAACATGCAAGACTATTCTATAGAACTATTCTATTTTAGAACTAGTCATGCATATTTTCTAATCTTAGATTCAAATCATTTAATTTTAATTTTTTCTAATTTTAGATTTGATCACATCTTATGTGACATCTAAAATTACTTATTTTTAATTAAAATAAATTTAAAATTAGATCTAAATACTTTTAGAACCTTGGCTCTGATACCAGTTGAAGAAAAATCTTGATTTTTTGGATCAGGTTCGTTTAGATCTGATCAGATCAAGAGATATATTTTAAATTTTTTTTCTTTAATCTAGATCAGATCTGAGATATTTTAGATGTAATTATTATTATTTTAAAAATTAAAATAAATTTAGATAAATTAAATTAAATTTAATTTACCTTGAAGTGGGTAATCCTATTACCCGATGATGATCCTATGAGCAGCGGAAGGTTCTGGATCTAGCCATGTAAGTGCCTGACCTCTACCAATATCTACTCAGGCTGGATCTGAAGATCCTCTTCTTTTTTATCACATCTTCAAAAATTAGATTTGGATCTGATCTGGAGGATCTTCAAAACTTTTTTCAAAGATCAGCAGTCATCCTTTGCAGCAGTGCAACATTCTAGCTTTCAATCGTCTTTCTCTCGTCTGGGTCGCACCAACCAAGAATCCAAACACTTTGGACATGGAGAGGAGAGGGAGAAGGTGGGTTTGGCATGGAGGAAGAGGGGAGAGGCAGCCTTGGGGTGTGGAAAATTGTGATTCAATCAATCAATCAATATTTTTTGAGTTGGGCGCAGGGTCTTATTTATAGACTGTCTTTGATCCAACTTCTCTTTTTTCCAACCAATCATAACTCTTTGTAAAATCAGATCTAAATCTGATTGGTGGGAATAGAGTTTTCTGGATTTCTCCTTAGAGGATGCCTAAGATCAGTCAAAGTTGGTTCTTAGGAGAACTCTAATCGGAATCCAAAAAGAAGATGGAGTCCCTGTTGGACAGGGAGAGCACCTCCAACTTGGGCACACGCCAAGGGTGGCGTGTGCCCTCTTTCTTGCCAGGTTCTGGTAGGAGAACAGGCCTCACCAGCTCTCCAATAGGTGCGTGACACGTGGACAGAAGTCAAAGTATCAATAGTCAATATTTGACCAGTCAAAGATAGACTTTTGACTAAAGTCAAAGAACGAGAAATGACAGGTGACCAAAAATGGCAGGTAATGTCTTATAAAATAAGATAATCTTTTTTGACTTGGATAACCTCTAGTCAGACAATATGAAGGTCTCTGATTGAGCACAAACTTCTTTGGCTCAGTCAGGATAACTTATTTATGATAGTAAAAGAAGAATATTAGGTTCAATCGAGTGCTAGCACGATTTTCTTGAACCTAATTGAATCTCATTCAGATTAATTGAACTGAATCAGTTCAATTGATGATCACCATATTTAAATTCTTGTTTGTGTGACTCAGTTAGGTTCAATTCTGTATGATAATGAGATATGTCATGATCTCTATCATCGACATCATCGAAACTCCTTTTGATGGATCAGAACTCTTCTGATTCGAACAGCTAGAATGATCGATCATCTAAATCATTCTAATTGCTCCTAAAATCCATCAGTGACACCTAGCAGTATATGGTGGCAACCCATCAGAGCTGAATGTGAACCTCTTGGTGCAGCTACTTATGTGATTAAGTTTTTCTATCTTGAGCCCCGATCAGATCAGGGTTAAGGTGAACTCATAAAATCCTAGTTTCTATCATATGATGTAATCATTCGATTCGAGCCCTTTGTGAAAATCTAAATAGAATCTCTTTCTATTATTTTACTCTACCATGGCCATGGGCTTCTGGACTTGATTCTCATGATCATCATAGGGCTGCTCCTCTACCACCGAGGTAGATAGATTCCATCTTGATGCTTATCCAGTTCCTACAATGAACATGCTATAGCCAACATACACCTCAGGATTTCCATATGGCTAGGAGATCGAGTAATGGTGTAGTCAAACTATAACACCTCAAGATGAACTGTCGATGCACCTCAGATCAAAGAACCAGATACACTACTGCAGCATCGAGTCAGTTATTAACGAGAAGGTAGACTCCCTAATGACTACTCGAGGTGGTCACGCTCAGTGCCCTCGTTCTCTAACGAGTACCTATACTCTCGCTTTAGTATTTTCATACCGTAGACTCAAGACTCATCTACTAAAGAGAAGCGATTGTACACCAACCTTTCGGATCAATCACCATCCTCGTGATGATCCTATGGTCGGGAGCATTTTATGAGTTAACAATGATTATTCATGTCTTAAATTTTCAACTCTTGAAAATATGAATTATCATTACCATTAACTCAAAGGATGTATCATAGATACTTAATACACATATGTGATAGAAAATAACCCATTTTATTGATATTAGTCAAAATTATAATTTTGCCCCTAGAAGTGTATTACAAGTGTTAGCCAATTCTGGCTTCTAGGGCACATATATCTAACAGCTTTGGAACCTACTACCTTCAACCACATGGAGGGAAGCCCCTACGGCATTGATATCCAAATTCTTGGAGGCTTTGCCTTACGACCCTTCAAGCCTTGCTCTTAATAAAGGCAGCCAAGTCAGGAAGTGATGTGTCGTGAATTCCTAAAGACACCCTTTCTAAAAGGATATGGCAATTGTACTTCAGGGAGCCTACCTCCCTCATGCCATGTCTGCATTAATGCATCACCTGGCAGTGTGAGAATGTACTTTCGAAATGCTATAGCTTCTATGAGAAACCAAATCTTATAGCGTGCACTTTCTTCGAACTTTAGGTAGAACCTCACCTCAAAGGCAATCTAATGCATAATGTCAGCATCCCTCCAAAGTCCTACTTGGCAACTTTGGTCATACCAGTGAAGCTTGGAATATCGGGGTCATTACAAGTCCATCTCAACAAGAACGTTCGAACAAAAGGTATATAAAAAGTCTAGTTTCTTTATTTACTAATTATTTACATCAGCAAGTATTCAAAAGAGAGCACTAGATACACAAAGAGAAATAAGAAGAAGAAGAAGAAGAAATGGGGCCCTAATCCTCATCCGAGGAGAATGCCCCAACCTCATCGTCGCCGCCACTAGGGCAAAGGTGCTACAAGTCTAGCTTGGAGATCTCTTTTCTTAGGTGGGCCTTGCAATCTTCAAATCTTTGAACATAAATGGTAGTAAAGATGTCAATCATCTCCTCCTTGTATGAATATAGTGTTTTCGAACCTCATCCAGGATCTACAGAGAGGAACTAGAAGAGCCTTCAATACCCTGGGAACTAGATGTGCCTGCTCCAACCCTAGCTGGAGGGGCTGAAATCCAACTTGGTGGTGGTGGAGCGCACGGAGCCTGAAGGGAAATCCTGATTTTTCGGTCCAGGTTCGTCCAGATCTGATTAGATCAAGAGATATATTTCAAAAATTTTCTCTTAATCTCAATCAGATCTTGATATGTTTCAGATCTGATTCTTATTATTTTAATAAATAAAATAAAATAAGATAAATTAAATCAAATTTAATTTACCTGATTTGGGTAATCCTATTACCCTGTAGATGATCCTGATTGCAGCGGAAGGTTCTGGATCTTAGCCACGCAAGCGCCTGGCCTCTACCGGTATCCACTCGGGTTGGATCTGGAGATCCTCTTCTTCTCTATCACACCTCCAAAAATCAGATCTGGATCTGATCTGGAGGATCTTCAAAACTCTTTTGAAGATCTGCAGTTGTCCTTTTGCAGCAGCGCAGCCTTCTTGATTTTGATCGCCTTTCCTTGATCTGAATCGCACCAACCTAAGTCCAAAACTCTTTTGGACGTGGAGAGCAAGGGGAGAAGAGACTATGGCGTGGAGAAGGAGGGGAGAGGCAGCCTTGGGGCGTGTCTAATTTCATTAGAATTAGGGTTGGGCGCAGGGTCTTATTTATAGACCTCTTGTGATCCAACTCCTCTTCCTCTCAACCAATCACAACCCTTTGTGAAATCAGATCTAAATCTGATTGGTTGGAATAGAGACCCCTGGATTCCTCCTTAGAGGGCGCCTAAGACCAGTCAAACTGGATTCTTAGTAGAACTCTGATTGGAATCCAAAAGGGAGGTGGAGTCCTTGTCCAACAAGGACTCCTAGGCGCCTCCTACTTGGGCTCACGCCACCCTTGGCGTGCGCCCTTCTCCTTGCCAGGTTCTGGCAGGGGGACAGGCCCCCACCAGCTCTCCAATAGGTGCATGACATGTGGTCAAAAGTCAAAGGGTCAATGGTCAACGTTTGACCAGTCAAAGGTAGACTTTTGACCAAAGTCAAAGAACAAGAAATGGCAGGTGATCAAAAATGGCAGGTAATGTCTTACAAATAAGACAATCCTATTCTGACTTGGACAACCTCCAGTCAGACCATATGAAGGCCTCTGATTGAGCACAAACTCCTTTGGCTCAGTCAGGACAACTTATTTATGATAGTAAAAGAAGAACGTTAGGTTCAATCGAGTGCTAGCACGATTTCCTTGAACCTAATTGAATCTCATTCAGATCAATTGAATTAGATCAGTTCAATTGATGATCACCAGATTCAAACCCTTGTTTGTGTGATCCAGTTAGGTTCAGTTCTGTATGGTAATGGGATATGTCATGATCTCTATCATAGACATCATCGAAACTCCTTTCGATGGATCAGAACTCTTCTGATTCGAACAGCTAGAATGATCGATCATCTAAATCATTCTAATTGCTCCCAAAATCCACCAGTGACACCTAGCAGTATATGGTGGCAACCCATCAGAGCTGAATGCGAACCTCTTGGTGCAGCTACCTGTGTGATTCAGTTCTTCTATCTTGAGCCCCGATCAGATTAGGGTTAAGGTGAACTCGTCAAACCCTAGTCTCTGTCATATGATGTAATCATTCGATTCGAGTCCAATGTGAAAATCTAAATAGAAACTCTTTCTATTATTTCACTCTACCATGGCCATGGATTTTTGGACTTGATTCTCATGATCATCATAGGGCTACTCCTCTACCACCGAGGTAGATAGATCCCATCTTGATGCAATCCAGTTCCTACAATGAACATGCTATAGCCAACATACACCTCAGGGTTCCATATGGCTAGGAGACCGAGTAATGGTGTAGTCAAACTATAACACCCTCAAGGTGAACTGCCGATGCATCTCAGGTCAAAGAACCAGACACACTACTGCAGCATCGAGTCAGTCATTGACGAGAAGGTAGACTCCCTAATGACTACTCGAGGTGGTCATGCTCAGTGCCCTCGTTCTCTAACGAGTACCTGTACTCTCGCTCCGGTGTCTCCACACCGTAGACTCAAGACTCATCTACTAAAGAGAAGCGATCGTACACCAACCTTCCGGATCAATCACCATCCTCGTGATGATCCTATGGTCGGGAGCTGTTTATGAGTTAATAATGATTATTCATGTCTTAAATTTTCAACTCTTGAAAATATGAATTATCATTACCATTAACTCAAAGGATGTATCACAGACACTAAATACACATGTGTGATAGAAAATAACCCATTTCATTAAATTATAGTCAAAATTATAATTTTGCCCCTAGAAGTGTATTACAAGTGTCAGCCAATTCTGGCTTCTAGGGCATATATATCTAACAGAGCCATCGGGAGGTGAACTCAGGACTCCGACCCTAACTCCAGCTCTGACACGGGACTCCTAGTCCTCTTCGAAGAGGAGGAAGACCTATTATAGCTCGTCGTCATCTTCTCTTAACATCCTTCTTAAGAGACTTTGGCGATGACTTTATATTGGCAGAAAGAAACCTTTTGGCAGTGAAATCCCACTGTGGGATCAATTTATTTATAGACACCCCAAATGGTGGGAATCAACTCATCAGCTGATAAAGTCGCACCATCGAGCAAATTTGTACTCGGTGGAGATTGGCCCTTATCCCATCAAAAACTGCACCAACATTTTTTTTTTCCATTCCCATGAACGCAATCCAATTCACGAGATATCACTGACTCCCAAAAAAATGCACAATTCACTTGCATTTTCCAAGGCACTCTGCACGTTGATGGGATGATCTCCTCCATGATACACAACTCGAGGTCGTCTAGTACATCAAGCATCTTGGTGTTTGATCGAAGACTTACTTCCCAGCACCGAAGGGAAAAGAGAAAAAACACTCTTTCAACTAGAAAGTGAGAGGCAGGTGTTAGGAGGTAGCCTACCAACCTGGTGACGTGTCCGACCTCTGATGACATGGAGAGCGTCGAATACGACAACACATCTGACTCCTGATTATGTGACATGCATCTTCGACCAAGAATAGACCATTTTCGATCGGTCTGCAGTCAACCTCAACTTCACAAGATGATGAACACCCAAAAGACAGGCATCGGGTAGTCATTGACCATCTAGTAGTTTGCTCCCATACGAAGCCCTATTATGGCATCCAATTGATCATGTTAAATCTGCCCCGCTTCTCCACCAGCCATTCTGCAATGTGGAAGCTGCAAGAAGCTCTTGGTGCATGGATCTCGCTTAGTTGATAGTTTGTCATAGCAGCGAATATTCCCTCCACTCATAGAAAGCTAATACTGTGACTGCCACTTGATACTCCATAACTCCAACGGCTAATGGCTTGACAACTCAGTAGACCTACCTCCATAAAATGGTAGAGGAAAGAGAAAGGATGGGGAGGAGGACTATCTTTCCCAAAAAATCTCTCTCTCTCTCTAACTCTCAGAACCTCACCATTTTCTTCTTCTTCCTCTCCGATTGTCACTGAGCATCGGAGGGCCTTCCACTAGAGAACCTCCCACCTTCTTATCCGGCATCGAGGGCTTTTCTTATAGGTCTTCAAGAGTCCGACTCTCCCGCTCTACTCCAGCCCGTCCAAAAAATCCTATTATGATCTACGTCGGAGAGTAGCAATATCAAACATGATAATCTGACATGAGATTTATTTTTTCATGTTAGTTTATCTCCAACTAAAAGGATTCTAAATTCATCTCTTGTCTTGCAATAAATTACTAGATGACATATTCCTCCCATTATCATTTAAAAAGGGAGAGAATAGGATAAAGTAAATGTTATTTAATTTTTCATCTAGATTGATATTATCTATATCAATATATAAAGACTATTTCAACATTGTTATATTTTAAAAATATTTTTAATAGTCATTGTGTTTTGAATTTGGACTTGTTAGTGGATAAATTAGGGAATATCAGAGAAAATACGGCTGCATTAAATTTTACTTACGTTTTATCAAATAAAAATATACATATTTTTGCTGTTGTCACGGATAAAAGCAGTGGGCGCCCACAAAAATGTGAAAGAAAATAAAGATAAATTTTTATTTATTTTATTTATTTTTAAATGGCAACGTTGCATATTCTGCCGTCAACTGCAGGGCGAACGGGCTTTCGGCGTTGACTGCTTGGTGGACGGAAGGTCGGGTATCACGTCATGCTGCCTTCTCCGGCCGCCCATCCTATCTCTTAAATCCCTAACGACCCATATAGAGAGGGAGGAGAGGGGGAGATTCCTCCTCCCATGGCGATCCTCTACGCCGTGGTGGCGAGAGGAAAGGTGATCCTTTCCGAATTCGCCGCCGTGACGGGCAACACCGGCGCTGTGGCCCGGCGGATTCTCGAGAAGCTCCGCCCGGACTCCGACTCCAGGCTCTGCCTCTCCAAGGACCGCTACATCTTCCACGTTCTCCGATCCGATGGTCTCACCTTCCTCTGCATGGCCAACGATACCTTCGGAAGTGAGTTCAATGCCCGTTGCCGCTGATTTCTTTTCCATTCTTTAATCTTATCACTCCAGTTTGTCCTTCAAATGATTTTTAGTTCGATTGGGTGTCATCTGATGGCGTATTTTGTGTGTGGTGGAGGGTTTTGAGTGGTTATTAAGTAAAAGTTGGAATTTTTTAGGGTTTAAGTCGGTTGTTTCTGTAGCTTGATTGATATGTTCGTGTGTCGTTGCAATTTATTTGGTTAATGTTTATTTGAAGACATGATGCTAACCTGATATGGCATCAACGGGATTCTGCTAGTTCAATAAGTTGATCCTGGGTATTTCAAGTACCATAGACTGCTTCAGATTAAGAATACAGTGTACTTATATTGGTTGCTAGAGACATTTTGGGCAAAGAAAAAAAAAAAATGTAAACGGGTAGCCTGTGGGATCGGGTGCGTTTATTTTTATTATTATTATTTTTTGTTCCCCGCTTCATGCTTAAACTTAGAGGGGAGTTGTTAATGGAAGCGTGGGTGTCATCTGGAGGGTAGGTTTAATTAGTTCTCTTTCTGCATATGAAAGAGTTTTCATGCCAAGTTCCTGTTGGTTGGGCTGAGTTTGGGTACATCATGTTGTGATGGGTGACTTGGATTTCTTGAAGATAACTAGATATTTTAGGGTCCTAAATTGCCAGGCTCAAAATGTTGCACAAAAATTGTAATCAACTAATTTATAAGCTCTCACTTCTTAATATATGCATGCCTCCAATTTACAAGCTCTCACTTCTTAATGCATGTGCACTTACATTGTTTTGAACATACAAGTGCAACATTCCATTTTACATAGGCTATCAAATATATGTGCTTACACTAGAGGCGAAAAAGAGTCCAGAGGTTTCGTTGATTCTTTAAACACGTATAAACTGAAACTGCAAATTATCATTTGATAAAGATCCATATTAGCTTAAATACATATATTTGGAAGGATCATTATATTTAAAACAAGCATCCAGTTCTTGGGAATCACAGTTTGGAACTAGTGTGGAATGATTCCTCCAAAATGCATATGATCCTTCAAGAGAGGTTTCATGGTAACTATAAGGCTATCATTAATGTAAGTCCATGGTGGCGACTTTTCAGATATAAAATTCATCCATAGAGCTGTTGTTTTAAGTGGAGGTAGGTGTAAATTATGATCCTGATAATTGGATTTAATCTACATTTTGAAAGAAATTTAATATGAATTTTGATGAGACCCTTAAAATACATGGAGGAATGCTACCAGGTGGTAGTATGCTCCATATGGAGAACAATAATTTTGTGTTGTTTGTTGTCTAAAGTGGCAATAAGAATGAGAGCCTGAGCATCAATAGGAGCATGATATGGGAATAGGGTTTTACACTGGAATTTGTTTATCCCTGTATTGTAGATTAAATCTAAATAGAAAGATAGATGGAAGATTTAATCAGAGTCTACAATTGGCAAAAAAAAAAGGGAATTCATAAAGCCCAAATTCTATTTTGTTAAGAAAGCATGAAACTTCCATGCAATATATGGGCCAATTAGAGATACCATAAGTTTTTGTTCATACCCCTAATTGTGACAAAAGGACATAGCCATTTTATAAATCCATGGTGGACCAAATCATTCTTTAAGCTAGAGAATTTTTTTTTTAATGTTATTGAACTCTTGTATACATGATCATCATTTAGTGTTTGTTTGGCTGTAAATAAACTTGTGGGCAAGGTTCGCGAACTCGGTACCGGAGCCTGTGCTGGCCGGCTGGCAGTACGAGTGCGTACCGGACCAGACCAATGCGAACCGACACAGGGAGGAGGAAAAGAGAGAGAGAAAGAAATAGAGGGAGAGGGGAGGGGGGAGACCGAAGATGATGGAGGGGAAGCGATCGGAGAGGCGTCGGACGGCGTCTGGCTGGCCGTCGTGGCCGCCTGACGGCGCAGTCCGCGCGGGCGGTGCCGTGGGCGTGAAACAGGGGTATCGCCCCTGTTTCATGATTTTTTAAAAAAAAAATTAGAAAAAAAGTGAAGCCGACAAAGGGTTTGCTGGCTTCACTATTTTAGCCTTTTTTTTTTTTTAAATATTTTAGTGAAATCAACAAATGATTTGCCGGCTTCACTGTTTTAGACTTTTTTAAAAAAAAATTCAAAAAATAAAGTCGGCAGTGGGTTTGTCGGCTTCACTTAAGTGAGTAAAGTCGGCAAACCCACTGCTGGCTTCACTATTCATCGGATTTTTTAAAAAATCCGATGAAGGAACAAGGGCGGTTGCCCTTGCTCCATGGCCGTGGCTCTGCCAGCATGGTCTCCACCGCCCAGTGGCCACGGCGGCCACTTGGCAACCTCCAACATCCCCTCCATCGATCGTGCGTGCCTCCGGTATGCGCTCCCTCTCTCTCTTTCTTGCTTTTAAAAAATCCGATGAAGGAACAAGGGCGGTTGCCCTTGCTCCATGGCCGCGGCTCTGCTAGCATGGTCTCCACCACCCGGTGGCCACGGCTGCCACTTGGCAACCTCCAGCATCCCCTCCATCGATCATGCGTGCCTCCGATATGCGCTCCCCCTCTCTCTCTTTCTTGCTTTTAACTGAGCCCTATCGAGTGTCACAGGGCCGCTGGGGCCACCGTCAGCCTCCGGTGGCCACAGCGGGCTACCGTCGGCCTCTGGTGGCACCACTCTTTCTCTCCCTCTCCTCCTCTCTCTCTATCTTTGTTTCCCTCTCTTTCTTTCCTAGCATTGGCGTGTGCCATTTTTACCGCCGGAACTATCCCAGTTCCCTGTCGGTCCGGTTTGGTACGCCCCGAACTGCCCAGTTCGGGTTGGTTTTGAGAACATTGTTTTTGGGTAAGGAGAAGAAAAGGAAGAAAACATTTGGTTTTCTGAGTATTGGCTTGCTAGGAAAGAAAAATTGAATTTTATTTCTATTGTCTGAAATGAAGGAAAATTGGGTTTATGAAATTACCACTTCATTTGGTTTAATGCATATTGAGGGTGTGTGATAGGGTGATGGTAGTCTTGATGGATGTAGAGGAGGGCAGTTTGGTGGGGTGCTTGGAAGGGGGATGGAGGAATGATAGGGAAATGAAGGGGAGGCTTGCATGGTGGGGGAAAGCATGTCTATGCCATTATTAGTTACTGGAAGGGTCACTCAAAGAGTAGTTTGTTTTTGTTTGTTTGTTTGTTTGTTGCATATAGTAGTTTGTTTTCATGCTAGGTTACCATACATTGGGCCAAGCATTCGTGCATCATGTAGCAAAGAGTAACTTGGATTGGAGCTTAGGTCATCTAGGGGTCCAAACTTCTTGGATTCCAAACGTTGGGGAAAACTGTAACCATCAAACTCATGAAGGTCTCAGTGTTTAATACATTTGATTCATAGAGTATTATGGATACATAAAGTGATATATTGACACATTCATTCATGCTTTTGACTAGATAACATTTAATTTCACATAGTGATATATTATGTTTTTTTTCTTTTCTATATTTGTAGTTTTCCTTTGAAAGAAATACCTAGAGAAATGATATTTCAAAAGTAAACTAGCAAGAAAACACTATCAAGAGAAAAGGATATTACTCAATTATGTTTCCAACAATCTGGGATCCTGGGAGGGGCAAGCAGGGGATAGACCAACTTTTGGCACCTCTTTTTTATACAAAGTAGCTATCCTAGGTCTCGAACCCAAAGTGGTTGACACCTAGGTTGGCATTTGTCAGCTCAAGCCTTTACATTTGCACCAAGCAATGACGCCTTCGCACTATATAGAGATAAAAGAAACATAAATTATAAAAAGTGGCAGTCTCCAAGGTAGTTGACACTTAGGTGGATCTTAAAAAGAATGAAGGACTCAAATCTGTACCATTGAACTTATTAGCCCAAGCCTTTACCATTGAACCAAGTAATGGCCTCTACAAACTGTAAAGAAATAAAAGAAAAATAAATTAGTGCAATGGCCCCTACACACTATAAATAAATAAAAAAATAAATTATAAAGGTGGCTGTCTATAAGGTAGTTGACAATTAGGTGATTAAAAAAGATAAACTAGTTCTTCATCCTTTTCTTTCTTCTTCCTTTTGCTTTGGTTTAACACTCTTCCGCTCCCAATTTTGTGCTCCCTCCCTTAGAGAAAAAAGATTATAGCAAGTTGTAGTTGCCCTGCTTTCTTCTCTCTTTAAAGGGCATTTACCTACATATTAGGTGAGTTCTTTTTTTTATCCCATACAAGGGAATTGGTTATCCTGTTTTTAAACAATAGAATTGAACTTCGAATGTATTAGAGACACTTAAAGTTAAACCTAAGGCCATCTATGATCAAAATTTACATTTCTAGATATCTCAATAATGAGTAAAACACCGTATTTGATACCTTTCCCTACCCTTGCACTTTCCTCTACACCCCTACCAATGCCAATTGATTTGCTTCTTTATATTTGATGAATTTGGATTTTTCCACTTATTTTCTGGGCTAAAGGTTAGGGCATGAGTTGTAGGTAAAATGATCTAGTGGGGTTTCCCAAAGATTAGGCATGTAAGTAATTGTTTTGCTTCTAATTTAGAGTGCTGGTATTACGTTTAATCCAATTTTATTTATACTGCAGTTGTATCAAAGACTGCTCATAAAAAGTACATGAGTTTGGGTCTTTTGAGGATAAAATTTTGTTTCAAGTTGTTGCTTATTTGGCAAGAATTGGTTTTACATTTATATTAATGTCTGTATGTAGGAATTGCTATGGCCTCTACTTGAGTGGTATATATACATGAGAATCATGGAAGAGTTTTTTTAACTTTTTCATGATGCATCTTGTGTCCCAACTCCATCTGGTAAAGGATATTAAGCAGAAGAAGTTGTAGAGATTGTTTTTTGCTCTTTTAAATTATCCAAGCATTAAAATGTCGTGTGTTGATAAATATACATTTATAGGTCTCTTGAATCATGTAAAATTCTCTATGATGACCTACTTATCGAACCCTTTGGAAACAGAGGTGAGGAGAAGAATGTGTTTGTGTGGAGGAAAGATGCCTTTTTGGGAGAAATTATGTCTACTTCATGTTGTTTACTATGCTAAATATTTTGATGCCTGATTACTAACTTGCTTAATGTTACTTATTCTCTCTTACCCAAAGCTCAAAGGGCATGACCCTCTTCTCTTTTCTCATTTTACTTTTTCCAGTGTCCTAGCACCACCCTCACTGAAAAAGAAAAGGAAAGCAATAACATATGCTCTGCCTTTCAAATCAATATGCAATTTATTAATGAATTATCTCATAAAAATAATCTTAATGACTTGGAAAATACTCTTTCCTTATATACCTGGTTGGATTTTCAGGTTTATTTGGGAAAATTCTGCTTCACTTTGTTTACCTAACATTCATTTTTATGTCTTTTTTCTGTAGGGAGGGTTCCTTTTCTATATTTGGAGGATATCCACATGAGATTTATGAAAAATTATGGCAGAGTTGCTCATTCTGCATTAGCTTATGCGATGAATGATGAGTTCTCTAGGGTGCTACACCAGCAGATGGAATTCTTTTCCAGTAATCCAAGTGTTGATACACTTAACCATGTGCGAGGTGAAGTTAATGAGGCAAGCTATGCTTATGCAGCTCAAAAAGGACATGCTTCTTCTTTTTTTCTCTTTTTTGGTACAGAAAGGAAGCGCTTCTTTGGGGTTGCAAAATGTAACTAATGTTTGACATGTTGTTCTTCGGCCTTATACCAGTCTGTTATTTCCCCTTAAAGTGTTTTTACTTTTTAATATTACTGAGGATCTGGGCATTGTTACTGAAACCATTTATGGCTTATCATTCTTGTTGATCTCAGATCCATTTGAATGTTTTTAGAAATAATAAATACATTAAGTGGATGCTTTATTTTTGCTGAGAATCACTATACCATGTATAAATATCAAAAAATAGGTGCTTGTCAATCTAAAATTTTGGGGACTATATCATAATACACTGATCTCTACAAGTCCTTGACACTTCTGTGGTACCTTTCTTTTTTAATTTTCCGGTATTTGAAATCACCTCCTTTTTTTTACCAAACTGACTAGAGCAATTTCCAGACATAAGTATGTTGTTGCTAAAGAAGGAATTACATTTGACTGTTCTTGCTCTAATGGGGGTCTGACATGGTTTTGTCTAGATTTGGCTTGATAAAGTTCAACCAGATGGTTATTGTTGGGGATAAATCCCGCTCCTGCCGAAGCCCGGCCCGACGCTCAGCCGAATGTAACTAGTAGCCGCTGAAGAGCTATAGCGCCAGGCGCCAGGCCGAGCCCCTATCACGGCCGAACTGCCTAGAGGCCGAACTCCCCTGCACCGAGGTCCGGGCCGAACTCCCTAGAGGCCGAATCAGCGAGCCCTGGCCGAACTCCTTCGGATCCCGCGGCCGAACTCCTTCGGACCGACCCCAGGCGAGCCCGTGCAACCGAACTCCTTCGGACTTCCCACGGCCGAACTCCTTCGGACCGACCCCAGGCGAGCCCGTGCAACCGAACTCCTTCGGACCGACTCCAAGCGGCCGAGCTTCAATGAAGTCCTCTCAGCGGCCGAACTCCTCAGCGGACGGGCTTTAGTAGAATCCCCAAGCGGTCGCCACTCAGGAGCCCGAACTCCTCAGCAATCGTCACTCAGGAGCCCGAACTCCTCAGCAGTCGTCACTGGGCCGAACTCCTCAGCGGTCGCCCTCATCAAACTTCGGCCGACCGAGCTCCTACCGAACTCTCAAGTGTCCAAGCCTCAGCCCAAGTCCAACAGCCGGCCGAACTCCCAGACGGCCGAGCTTCGGCTTCTCAGCAGCCGAACTCTTCTGCGGACGAGCCTTAGCTGCATACCTCTCGCCAGACGCCTATGGGAGCCGAACTCCCTCCTATCTTCCTCTTCAGGAGCCCGAACTCCTCCGAAATGGGCACACGACGAAGGCCTTCAATCCCTTCATTCGGCAAGCTCTGCAACCATCACCATCAGTCAGTCCGCCGCACCATCGGTCAGTCCGCCGCGGGCGATAGCGACCCACTGTCAGGCGGCGATGGCTGTCACCCTCAATCCGCCGCACACGGCATCCAGTGAGACTGACTCCGCCGAACCTCGAGCGGCCCGCCAGCACGCGGCTGCAGTTGTCACCATCAAGCTCCACTATATAAAGGACCCTCCCGACATACGCTAAGGCTAAGCTCTCTGAACTCTCGACTCTCTAAGCTCTCCTCCACATCTCTAAGCTCCGGAACTCATTCCGAGCACTCCATTACTGTTGGTCGGAAACTAACTTGACCGTCGGAGGGTCCTGCCGGAGCCACCACCCCACCGGTTCCGGACGGGACTTCGTTTTGCAGGTCCCCGGCGGCGCCCAGCGGCCTCGATTGCGGCGACCTCCGGCGGCGACGGATTTCTGCACCAACAGATTGGCGCTAGAGGAAGGGCCTGAACCTTCGAGGTTCCCTTGTTCTTAAAGGAGTGCTCGGCGACGATTTTCCGCCCCTGCTCCGGATCTCTCTTCTCCCTCTTCAGAATTCCTTCTCTGGAAAGAGGAAATGCCCCCCAGAAGGGCTTCGACGCGGCGCTCGACGGCTTCCGCGGCTCGATCCCCTCCGAGTCCGTCTGTCCCTGCTCCGGCCCCGGTGACTCAGCCCCCGTCTAATAGCCGCAGTGGATACGGAGCAGTTCAACCAGCTCATCCAGCACGTTCGCGGTCTCACGGAGGCGGTGCAGGCGGTGCTGCACCAACAAGTCCCAGTGCCAGCCCGACCGGCGCGGGACTCTCCGAAGTCGGATGATCCAGTCCAAGAGCGACCGGCCTGGGCAGCCCGACCTCCGATACCCGGATTGGAGAGGCGGAGGAGGGAGAGCCCTTGTTCGGATCATGGATCGACCAAGGGTGAAGCCTCGCGCCCATCTCACCAGAAAGCCTTGGAGATCAGAGACCGTGAGGACCTGCTGGGCCAAAGGCTCTTGGAAATGAACCGGCGAATTGAAGAACTTCGTCCCCCCTCGCGTGGTGATGACGTTTGTGCAGACCCTCCTTTCTCGCAGAAAATCATGCAAGAACCTGTTCCACCGACCTTCGAGCTCCCTCAACTGGAAAGCTACGATGGAACTTCTGATCCGGTTGATCACCTGGGGGCCTTCCGGGCCATGATGCTGCTTCACGGCGCTTCAGATGCCGTGCTGTGCCGAGCCTTCCCGTCTACCTTAAAGGGAGCAGCGAGGAACTGGTACTCGGCGTTGAAGCCCAACACGATCTTCTCTTTCGACCAGATGAGCAGTCGGTTCGCGGCCCACTTCATCAGCAGCCGACGACCGAGCCGAGGTTCAGATTCCCTGATGAGCGTCAAGCAGAAGCAAGGGGAATCCATCCGGACTTACGTCACTCGATTCAACGCCGCGGCATTGGAAGTCCGGGACCTGGACCAGTCTGTCGCGATGGCCGCACTTAAGGGCGGCCTTCAGAAAAATAGCTTGCTGTTCTCTCTGGAAAAAAGGTATCCCAGGGACTTCGCCGACCTGCTGGCTCGAGCCGAGAGATATGCCCGTGCGGAAGAAGCCTTCAAATTGAAAGATGAGGAGCTCGTCAGAAAGGACCGGCTGGCGGACGAGGAAGAGCTGGGTGAAGCTCGGCTGCACTCGCAGACCCCCTACGAAAGCAGGCGGGCCCGAACTCCTCGAACTCGCCCTGATAAAGGAGGCGCGAAGGAGTCCACCTCCCGGAAGGTTCCGCCGCTATGCCCCCCTCAACGCTCCTCGAACCCAGATTCTCACCGAAGTAAAACACCAGCTGCCAAGACCGGAAGGATTACGATCTCCCCCAAACAAGCGCGATCGAAATAAGTACTGCCTCTACCATCACGACCACGGCCACGACACGGAGGGATGCATCCAGCTCCGAGACGAAATTGAGGAGCTCGTCAGAACGGGTCGGCTGGGTAAATTCCTCCGGTACCGGCCTGAAGCAGAAAAAGATCGGCTA
The DNA here is from genome assembly GCA_006176705.1 of Cocos nucifera. Lineage (NCBI taxonomy): Eukaryota > Viridiplantae > Streptophyta > Magnoliopsida > Arecales > Arecaceae > Cocos > Cocos nucifera. Next base: position 19,048 of record QRFJ01003311.1, read on the forward strand.
AGGGCGCTGCCGTAGCCAGACTGCAAGAAGGTCGGCCACCTTACGGCGTCATTCACATTGCCCCTGGAAAGATCTCGGTGCATCAGCGATTCGCCATCTCTCCCAGCAACAAGAGCTTGCACCAAATTGAGGAGTTCAGCATGAGGAGGTCGTCCACCCCGGAACTTATTGCCGAAGAAATGCGGAGGAATCAGCCTTAGGGAGGAGCCCAATCGCCCCTAAGAGAGAAACGGAGAGCAGAAGTTCCCCCGCTGAAGCGGAATGAAGTTCGGCGCGAGGAAGGCCGAACCCACCTATGAGCCCGTCAGCGAGGAAGCTCCGACAAAGAAGTATGAAGTCCTCCCGCGGAAGCTTCCGCGGGAAAGTGGAACGAAGTTCGGCGCAAGGAAGGCCGAACTCACGCTCCAGAATGTCCCCCCAAAGGAACCGCCTACAAAGTGTTCACTGGAGGCGGAATGAAGTTCGGGCGAGAAAAGCCGGGCTCACCCCAAAGCTCGGCATCAAGGTAAAATGAAGCTCGGTGGAAAGCCGAACTCCTCAACTCAACCTCCAAAATAAAGTTCGGCGCCGGCAAGGACGGAACGAAGCCCCCCTCCCAGAAGGTTCCGCAACTACGACCCTCCAACTCGAATCTTCGGCAAAGTTAAGAGCCAACCGCCGAGACCTGAAGGACTACGGCCTCTCCAAATATGCGCGATCAAGGAGAAGATCGGCTATAGGCACTGCCGAAACCGGAAAAGACAAGAAGGTTGTCCGTCCCGCGGCGTCATCAATGCCACCCCAGGGAGGAGCTAGGAGCTAGCCACATCGGTGATTGTCATCCCCAGCGACAAAGTCAAGAGAAGCATGGTCCAAATTATGAAGGCCGGCAGGAGATAGGAGGAGGTCGTCTGGACGGGACTTGCTGCTCGAGGGAAGCTCCGAGGAACAACACCCCGTCGACCCTCAAACGAGAGCGCGTTGTCCACGATTTCCCTTCGGTAAAATTCTCCCCTCTGCAAATATTATTTCTGGATGCGAAAACTATGCGATGACAGGAGAGCAGCAGTCGATAATCGCCGCGTTAGGAACAGGAGGAGAACCTCGTCCTAACGCGAGCAACAAGCTCGGCCGCAGGAGATAAGATCTCCCCCGAGAAAGCTCGGCCGCAGGAGATAGATCTCCCCCGAGCGCGCACAACCTCGGCTAGAGATAAGATCTCTCCCGAGCGACCGTTGCCAACCTCGGCAGAGATAAGATCTCTCCCGAGCGACCGTGAACAACCTCGGTTAGGAACAGGAGGAGAACCTCGTCCTAACGCGAGCGCGCACCTCGGCTACAAGATAAGATCTCCCCCGAGAGAAGCTCGGCCGCAGGAGATAAGACCCCCCCGAGCGCGCACATCAACCTCGGCTAGAGATAAGATCTCTCCCGAGCGACCGTTGACAACCTCGGCTAGAGATAAGATCTCTCCCGAGCGACCGTGAACAACCTCGGTTAGGAACAGGAGGAGAACCTCGTCCTAACACGAGTGCCAACCTCGGCTAGAGATAAGATCTCTCCCGAGCGACCGTTGACAACCTCGGCTAGAGATAAGATCTCTCCCGAGCGACCGTTGACAACCTCGGCTAGAGATAAGATCTCTCCCGAGCGAGCGACCGTGAACAACCTCGGTTAGGAACAGGAGGAGAACCTCGTCCTAACACGAGTGCCAACCTCGGCTAGAGATAAGATCTCTCCCGAGCGACCGTGAACCTCGGCTAGAGATAAGATCTCTCCCGAGCGACCGTGAACAACCTCGGTTAGGAACAGGAGGAGAACCTCGTCCTAACACGAGTGCCAACCTCGGCTAAGAGATAAGATCTCTCCCGAGCGACCGTTGACAACCTCGGCTAGAGATAAGATCTCTCCCGAGCGACCGTGAACAACCTCGGTTAGGAACAGGAGGAGAACCTCGTCCTAACACGAGTGCACCAACCTCGGCTAGAGATAAGAGATAAGATCTCTCCCGAGCGACCGTGAACAACCTCGGTTAGGAACAGGAGGAGAACCTCGTCCTAACGCGAGCGCGCACCTCGGCTACAGGAGATAAGATCTCCCCCGAGCTCGGCAGGAGATAAGCGATCTAGAGATAAGATCTCTCCCGAGCGACCGTTGACAACCTCGGCTAGAGATAAGATCTCTCCCGAGCGACCGTGAACAACCTCGGTTAGGAACAGGAGGAGAACCTCGTCCTAACGCGACGACCTCGTGGAGATCTCCCCGAACTCGGCCGCAGGAGATAAGATCGAGCTCGGCTAGAGATAAGATCTCTCCCGAGCGACCGTTGACAACCTCGGCTAGAGATAAGATCTCTCCCGAGCGACCGTGAACAACCTCGGTTAGGAACAGGAGGAGAACCTCGTCCTAACGCGAGCGCGCACCTCGGCTGCAGGAGATAAGATCTCTCCCGAGCGAGAAAAGCTCGGCTGCAGGAGATAAGATCTCGGCCCAGGATAAGATCTCCCCCGAGCGCGCACTTCACTTCGGCTCAGGCTCGGAGAGATAAGATCTCCCCCGAGCGCGCACTTCACTTCGGCCGCAGGAGATAAGATCTCCCCCGAGCGAGCACTTCACTTCGGCCGCAGGAGATAAGATCTCCCCCGAGCGCGCACTTCACTTCGGCTGCAGGAGATAAGATCTCCCCCGAGCGCGAACTTCGCTCGGCTCGGCCGTAGGAGATAAGATCTCCCCCGAGCGCGCACTTCAACCTCGGCTGCAAGATAGGAGGTCTCCCTCGAGTCGACTTCAACTGACGAAGATAATGTCGCCCCCGAGGAGCTCAAATCCGACCTCGACCGAAGGAGGCGAGTCTTACTTCGGCTTCAACATCAGCTTCATCGACTTTAGCCGGAAACGAGTTCCATTTCAACTCCAAACATCGACTGAAGATGAGGTCTCCCCCAAGCCTCAGCCTCAACTTCAGCGTCAATCTTGGCTGGAGATGAGACCTCCCCGAGCTTCAGATGCAACAAATGCGGAGCCTGGAAGAAGACTTCGGCAGTCGCCTGTTTTGGTACTCCCTTCCTTCAATTTTTGAACTCGGGAGTGGGGGGGCTACTGTTGGGGATAAATCCCGCTCCTGCCGAAGCCCGGCCCGACGCTCAGCCCAATGTAACCAGTAGCCGCTGAAGAGCTATAGCGCCAGGCGCCAGGCCGAGCCCCTACCACGGCCGAACTGCCTAGGAGGCCGAACTCCCCTGCGCCAAGGTCCGGGCCGAACTCCCACCGCCAGCCGAACTTCCTGAGGGCCGAGCTCCTTGGACTCCAAGCGGCTGACTTCTTCCGGGAGACGAACTCCTTCGGACCGACCCCAGGCGAGCCCGTGCAACCGAACTCCTTCGGACTTCCCACGGCCGAACTCCTTCGGACCGACCCCAGGCGAGCCCGGCCGAACTGCAACCGAACTCCTTCGGACCGACTCCAAGCGGCCGAGCTTCAATGAAGTCCTCTCAGCGGCCGAACTCCTCAGCGGAGGGCCTTTAGTAGAATCCCAAGCGGTCGCCACTCAGGAGCCCGAACTCCTCAGCAGTCGTCACTCAGGAGCCCGAACTCCTCAGCAGTCGTCACTGGGCCGAACTCCTCAGCGGTCGCCCTCATCAAACTTCGGCCGACCGAGCTCCTACCGAACTCTCAAGTGTCCAAGCCTCAGCCCAAGCCCAACAGCCGGCCGAACCCCAGACGGCCGAGCTTCGACTTCTCAGCAGCCGAACTCTTCTGCGGACGAGCCTTAGCTGCATACCTCTTGCCAGACGCCTATGGGAGCCGAACTCCCTCCCATCTTCCTCTTCAGGAGCCCGAACTCCTCCGAAATGGGCACACGACGAAGGCCTTCAACCCTTCATTCGGCAAGCTCTGCAACCATCACTATCAGTCAGTCCGCCGTACCATCGGTCAGTCCGCCGCGGGCGATAGCGACCCACTGTCCAGGCGGCGATGGCTGTCACCCTCAATCCGCCGCACACGGCACCAGTGGGACTGACTCCGCCGAACCTCGAGCGGCCCGCCAGCACGCGGCTGCAGTTGTCACCATCAAGCTCCACTATATAAAGGACCCTCCCGACACGCTAAGGCTAAGCTCTCTGAACTCTCGAACTCTCTAAGCTCTCCTCCACATCTCTAAGCTCCGGAACTCATTCCGAGCACTCCATTACTGTTGGTCGGAAACTAACTTGACCGTCGGAGGGTCCTGCCGGAGCCACCACCCCACCGATTCCGGACGGGACTTCGTTTTGCAGGTCCCCGGCGGCGCCCAGCGGCCTCGATTGCGGCGACCTCCGGCGGCGACGGATTTCTGCACCAACAGTTATGAAAGTCTTTTGATAACAGAATTTCCTGCCGACTTTCATGCTTACTAATGTTTTAGCGTGTGCATTTAGAACCAGAACATTCAAATTATGAAATCATTACGAAAATTAATTTCTTCAACCTTTATGTTCTATCATGAAACGTTTTTTTTTGTCCTCCTTTTTTGCTTTATTTTTGAACCATAAGAAAGGGAAGAAAGAGATGTTCTTTTGATAGATTTTTGTTTTATATATAACTTATGAAATTTAAAAAATCTAAGTTATAAACTGTCTCCAAAAAAAGAAATCTTAGATATACAATTTCATTCCTCAATTGTCATATTCTGTTATTGAAATTAGACCTTTATTGTTAGAAGGTAAAAGAGGTTTCTCTTTTTTTTCTTTTTTTTTTTTTTTTTGTGGGTGGTTGGGGGGGTGGATGGCAACAGTAAAAAGCATAATCTTGATATCGACACTACCTTCCACCACATGTCAAGGCTTTTTTCTGCCACTATCTCATGATCCTTACTGTTTTATACGAATGCAATAACTTGTTTAATTAGCAGTACTTTTTGTGCATCATGCTTAAGATGCTTCCTGAGTAGATCTCATTTTAAGAGATTAATAAATATTGTAGAACTTTTTTAGTCTTTAACTTGTCAAAGGCCATTTTTTTTTCTTCTGATTGGCATTTATGTAATTGATCCTGCAGCATGGTTATCTCTGTCTAACATATAATAGTTAAAATTTTGCAGATACACACTATCATGGTTGAAAACATAGAGAAGATATTGGACAGAGGAGATAGAATTGCACTTCTTGTTGACAAAACTGCTACAATGCAAGATAGTGCCTTCCATTTCAAGAAGCAATCCAGACGCCTTCGTGGAGCACTTTGGATGAAAAATGCCAAGCTTTTGTAAGTGCCTACCCTGACACCAAATTATTCTCTCCTGACTTCTACAGGATAGATTTTTTCATGACACTTTTTGGCTAGATAGTTGCATGGGTAATGTCTTAATTGTCAAATCCTAGATCATAATTTATAAGGTATTCCTTTTCTATTTTACTTGTCTTGTAAGAAGGATGAGCAGAGGGAGTTTGTGAAGATATTGTGAAAGAGGATAGGGGATCCATTGACTAGGTTTGCCTAAACCCATTCTCAGTGAGGAAGGATGTGTATTTTGTGGTGGGATGGGAGGGTGACTTGCCTAGCATGTAGTATTAGAGATTTAACCAATCAATGGATGTGCTTAACGGGAGAAGGGGGACAGTCATAACTGTTGAGCAGGTGAATGATTGTATGTTCATCTTTGCTAGAAAATTTACGAAATGAAGTTGGCAGTGATGGATGATAGCATGGGGTTATGGTTGTTTATGTGTGATGGTGGACGTAGAAGAAGAAGGATTAGGGTTTGAAAAAAAGAGTTACAGTTTTATGAACAGGGATAAGGCCTTTGAAGTGTTCCTTTTTATAAGGGTTAATAATGGATAGCAAGATCTCTGGAGGTCTCAAAGGATCAAAGTAGTGCAAAATGAATTGATTGTAGGTCCAACTGTCCAAGTATAATCGGATTTAAGATCAGTTGTCAGGCACAGAATAAAAAGTAAGAACACGGAATAATATGGGAAATAGAAGAGCAATAGAGTAAAGATAGAAGTAGACAAAGTAGAAGCAAAGAAAGAGAATAAGAGAAGGAGAGTGAAGATTGTCAAACCTTGGCTTCTTATCTTTCTTTTAATCAGATGATCTTAAAATCATCTCTGACAAGAGAGGATTACAGCCTTTATATGCACTCTCATCCCTAACAACATAAAATCTTAACCTTTGTATTAAAATGAAATCTGAGCCATCAACTAAAACATAAGAAGAAAAATACTAAAAGATAGAAAAACTCCAATAAGTTGCTGCTATAGTACTATGAACAGTCCCTGGTACAGTACTATAGTACTTGTTACAGTAATATTTCAGCAACTTGACATAAGTGGATCTTTAGGTATCACTAAAACTTTTAAGTAAAACATGGACCCTCGAATCTTTTAATTGGTACGCTTTTGTATTGCTTGCTTCTGTTGCATGGTTATCATCCTCGAGATCTACCTGTAATGCAGAAGTTTCATCCACCATTGAGTCTTCGAAATTTGATGTTGTAGGTGTATGTAGGATTTCATGCTATCACATCACTAGTCTGTTGCCACACTATGGATCCTGGCTCAGCAAGTCTTGGGCATGACTCCAATTATGGGAACCAATGGGCTTCAATTAGATTTGATCAATTGCTCTGGAACACATAATTTTCAACTTAAACATCAAATCATGGAATGGTAAAGTACATGGCCATTTGATTGACAGAGCAAATCTCATCCAAATTTAAAATTTGTAGCTCTTCATCTTGAAGTCATAATAATGTTCAATTCATTCCATTGTCTTATAATGTACAAAATAGTTCATTATACACATGAATATTACATCTTAGCGTAAGTACATTACTAACTCTCTCCTCACACTATTAATACAATCACCTATACAGCTATAACCACACTTTAAGATACACAAAATGGATCTTTCTTTTGTTAGCTTCACTATGTAAATGAAAAGCACTTTAAGCTTCTTATTAGCACAATGTTGATCAGCCTTTCACTATGAAATGTCATAATTCAATGATGAGCTACACAGCTCAGCAAGTACACGAACATGGTGAACAACTTAAGATTAATCATAGCAAAAGGATAGGAAGTATTATAAATTGGTTTTTATTGAAACTCACAAAGTATAATAATATTTATCAAAATAAATATGATTTCTAACATAGCTATTTGAAAGACACTAGAATATACTCGGGAATACTTAAATACATTATATTTCTGTGGAAACACTTGAATTCAATGAAAACTTGAAAACACTTGGTACAATTAATTTCACACCAATGGTCAGTAACTACATACCCATTGGCTTAGGGTTCAATGATTAATAAGCCATTGGCTAAGAGTTGATTTGGATCACCTATTGTGCTTGCTGGTTAAAGTTTCATTGATATGCCAGCTATTTTTACGTGTTGGCTAATTATCGTTGATAATCGACTATTCCACTTGCTGGCTAGTGGTTCACCGAAGCAGACTATTATAAGCTCCGCAGTTTCAGCATCAATTACCATAGCAGTACCTGACTGGTGTGTTATGGTACCAAATGTACTGTATTGAACTCAATATGCAAATGCATACAAGTTCGGTACTGGTATAGTATTGTTTTAAATTTTTTATTTTTTGATGATTATTTTAAGCTCTATGGATGTTTGAAAGGAAAGAAAGAAAAGAAGAAGAAGAAGAAAGAAAGCAAGAAATAAGTATAGGAGATGTTATGGTCCTAAAAGATCCCAGGATGTGACCCTAAATATATAGGGCTATTTTCATCCAAATCATAAGATCTGAATCATGGATTACAAGATTTTAATAATAACAATTCTGATGTTTTTTGATATATTTTTATGTTTAGTTTTTTTGAATTTAATTTATGCAATCTCGAAAAGGTGATCTTACTATCTTAGTACTATAGTTCTCAGACTTAGTATTTTAGTTTCAGACCAGTTTGCTGTTTATACTGATTTAACAACTAGTTTCTACTTTAAAAAAATATCCCATTCATCCATTGATGATTTTCAGAAATAGAGAAAAAATTGTGGGCTTGGTATATTTTATATTCATTTTGGGTTTTAGTTATTTCAAAGCATATAGCCTTTCTTTATTCTCTTTTCAGTTTTTTTGCTTCTTCTATAAATGGTGGTAACTTTTTTGTGAACTGCAAAAGGTACTCATCACCAATTTTATATACGGAGCATCTTTTCTTTCTTTCTTTCTTTCTTTCTTTTTTTTTGAATACTGATTATTATGGATATTGCTTACCGCCAAATTTAGGTTGCAAGAAAAGAAAAAGAACTGGAAGAAAAGGAGAAGAAAAGAAATAAAGAAGAAGAAATGGAAAGAAAGAAAGTGAAGAAGAAGAAAAGGAATGAGTGGAAGGAAGGGAGAAGAAAAGAAAAGAGGGAAGAAGGAAAGAAAGAAGAATAAAAAGGAAACAAAGGAGGAGGGAGAAGAAGGAGAAAGGAAGCAAGGAAGGAAAGAAGGAACAAGGGAAAGAAAGGAGGAGGAAAAAACAAAAAGAGTTAAGGGTACGGGGCCTGAACTACCCCATACTACAAACCGAGTGAAACCAGGCAGTTTTGCTTGGTCAACCTGGTTCATACCTTTTATCAAGCCAAACCCACCGTACCATCCTAGTAATCGATTGTGTTGGTGCACCCCAAACTAGGTGCTTCGGGAAGGTTCAGCTGACTTTGATTATACATGTAGTCAAGGCCGCAAGGGCTTACTGAATCACTAACCAGGGGGTTCATCTTAGTTCATAAAATGAGATTGTGACATGCTTGAGACTCCTAAACCCATCCACACAAGGAGAGAAGAAGAAAGAGGAAAGAAGGAAAGGAAGGAAAGATAAAGAAAAGGAAAAAGTGGAAGGAAAGAAGAAAAATGAAAAAGAAAGGAAGGGAGAAGGAAGAAAGAAAAAAGAAAGGAAGGTAGAAGCAAAAAAGAAAAGAAAGAAAGAAAGAAAGAAAATAAAAAAGTAAAGAAAAAAGAAAGGAAGGTAGAAGGATTAAGAGATGGAGGATATCTACTAGAATGCATGACTGAGATTGCTGTCGGGATGAGACAGGAAAATGAGACACCCCATTCCGTGGAGAAACCGAAACACCTTCATGCTATAGGATTTAAAAGCAGGTACATCATTTTTTGATTTCATTTGTTTTGATGATTGTTTTAAAGTTAATGAAAGTTTAAAAGTACTTTTAAAGCATCCAATTATGCTTTGCTTGCTATTCAAAGTACACAATTAAGGTTTATGTGTGCTAAGTACTCCATTTGCAGAGGGAAAGAAGAAAAAAATGAAAGAAAGAAAGGAAGGAGGAAGAAAAGGAAAGAGAAAGGGACAGAAGAAGAAAAAGGAAAGAAAGAGAGGAAGGAAAGAAGAAGAAAAGGAGAGAATGGAAGGAAGGGAAAGAAGAATAAAAGGAAAGGAAAAAAAAGAAAAGGATAAGAGGAAATTAAGGAATGAAACAAAAGAAGGTAGGAAGGAAAGTAGGAAAGGGCAAGAAAGATGAAGGAAAAAAGGAAATAAAAAAGGGTAAGGGCCTAGACTACGCTGAATTGCTCCAAACTGAGCGCAACTAGGTGGTCCCACTCAGTTCGGTGCCTTTACCAACCTAAACAACTGAATTGGCCTGATACCATAGTGGTTTTGGTTTGTATGCCCCGAACCGAGTGATTCAAGTCGTTAAGGCCTTCCTTGATAAGAAGAGATTAGAAGCATTATGAAAGTGCGATCACCTTGGTATAAGCCAAGCTAGGTAATATTTTATTTTGGGAAAAATGGATAACATTCTGTTTACATAATCATGATGAAATCTCGTTGCATTAAGACAGTTTTTTGAAATGTTTATAGACAACAAGGTTAAGGAGTTTAATTCAGAAATCATTAGATCCTGAAAGCAGTCATTTACAAAATAATATGTTAACTATGTAAGGATGCTTACACTATAACTTTATGTCCCAAAGCTTCACACAACATTCCATTCCCTCTCCTCTCTCTGGTTGCTATTCGTTACTTTCTTTCTTCTCTTGAAGCATGAGGTATCCAGCCATAATATAGTAGCGGCTAGATTTCAAGCCAAGTGTCAGTTAGGTGGCTGATATGTAAGCATGAGATGGCTAGTTTAATAGTTGTAAGGATGAGGAGGTAGGTTAAGGTAAAACAACATGCATCAACTAAATGCTAGCTTGAGGTGGCAGTGCTTAAAGTGGTAGTAGCAAGTATGAGATGGCAAGTAATTAGAGATAGCTTGAGGTGTCCTAGCGTATGGGCATTTTCGATTTAGTCCTTGCATTTGTCTAGCTTGCATTTGTCTAGTTTACATTTAGGGTCTTGTTAGCAATTTTCTTTTTTTTTTTTTTTTGGTCTTCAATACCTCCCACGTATTCCTAAGATAACTCCTCAAAGCTTTAACTGGATCATATACACACTCATAGCTATATGGTAAAATGTATTGAGCTCAACCATACAGGCGGTCACAAATAGAATGTTGTAGAGTTGGGGTGTTACGCTGGTCATTATGGTGTCCTTTGATTGTTAACCAGCAACCTGTAATCATCCACTGGATGGAATTGTTTGATGAATCCAGCAAATCAACAAGGAATGGGTCTTCATATTACTTGATCTTGATGGTGGACTCTTGAGTGATCACATGATCTTTCCATGAAAGCTCCATGTGTTGGTCCTCAGTCTTTTGATCTTCTTCCTTTAAGGTGCTAGATGGATCATAAGCTACAAGTTTGTTGATTGACAAATTTTCCATTACAAGTGCTTGATATGGAGGATTATTGCTTGTAGGGCCTTTGATGGACAGGTCCTCAGTTTTACTTGCAACATTCCTATCATCATAAGATGGACCTTCATCTGAATTAGTGCTTTTTCAAAAACCTTACATTATGGCATATATTTGCAACACAGCTATAAGTGATGCCAGATCATTCTTGAAAAACTTGTTGTGTTGTACATGTTGATGAATAACATGAAAGTAAGCCCCTCATGGAAAAAGGGGGAAGGACAAAGAGAATCAAAGGGATCAAGGAAAAGAGAGGAAGAGCAGAGCAGGACCTTTAGCTTTGATGTCAAATTGATGTAGGACAGCATGGAGTTGGGCCTGTTTACATTGGATGGTGACCTTGAAGTGAAGGATTAGGGTTTTGAAAAAAGGATTTATGGTTTTATGAATAGGGATAACTATTTTGAACTTTAAAGTGTTTCTTTTGTAATATAATATATATTATATATACAAGAGTTAATAAGGGATGGAAAGACTTCTAGTGGTCTTAAGGGATCAAAGTAGGGCAAAATAAATTGATTATAGCTCCAAGTATAATCAAATTTAACAGTGGTTATCAACCTCAGAAAATAAACAGTAGGAACGTGGAAGTGGAAAATAGAACATTGATAAAGATGGAAGAATAATAGGAAAGAAAAGAAAAAGAAATGAAGAGAGAAAATAATAGGAGAGGGAGGATAGCTGAACCTCAGCTTCTTTTTTCTTTTTTTTTTCTTTTAATTAGATCATCTCAAAATTGTCTCCCAAAAGATAGGACTACAACCTTACTTACACTCTAATCCTTAAGAACATAAAAACTTAAATTCTTAACCCTTGAATTAAAAGGAAATCCTAGGCATCAACTAAAGCATAAGAAGAAGATAACTGAAAGGCACAAAAACACTAATTAGTTGCTGCCACAGTACTATTTGTAAAATGAATAATGCCTGCTACAGTAATTCTGCAGCAGCTTGACAAAAAAACTCTTTAAACATCACCAAGACTCTTTAGTAAAAAATGGACTATTGGAATCTTTTAAATTGGTACACTCCGGTATCAAGACTAGGGAGGTAAAAAGAAAGATTGATTGGCCTTGATTGAATAACCTAATTTCAGGAGATTGGGACTGTGTTTCTATCAGATATGGGAACAAATTTCTTTACTTGAGAAATGGAGGAAAGGGTGGCCATGAGGGTTTAAAAATCTGTAGCAAGATTTGGAAGGGGGAGCTTTCAGCAAATGAAAATGGGAAGAAGACATGGGACCTTCCCTAAGAGGGAAGGAAACAAGGGGAAGAGAGAATCTTTTGGTGAAATTTAAATTAGAAAAGATGATGAAATTATATGGTTATTTGGATTCTTTTCTAATGGTTTCACTTTTGGCTTTTATGCTGTGCCTTGAAAGTGTAATGTTGGAAGTAGCAGAACATTTTGCCTCATGCATGGTGTGGAAAGTATGGAGAGAATTGGAACAAAAGGGTCTTTTGTCCATCTAATTTTGATTTTGATCCAAGACAAAACTGTGGGATTTTTACTACTTTTAAGCATGCTCTGGTAGGCAGTCAACCTGATTAGCAAGCAGTTTGGATCAATGATTTGGTGATGCTTAAGGACTCCAAATCAGTCTTCTTTTGTGTAGGTGGCTAGAGCTCTCTCTGTCACTTGTGGTTGGAGTGGTTTTTACTACCTTTGTTATATATATATATATATAAAGCAAGATTTCTTTTTAACTTTTCTAGTTGCAGCTATCCTTGAGATATACTTCTTGCTTAACAGATGATCAATCAATTCCTTGTGGCGGCGAAAAAATTTTCTCGATGTTTGATCATACCGTTATATTGGCTCCACTGCAGACTATGAGCCTCACTGTCACAACCTTCTATAACTGGACATGTATTTGGCTAAGCATATCTTAAGAGCAAAGACTAGGGGTTAAGCCTCTTTTTCTAATGATGTGGTATTTAGGTTGCCAAATTTGTCACTTTCAGATGTATGCTGGTGGTGGTGAAAGATCATTTCTGTAACAGGCCTTCAACTTGCTGATCTGCCTTCTTAGTGTTGAAGTAGCCCAGTTGCTATTCACTTTTAGTAGTTTGGTTCTGTCTGTATCTGTGAGGGGTAAAAGGGTTGTCTTTAGTTTATAAATCATGTTATGTTGGTTTATTACATATGTCTGGATCCTAGAAGCTGAAGTGGGCCACGATGCAATGCCCTAACAATTCAAATGCTTCTTATTTTTTTCAACCCCAGGCATTGATTTTGCCATGTTAGCATGCCATCCGACTAATGAGTCATAGTGTTTATTGGCTACCAACTGGATATGGTACAAGCTTGACTGCCAATAACATTCCACTCTAACTCTAGCTAACATTAGCCATAGTGTCTGCTTGTCACTTGTTTTGCTTTATTTAGGTGGGATGTTTAAATTGTAAAGGTAACCTTTCAAATTGATATCTTATTGACTGGATGATCTGTATGAATGTACTTGCATATTTTGCATATTGAATGATGTTTTGGGGCAGTGTAAGAGCATGCCCTTTTTAATTTTCACAAACTTACATTTGGTTCTATTAATCTTTCCCTTGGATAGTTTACTTGTAGCCTTGTATTCTGAAGTTATCATGTATGCTGATATTGGCCAACCATACTTTTGTCACTGCAGATCCTTGTTGACATTTGTGATAGTTCTGTTTATGTATATTATAATTGCTGCCTGCTGTGGAGGCCTCACTCTTTGATCATGCAGATCATGATTTACTCATGGATACATGACTTTCATAAGGTGCATATTAATCCCTTCATAAATTTTCTTTCCCATGCAATGAGGCCCTCTTCGGCACCTAATCTTTCTTGGTACATTAGCATGTGTGGTTGGCCGTTTTAGATGGAGAATTTCTAGATGCTGAAAATTCCTTCCATTGTGCTCTACAGTCTGCTACATTATTGTTTTTTCTTTTCCATTAGTTCTGGTGATGCTGGGGTTTTCTGTGTAGTGATTGTAATATTTTTGTTATAAAATCCGGCTTCTTGGTTATTTTTCTTGCGTGTAGAATAACTGCTTCTGTGCCAGAAGTTTGGTTTACCCAGGCTGCAACTTGTGTTGGGGTCACAATTGTGATCATTTTTACATATTTTTGTCCCTGGTTGTCCAAGATGAGCATGAAAATGTTTTATATTAAAAATCGTTTATTTGGCTCCCACTGGGAGCGAGAAAGCAAATTGGGTTGCTATCTGCCTACCCTTTGGTGAGTTTTGCCAACGGATTAGCGGTGCAGTTGTGGTCTCATTTGTTGCTGTAGTCCTCTTCATGGCCTTGCTTGTGATGTCTGCTCTTGCTGTGAGGAAGCATTAGAGATATCTGCAGTCTACCTTGTGTGCATGTCTCATGGCTTCAAGTCTTTTAAGTCGTTTAGTATTCGTTGAATGCTGTAAAACCGAATTGCAGCTAGAGCATAGGGGAGGAATTTTCACAATTGAATGTTCTAACTATTGTATTGTGAAGGTTGAAAACTGTATTTTGCTGTTGCATATTTAAAGTACAGTTGAGAGCTATATCAATGTGCTTGTTTATGAACATATCTTTTAGATGTTCTCATGAAAGCATTCTTGTAGGGGGAAAAAATGCTTAGCTCTCATGAATTATTTTTGTGGCTGGACAAAATAGTCCACATTGAATAAGTAGAAACTAGATTTAGCTCCTGCATTGAATGTTTAGTTCATCTCTTATTGGTTCATCGACTTGGCAACAATAACTCCACAGCCAAGGTCGATCCAAATTACTGGGCTTTATATACGAAGAGACTTGCTGTTCGTTGATTAGAAAGAATGAATCCAACTTTAGTGCCAACTAGCTAGCAACTAATTACCACATGCTCGGGAGCAGTCCACCTTAATCAGCTACTCCCTTGTTTCAGCCTGAAAGATGCCATGTTCCACCTCAACTTTTCCCTTGTCTTAGCTAAAACTGCCTCCGTTCATCCACACACATACCAATCCTCGCTCCTCAACCTTGGTAGGATCAATTTTTGTTTGAACTGGCACCTATTTTGTCATGCTTCCGATCAAAGATCGCGAGCCAAAGATCATGATAATCACCGCATACTCATGGAGAGCTCTCTATAAGCATGTAAGGCATTTCATGATATCACAAAATAAATAGTAGAATTAATTTAAATAACTAAAAATTAAAATTTAATTAATAAATCTAATTAATAAAATATATTTGAAGATCTTTACATCAAATAAATCTCGATTGATAAATCTTAGATGATAAAAATAAATAAAAATTTAAATAATATTGATATTGCTGAATCTCACTTCCAAATAATAATCGTATTCGAAATTAAGCATTTGAATCTGAGAAAGAAGAAGAAAATAATGAGCTGAACAACCCAATAAGAAATGAATATCTTGACTAGATAATTCATATGATAATATAGGATATGATAGTTAAAATATAATTTATCATTAATTAGTGTAAAAGCATTATCAATTCAATTTTAAAATATAACTCTAATAATCTAATATCTTTTAAATATTTATATAATACTAATTTTTATTCGAAAGTCGATCATATTTAATAATCCAATTCAAAATAAATTCAATCTAACTTATCAGCCTTTAACTATAATCATACTTATACTCTATCTGTAGTTAGATCAGAAACAAAATCATGGGCTCAGTAATAGTCAGAGTGACAATGCATAATCTCAAATCAAGGTTTAGAATATAGTTAGGTAGAGAGTCCAAATCTAAGTTACATCAAAATTCTTTTAATAGAATAATATATATTTTATAATCAACGTGTATATATATATATATATAAGATCAATAAACAATTCTAATAATAGTTTGACAAATATTTTTTCAAAATTTCATATCAATTTCTATTCAAATACAATTCATAAAATTCATTAACTACATGTAAATTAATTAACAATTTATCCGATGTTCAAAATCATATTACATAAATGAAATATCTAGAGAAAATAGAACATTAAACAATTCTAATAATAGTTTGACAAATATTTTTTCAAAATTTCATATCAATTTCTATTCAAATACAATTCATAAAATTCATTAACTACATGTAAATTAATTAACAATTTATCCGATGTTCAAAATAATATTACATAAATGAAATATCTAGAGAAAATAGAACATTATTTCTCTCTCATATATTCCAATCAATCCAAATAATTCTATAATTTTTTTTAAAAAATCTTCAATTAATAGATTATATTGCAATATCCTACTTTAGATATCTTTTTATTAAGATAACTACACCCCTATACAAAATCAAGTTCAATAATCGGAAACGATAGTTAATTATAGAAAGACGATTGATAGTAGTCACGTCCAACAATCTAAATTGGTCTAGTCATATTAACTTTATCTAATTAACAATAGATTAGGATATATATAGTTCAATAGAGATCGAACGTGATCAAATCAGTAGTCTGACAAAAGTCAAGATGGAGACCGGTACGCCATCCAACAATCAAAGGTTAATTTGACTAAATAACTTCATTTAGTCAGGTTTACTAAAAATGCAAGGATTCGGTAGAAGCTAATATAAATTAGATCCTTTAATGCTTAACAAAAGTTTAGATGGTGTGGAGTTGCCCAACTAATAAGGTGATTTGAAGTTCCTCTACTAGATCAACTTGGATTCAAAGGAACAAGGCTCAGATCCTTTATTAGGTTCATAAACCAAATAGAGAGAGAATGCTAAAAGAGAGAAATTAATAAAGTGGAATATGGCTGATTAAATGACATTGCTAACATCCTGATCTATCCATCAAATTATGATTGAACAATTTATTTAATAAAAATTATGGATGACCAAATCTAGTAGTATCTGATTTAGCTAGGATGGGTACCAGCATGCTGCTTGGTAGCCATAGATTAGGACTCGTTCACTAAGATTGACCAAAATTATTTAGAAGATTATTTTGTTGAGTCCAACAATCCTAGAGAGAAAAGTAATGTAGAGAGAGAAAGTAGGATTTTCTAAAAAGAGAAAGTGGGAGAGAGAAGAAGGTAAGAGGAAGAAAAAATTCCCCCCTTTTTTTTTTCTTTTTCTGTTTTTTATCTCTTTCTTTTCTTTTTTTTCTTTCTTCTTCCATTTTGTTTCTCAGGCAAAACACGGAATATATATTTCCCCTTCTTCCTAGAAAAGGAGGCTCTTGGTTGGTGTGCCTATGGCCGATGGTGGCTAGGACTGTGATGGTGGAGTCAGTGGATTCTAAACCAATGGTAAGTGGTGGCGACCGGTGCCGACAAAATAAAAAAGAAAGGGATGGAAACAAAAAAAAAAGAACAAGGGTCAAGACTTTTGAGAAAAATCCGATGATTTTCGGTCAAAATTAGGAGCTTTGAGGGTTAAAGAGGATGGCAAACCAATTAGACTCAAAGATTAGAGGATCCTTACCTCTTTCTTGATGGTGCTTGGGTCGTGGTGGCGGCGGCGGCGGCTTGCATTCGGTGATGACAAATGAAAACACTAACAATCCTCTTGACTGGGGCTCCGATCTTCGATGGAAAGGTTAGGAAAGGCCTCTTCCCTTTAATAGAGCTGGAGGGGAGGAGTTAGACTCTCTTCCAGCTCCGATTTTCGACTCCAATTAGGAGTTGATCAAGGAAAAGGAAAAAGACTCCAATGGGAGTCCAATTCCTCTGCCAGCACATGCACAGTATATGTTGATTCCTCTTTTTTTAATTGTGCCAATGCTTTAAAAATCATGTGAAATCTTTTTTTCTTTTTTTGGCTGTTTCTCTGGTGGTGGCTGGTTTGGGTCAAGTGGACCAATCCTAATTTGATACCAGGCCTGATTGGGCTGGGTATTACATATTAGTTGCTGAAATTGAAGAGAGGGCAAATAAGCAAATAGGTAGCTTCTTCCTAATAGACTCCTGTACTGATTCCCATGATGGAAAAAGAATTGAGACTACAAAACATGTAAACTTGAGTTCTTCTAGAAGGAGACTCAAGTTTTTGTTGCACCAAATCTGGCCCATCATTGCTACCATCATACAATCCCAATCAAGTTATGCTTGCTCATCAACCTGTGAATTCTCCAAAATTTTCACCAAAAGTTTTGATCAATTTCAGAACCTTCACATCCGAGGCTTGTGCTCCATAGAAAGCCAAATATGCTTAATGAACATATCAAAAAGATATGCTTCACCATTTTCAAAGATAATTTTACCAGAGCCATGTTGGACAATTTTTTATGATCAAACACCACTAGGCTTTCTGCAAGGAGAGCATCAGATGCATTTATGACTTTATATTTTGGAAGTCTTCAGTACATATTTCATTTTCTTTGATGCATATCTATTCATACTGCTGAACCACACATGCTAAGCTATTGACACATAGGGGCTGAAACCAGATCGAATATAGATATAGATATTAATTAAATATAAAAATATTCATATTTATTTTAAACGGATATGAATATAATTCAGATACTGAAAATATGGATATAATTATGGATATAAGTTAGATAATTAAACTTTATAACTACAAAATCAAAGATATCACTAAATAGATAGTAATCAAATTAATAACATACTTATATGATTGTATATTTTTTTAAAAAAATAATAAGTGCTATATAAAATTATATAAGGTTATAGATAGATTTGGATATCGGAAACAGATTGGATAGTTGTCTATCCATATCCATATCCATTTTTTTTTATGAATATGGATATGATATGGATATTAATCAGATCCTTAAATTTCTATCTATATCTGGATTGATTCGGATATGAAAATGGATCCGAATGGATATTATCCATATCGCTTTCATTTCTATTGTATGTTGGGGGTAAACCTGCTCCTGCCGAAGTTCGGCTAGATATTTGATCGCTGAATGATCTCATCCGGTAGCGACAATCAAGACTGAGCCTCGATCGAATTTGCAAGATTCCTCCGGGCTTCGCCTAGATAAGCTTGAGTAGCAGGGGTAGCCAAGCTCCTCCATCCCAGACAGTCAGCTCTCTTTTGGCGGAACTTTCTCCAAACGAACTTTCATGCTCCATTGGAGTACCGGACTTCTCCATCGATCAAACTTCTTCCAAACTTCTCCTTCAGCCAGACTTTTCCACTAGTCGAACTCCTTCCGGACTTATCCTTCAGCCGAACTTCTCCTTCAATCAAACTTCTCCACCTGTCGAACTCCTTCCAGACTTTTTTTTCATCGAACTTCTTTCAAACTCCTTCCAGTTGTCCAGAAGGATCTCAGCACCGACTCTCAATATGGCGAATAACGATCCACGCATAGCTGATCTCGAGAACCTTCGAGCTTCTCTAGAACAACATCAGTGAGGGATGCTTCATCGCCTACGGTCGTCCCATCCAAACTCTAGCTGGCACGTCATGACAACAGACACCATCCTCTATAACAAACTTCATGTGGCCCTGAATGGCCCACTACCAGATGGTTATGACTGTCACTATTAGTTTGTTATAGGCTCTGCCTAAATAAGAGATCCTTTAGATATGCTTTGGGATAGAAGCTCTCTTCTCTTTCTCGATACTTTGCTACTTTCTCTACTGAGCATTCCATTTATGTTGGCCGGAAGAACTGACTTTACCATCGGAAGGTCCTGTCGGAGCCATTCCTTCTCCAATTTGAACTTTTTTTGTAGGTCCCGATGGTGACCTTGGCTACTCCAGCTCCAACTAGTTCCGACGTCAACCAGATTCTGCACCAACAGGATTGACGCTAGAGGAAGGATCATCTTTCTCTTGAAGTTTTCTTGTTCTTAAAGGAGTGCTCAGAAGAGATCTCTCTTCGTCTCCCTCAGAGTTCTTCTTCCCTAGCTGATCTTATGAGGATGCCTCCCAGAAAGACTTTCACCCAATGGTCGACCACCTCCATGGTCAGATCTCATCCAGATCTACTCGCCCCCATCTCATCCTCGATATCTCAAGCTCCACCAGTGATAATGGTAGATGCAGAGTAATTTAACCTACTGGTCCAGCAGGTTAGGGGCCTCACTGAAGCAATGCAGGTCATACAGCAGTAGCAGCCTCCGATGTCGATTTGATTGGAGCAGGCTTCTTCGAAATCCTAGGATCTAGTCTAGGGATGACCGACTTGGATGAGTCGATCGGTAACTTTCAAAAAAGAGAAGCAGAGAGTAGGGAGCCCCTGCTCCGATCATGATTCTACCCCTAGAGGGACTTTGCCCCAATTCAGCTAGAGAACTTTGGAGATCCACAACCGTGAGGATCTTCTGAATCGAAAACTATAAAAAATGAACCAATGGATTGAGAAAATCCACCATGCTACCTCCTCTCATGGTAATGATATCTACACTGACCCTCCCTTCTTTCAGAAAATTATGCAGGAATCAATTATGCCAAACTTCAAGCTTTCCTAGTTCGAGAGCTACGACGGAACTACCGATCCAATCAATCATCTGAAGGTCTTTCAGACAATGATGTTGCTCCATGGTGTGCCTGACACCATCCTATGTCGAGCTTTCCCCTCCATCTTGAAGAGAGTGGCTAGGAACTGGTACTCGACACTTAAGTCGGGTACTATCTTTTTTTTTCGATCAAATAAGTCACTAATTTACGACTCATTTTGTTAGCAACCGACGTCCTCGATGAGGCTCGGACTCCCTCATCAACATTAAGTAGGAGGAAGAATCCATATGGGCCTATGTTATCCATTTCAATGTCACTACATTGGAGGTCCGAAACTTAGACCAATCTATCTCAATGGCCGCACTAAAGGGCGGCCTTTAGAAGAATGATCTATTATTCTCCCTAAAGAAGAAGTATCCCAAAAATTTTGTTGATATGCTGGCTCGGGCTAAAGGTTATGCCCGAACAGAAGAGGCCTTCAAGTTCAAGGATAGTGAAGCCGCTGAAGAGCAGCGAGCAGGTGAATCAAGTATGCCCACTACTGATGAAAAGTCGAGTGAAGCTCGACCGTGCTTTCAAACTTTTCTTGAGTGTAAGCGAGTCTGAACTCCTCCTTAGACTCGAAGTCAAAGAAGCACGGACAGGAGGGCACGGTGGGGCTCCTCCCTCAAAAGGTTTCACAACTATGCTCCCCTTAATGCTTCAAAAATTTAAGTGCTGATGAAAATCAAGAAGCAGCTGCCAAGAGCGGAGAGGATGCATACTCATCTTGGCAAGCACAATTTCAGCAAATACTGCCTCTACCATCGTGACCATGGTCATGATATTGAGGAGTGTATTCAGTTCCAAGACGAGATCGAGGAGCTCATCAGACGAGGCTAGCTTGGTCGATTTCTACGACATCGATTTGAGAAAAGAGAGGATCGGCCAAGGGCACTGTCATAATCAAAATCGTCAAGGAGAAAAAAATAACAAGAAGATTGACCATCTCTCAGCATCATCAATACCATCTCTAGGAGACTTCGGCAAGAGAAGGTCGGCGAATCTAGGAGACTAGCAAAGAGGTGGAGAACTGAGGAGCCCCTAACTTTCACTGAAGTAGATGCATAGAGAGTTTAGTTTCCGCATAATGATGTGGTTATAATTACTTTAAATATTGCAGACTATGATGTATACCGCATCCTTGTTGATAATGAAAGTTTAGCCGATGTCTTATTTTATAATGCTTTCTCCAAAATATCTATACCTAATGGCTGGCTTGGACCAATGAACTCTCTATTGGTAGGCTTCACTGGTGATGCAATACCAATTGAAGGCGTAATAACTTTGGTTGTAGTTGTAGGATAATATCTGAGACAATTCAGGGCATAGGTGGACTTTCTAGTAGTAAAAGCTCCATCAGCTTACAACGCAATTCTCAGCCAATCTGATCTAAACATGCTTCAGGTAGTGGTGTCGATCTACTATTTGAAAATAAAGTTTTCAACAAACTATGGGATTGGAGAAGTCAGAGAAGATCAAGCTCTGGTAAGACATTGCTATTCAATTGCCTTGTAAAGAGGTGAGTAGTCAGATCCTTATCTGTTTGATGGGTTGGATGTCCACGATGATCTAACTGAAGAGTGGAGTGAGCCCATGGAAGACCTTATTTTCGTCCCACTGAATGATGAAAATGCAGAGCACACGGTATAGATCGGCTCTAACCCGACAGAAGAGACATGAGAGTAGCTTGTTGAATTTCTATGAAGGAACATAGATGTTTTTGCTTAGGTCCCCGACGACATGCCCGAAATAGATGCTGAAGTTATGGAACATCGTCTGACTATTGATCCCAAACATCGGTCAGTGAAAGAAAAGATATGCAGCCATGCCTCAGAGAGATAGAAAGTAATTGCAGAGGAAGTTGACAAGCTCCTCAAGGCTGAATTCATCTGAGAAGTCAACTATCCAAACTGGGTCTCCAACGTCGTGCTTGTGAAAAAGGTGAACGACAAGTGAAGAATGTGCATAGACTTCAAAAAGCTGAACAAAGCCTATCCAAAAGATAGTTACTCTCTATCCAGGATTGATCGACTGGTGGATGTGACCTCGGGCCATAAGCTTCTCACTTTCATGGATGCCTTTTTTGACTATAACCAAATTCGGATGGCACCAGAGGATGAGGAGAAAACTATTTTTATTACTGACCATGGTCTTTACTGTTACAGGATTATGCTTTTTGGACTCAAAACTACAGGAACAACATACCAATGCCTGGTTAATAAAATCTTCAAGGAGCAGATCGACTGCAACATGGAGGTATATATAGATGACATGCTTGTCAAGAGTCGAGCTTCAATAAATTACATTGCCGATCTTGAGGAGATCTTCAGCACTCTTAGGAGGTACAAGATGAAGCTAAATCCAACTAAGTGCACCTTCGACGTGATGTCGGAAAGGTTTTTAGGATTCATGATGTCGAGATGCGGAATTGAAGTAAATCCAGAGAAGATTTGGACCATTCGAGAGATGACTGCTCCAAAATCAATCAAAGAAGTTCAGCCACTAACTGAAAAGGTGGCAGCCATGAACCACTTCGTCTCGAGGTCGGTCGAGTGATGCATACCCTTCTTTCAAGTTCTAAAATAGTCGAAGAACTTTTGCTGGACCACCAAATATCAACAAGCCTTTAAAGAGCTCAAGGACTACCTCTATTCACCTTTTCTATTAGTAAAGCTCGAATCTGGAGAGAAATTATTTTTGTGCCTGATGGTCTCCCCAGCGGCCCTTACGGCAGTCCTAGTCAAAGAAGCGATAAAAGTATAGTGGCCGATCTACTATATAAGCTAAGTCTTAAGGGACGTCAAGATCATGTATACTAAGTTAGAAAAACTAATTTTTGCCCTACTGATTACAGTTCGGAGACTTCAACCTTACTTCCAAGGGCACACCATAATCCTCCTCACTGATCAATCAATCAAGGCAGTTCTTCATCGAACAAATACCTCCAGAAGAATAGCAAAATAGGCAATTAAGCTCACCAAGTTCGACATCAACTACCAACCTCGGCCATCAATCAAAGCCCAAATTCTAGCAGATTTTATAGTTGAATGCACTATTTTGGATGAAGTCGAGCCCGAATAGATCAAGTCAATGTTTCCTGGTTACAACTGAATTCCTCCAAGGAAAGAGCCAAACTTTCTAAAGATTTTTAGGCCCTATATATAGACAGCTCATCCAATGCTTCTGGTGCAGGCATAGGGTTGGTCTTGGTTAACCCAGAAGGAGTCGTCATTGAATATGCACTGCGCTTTGAATTTTCTGTCATAAATAACGAGGTCGAATATGAAGCTTTGATTATAGGGTTAAGAATTGTCGAAAAATTAAAAGCAGATCGACTCCAAGTCTACAATGATTTTCAATTGGTGGTCGGACAAGTTAGTGACGATTATGAGGCTTAAGAAGAGAAAATGATAAAATATCTTAAGAAAGTGAAGAGCTTGACTATGATCTTCAATAGTTTCGACATCAAGCAGATTTCAAGAGCAAAAAATATTAGAGCTGACCTTCTCTCAAAGTTGGCATCATTGGCCCTGGCTGAGCTACCCAAGGAAGTTTTCTTTGAAGTCCTGAATGAAGGAACCGAATTTAGGATTTCACAGGTAGATCTTGAAACTTTTTCAAGATCTTGCAGCGAAAGACTTAAATAAATCTAAAATTTATTTAAATAACCATATAAATACCTAGATCTCAGATCTATTACATGATAAAGGCATGATATTAAATAAAAAATTAAAATCAAAAAAGAAAGAAAAAATATTGATCAAATCAATCTAGATCTACACTACATCAAATGCAGGTATGAAGTTTATAGATCAGATCTATTATCCGAGCAAATTAGATGTTCTAACTTACTGATCTAGGCTTGAGAATGAAGTCATGAGCTGCACATGCATCCGGCCTCTAGGAGTCATCCACATGAGTCTACGATCTCTGATCCAAAGTCCGATGTAGGAAATCAGCACAACATGCTAGTACTATGCTGATCCTTCTTTGATAGTCGATCTGATGCTCCCTTTTTTAAAATTTGGACTCTCCAAAATATGAGAAGAAAGATGAGAGTTTTCTGATCTGAGACTCTCTCCAAAAAACTCAAAAGAAAGGAGGAGAGATTGAAAATAAAATAGCTCTAGAAGAAGATCCTCTTCTTCTTCTCTTTTCTCTCACCTAGACACCTAATTTGGTGCCTATGGAACCCCCACGCCCAAGGACCCCCTTCCTCTGATTTTTTTACACCCCAAACTTCTCTCAAAGCTCTATATTTCATGAAAAAATTAAAATAAAATTCATCCAATAAATAGAAAAAAAGAAGTCTAAGTTAGGTCAAATTTCTAGACTAGGAATATCCAAACATGAAAAGTTGTTGGGGTGCCCAACTCTTGGGCTTGGGCGCCCCCTCCACAATTTTTGGCATGGACCAGCAAGGGAGGGTGCATAAAAAAGAAGATTATTTTCATGAAATAAGAGAAGAATTAATTAAAATAGGGGGCGACGCTCAAGGGAAGATGTTTTAGTCAACAAGGATTCTATCTTATACAATCCTAAGCAAAATCAATTCCTCCTTTGACTTGGTCTTCCACCTAACTTTCCAATATGACTTGGAGGGAGAGAGGGAACATAAAAATCAGGAAGAAAGGAAATTTTCATAAAAAATAGATATGGAGGGCGTTGGGACCAAGGTGGCGCAAGGAGATAGGGAGTCCTAGTCACACTAGGACTCCTATTTTGAATTGGTCAAATAAGATCTTTTAACCAAATAAAATCAAAATTAAATCAACCTAATTAAAAAAAATGCTAACTCATTTAAGAACTTAATTAAATCATATTAAATTAAATTTAATTCTAATTTATTTTTTAATCAAATTAGAAAATAAGGTTAATCCGAGTCCTAGTTAGATTAGGACTAGTTCTTCCTTGCACTTGGCTTATCTAATAAATCAATTGGACTTGATCCAATCAAGTCCAAACTAAATTTAATTAAATCATATTTAATTAAACTTAATCTCAGCCTATTGGCTTAATCAAATTAAGCTAATTAGCAATTCAATTGCTAATCGATCCTCCTGCAATACTTGCACTAGGTTAAATATCAATCGTATTGATTGTTTAACCCTAGAATGATTCTTAATCATTGATCAACCATCCGATCAGATCATAAGCTCTAATGTGTGTGACCTCATAGATTCGAATCTAAGTCGGTAGCATAGAAATAAATTTCTATATCAATCAAAATGACCATCTAGCAATGATACCCGATGATCGGATAGGTCGAAGGTGTAGAACATCATCGTTAGAACCCATGCAGATATAGTTTTCATATAATTCATCTCCTTGATCATAATGCTCGTAGGACACATCAGAGTTGAACTGTCAACTCTGATCAGATTATCCATATTGTATTTTAAAATATCAAATCCATCTGATGGATTATCCTAACTAAGATTTTTGCTATATTAAAATATAGTGATACATTCTTCTTCAACTCTTGGAGTGGTCAATTTCATCTTGATCATATTTTGACTTTGCAAGTACTTGACTGTACCCAAAAGTCTTTCATTGCTGAATTAGAAATTCAATTAGTCTGGTATGAAAGCATAGTGAGTTGCTTGCAAGTCACTGAGGTGATCTCAGGTCTAAGGGATACTTATATCTATATCCCATTAAAGACATTCTCAATAGCAGAATGCTCTGAAGTTGATCACGTTCAATGACGATGTATCCATATATCTCACCTGTATGCCATACCAGTATCTCCATGCATCTTGGTTAAGAGGACAACCAACCTATATGGCATATAGCGACCTATGCTCGATAGATGCAGTCGTCCTAATTAACAGCCTATCATTTGGTCATGAACAAATTTAAGGACTAATCGATAAATCCTCTCTTTATCAAAACTAAATAGTCTTAAGGACTTCATCATAATAATGGAGTTCATTAGAAGATGTAAACTTATGATGAAAAAAGATGCCAAAATATTTTTTATTGATTAATAAATTAATTATAATATCTCAACCATCAATAGGCTGATGATTGACTTTGGGACATAATTTTCAACAATTCCCACTTATCCTAAAGCCACTCGGCATAGTATCTAATACCCATTTTTGACTTATGGTTGTCAAACTCCTTGATTGCCAGGGCTTTAGTGAAGGGATCGGCTAGATTCTCCTTTCCATCGATCTTTTGAAGGTCGATGTCACCAAGATCCACGATCTTATAAACCAAATAGAAGCGATGCAGAATGTGCTTTGTCTATTGGTATGTCTTCGATTTCTTTTCCTGAGCTATGGTGCCAGTGCTGTCGTAGTAGAGCAGGACTAGACCATCAATGGAGGATGCTACTTCGAGCTCGGTGATGAACTTCCTTAGCCACACAGCTTCTTTTGCTGTATTTGATGCTGCCATGTACTCTGCTTCGCAAACAGAGTCAGCCACTATATGCTGCTTGAAACTTTTTTAGTAGATGGCTCTACCCATTTAGAGTAAAGATATATTTTGACACACTTTTACTGTCATCATGGTCAGATTGAAAGCTGGAGTCTGTAAACCCCACAAGCTTCAGAACTGACTCACCATAAACCAACCATTGGTCCTTTGTATTTCTCAAATACTTAAGAATGATTTTAACCACCTTTTAATGATTTTCTCCATGGTCAGACTGGTATCTACTCACTACTCCTAGTGAGTATGCCACGTCTGGTCTCGTACATGTCATTGCATACATAATAAATCCCACCACCAAAGCATATGAAATTTTACTCATTCGCTCTCTTTCTTCAGGAGTTGTCGGACAATCCTTCTTAGAGGGAGAAATTTTTTGGCCTATCGAAAGATAATCCTTTTTGGAATTCTCCATGTTGAACCTCTTCAACATAGTTTCTATGTACGTGGATTGGGATATACCAAGCATTCTTTTAGATCTATCCCTATAGAACTTCATCCCTAGGATGTAGGATGCTTCACCCAAGTCCATGAAAAACTATGATGATAACCAAATCTTTATTTCTTGTAGTGCGGGGATGTCATTTTTGATTAAGAGAATATCATCCATGTACAAAATAAGGAATACCACTATTGGATCATTTGCCTATTTGTAAATGCAGGGTTCTTCTCCGTTCTTAACAAAATCATATGTTTTGACTACTTTATCAAAATGCATGTTTCAACTCTGAGATGCTTGCTATAATCCATAAATGGATCTCTGAAGCTTACACACCTTAGACTCATCTATAGATGTGAACCCTTTAGGTTGTATCATATACACCTCTTCGATTAGCTCTCCATTTAGAAAAGCTGTCTTCACATCCATTTGCCAGATCTCATAGTCCAGATGGACAGTAATGGCAAGCATGATCCAAATGGACTTGAGCATTACCACAGGAGAGAACGTCTCGTCATAGTCAATACCATAACGTTGATGATACCCCTTGGCAATCAAATAGGCTTTATAGATCTCCACCTTTTCGTCTACGCCCCTCTTCCTTTTGAAGACCCATTTACTGTTAGATATGTGTGCCCTAGAAGTCAGAATTGGCCGACATTTGTAATACACTTCTAAGGGCAAAATTATAATTTTGACTATAAATAATAAAATGGGTTATTTTCTATCACATATGTATATTTAGTATCTGTGATACATCCTTTGAGTTAATGGTAATGATAATTCTTATTTTCAAGAGTTAAAAATTTAAGATAAGAATTTTCATTATTAACTCATAAAATGCTCCTGATCGTAAGATCATCATGAGGATGATGATTGATCCAGAAGGTTAGTGTACAATCGCTTTTTTATAGTAGGTGAGTCTTAAGTCTACGGTGTAGAGACACCGGAGCGAGAGTACAGATACTCATTAGAGAACGAAAGCACTGAGCATGACCACCTCGAGTAGTCATAAGGAAGTTTACCTTCTCGTCGATGACTGACTTGATACTGCAGTGGTGTGTCTGGTTCTTTGACCTGAGGTACATCGATAGTTCACCTTAAGGATGTTATAGTTTGACTATACCATGACTCGATTTCCTAGCCATTCGGAATTCTAAGATGTATGTTGGCTATAGCATGTTCATTGTAGGAATTGGATTGCACTAAGATGGAATCTATCTACCTCGGTGGATGAGGAGCAACCCTATGATGATCATGAGAATCAAGTCCATAAGCCCATGGCCATGACAGAGAGTGTGAAATAATAGAAAGAATTTCTATTAAGGTTTTCACATCGAACTTGAATCGAATGATTAAATCATATGATAGAAATTAGGGTTTGACGAGTTCACCTTAACCCTAATCTAATCGGGGCTCAAGATAGAAGAACTTAATCACACAAGTAGCTGCACTGAGAGGTTCATTTTTAGTTTTGATGGGTTGCCACCATATGCTGTTAGGTATCACTGGTAAATTTTAGGAGCAACTAGAATGATTTAGATGATCGATCATTCTAAGTTGTCTGAATCAGAAGAGTTCTGATCCATCGAAAGAAGTTTCGATGATGTCGATAATGGAGATCATGACATATCCCATTACTATACAAAACTGAACCTAACTGGTCACACAAATAAGAATTTGGATTTGGATATCATCAATTGGACTAATCCAGTTCAATTTATTTGAATAAGATTCAATTAGGTCCAAGAAAATCATGCTATCACATGATTGAGCCTAACATTTTCTTTTTTCTATCATAAAAGTTGTCTCGACTGAGCCGAATGAGTTTGTACCCACTCAGATACTTTTACCTGATCTGACTAGAGTTTGTCCAAGTTAGAAAAGGATTGCTTTAATTTATGAGTTAAATTTGAGACAACACCTACCATTTTTTGTCACTTGCTAATTTTTGTACTTTGACTTGGTCAAATATTGACCTTTGACCCTTGGACATCTGTCCATGTGTCATGCACTTATTGAAGAGCAGATAGGGGCTTGTCCCTTCTATAGAAATTGAAAAGAAGGAGGCACATGCATAGGATGGCGTGCGCCCAAGGATAGGGATGCTGGAGTCCCATACGGATGGAACTCCAGGTTGCTTCTTGGTTTCTACTTAGGTGGCCCTTGGGTATCTACTTTGACCAGTCTTAGGTGCCATCTAAGAATGAACCTATGGGTCTTTCATCTGATTGGATCTGGTGATGTCATCCCATCAATTAGATTTAGATCTGATTGTACAAAGCAACGTGATTGGCCGGGATGATGCAGCACTGCATGGCGCAGCAGAGTCTATAGAAAGATCCTATCTGCGCCCACTTTTGAGAAATCCTCTTTCAAGCCCATGCCCTAAGGTTGTCCCTCTCCCTTCTTCATGCCACTATCTAGCCCTCTCCATCCTCTCGACGCCCAAAAAAGTTGGGTCCTTCAGATTAGTGCGAGTCAGGCAAGGAAAGGCTGACGAAAAAGGAAGAAGGCAGCACTGCTGCAGAGATGATAGATGATCTTCAGAAGATGTTTTGAAGATCCTCTAAATCAGATCTAGATTTAATTTTTGGAGAAAAGAAAGAGAAGGAGATGATCTCTAGATTCAGTCTGAGTGGATACCGGTAGAGGTCAGCCGTTTGCGTTGCTAGATCCAGAACCTCAGAGCTTCCGTAGGATCATCAACGGATAATCAGATTACCCAAGATCAAGGTAAAAATTAATTCAAAATTAATTTAGTTATATTTTTTTAATTATTAGATTATAAATTAGATTTAAAAAGTGTTAGATCTGATCTAGATCTGAGAGAAGAATTTTTGAAATATGCCTCTCGATCCAATCAGATTTGAACGAACCTGATCCAAAAAATTAAAATTTTTCTTCAATTGGTATCAGAGCCAGGTTCTTATAAAATTTTTTTAGATCTGATTTAATCTGATTAATTAGTGATTTCAGATATCACATGAGATGTGATTAGATCTAAAATAAAAAAAATAAAAAATTAAAATAAATTAATTTAGATCTAATATGTATGAGGTACATAACTAGACTACGAATAGAATTATTCTATGCATAGTCTAGTTTGATCATAATTTTTATTTAATTAAAAATAATTTTTAAATCTATTTATTTTTTATTTTTTGATATTATAAATATTATAATTAGATTTAAAAATAAAAAATAAAATAAAATTAATTGTTCATATGAGATATGATAGTTGCATGTTTAGACTAGTTGTAAAATAGTTCTGCAAATAGGTCTAGATTAAATTTTATTTGATAAGATTAAATTTAAATTTAATTTTTTAGATGATTATAAGGTAATTTAGATCTAAAAAATATGCATGCATGATATATGTGATATATACAAAATATATTTTAATTAGATCTATTTTTTGTATGAGATATATGCTTAGATCTAATTTATTTTTGTAGATTAGTTATTTTTCTGATTAAAGCATTCCCCTTGGCCGTTCAGTCATAAGAATAAAGTAGGACTTAAAGATCCTCTCCTCCCATTCGATGGGGTGTTCTTATGATGTGTAGGGGTGCTGCGCGTTCATCCTTAATCAGAAATTAAAAACTTACTTTCTATAAAATTCTAGATTCTGAAATCCTAGGATTTTTTTACATGTTTTGTTTATGAACCCTAACTTAATTAAGAATTAAGTTTATGAAATATCAATTAGGTCTAAAATTAAGAATTTTAGATCTAAGACATATTCATATATCTGGGTTCGGGCTTGGGTAGCTCAATTAGGTCTAACGGTTGATCAAACCGAATCAAGAGTTGGTTAGATGGGATCAACAATGCTTAAATTGACCAGCCTAATAGGATTAAGTCTGGGTCGGGATCGAGTTACAAATGTGATCGATCAAGCTAAGACCTAATTAGGCTCAGTGGTTAGAGTTTGGATTGTAGACTAATCTATCCTAAAGCCACTCGGCATAGTATCTAATACCCATTTTTGACTTATGGTTGTCAAACTCCTTGATTGCCAGGGCTTTAGTGAAGGGATCGGCTAGATTCTCCTTTCCATCGATCTTTTGAAGTCGATGTCACCAAGATCCACGATCTTATAAACCAAATAGAAGCGATGCAGAATGTGCTTTGTCTATTGGTATGTCTTCGATTTCTTTCCTGAGCTATGGTGCCAATGCGTGTCGTAGTAGAGCAGGACTAGACCATCAATGGAGGATGCTACTTTCGAGCTCGGTGATGAATTCCTTAGCCACACAGCTTCTTTTGCTGTACTTTGATGCTGCCATGTACTCTGCTTCGCAAACAGAGTCAGCCACTATATGCTGCTTGAAACTTTTTAGTAGATGGCTCTACCCATTTAGAGTAAAGATATATTTTGACACACTTTTACTGTCATCATGGTCAGATTGAAAGCTGGAGTCTGTAAACCCCACAAGCTCAGAACTGGACTCACATAAACCAACCATTGGTCCTTTGTATTTCTCAAATACTTAAGAATGATTTAACACCTTTTAATGATTTTCTCCATGGTCAGACTGGTATCTACTCACTACTCCTAGTGAGTATGCACGTCTGGTCTCGTACATGTCATTGCATACATAATAAATCCCACACCAAAGCATATGAAATTTTACTCATCTTCGCTCTCTTTCTTCAGGAGTTGTCGGACAATCCTTCTTAGAGGGAGAAATTTTTTGGCCTATCGAAAATAATCCTTTTTGGAATTCTCCATGTTGAACCTCTTCAACATAGTTTCTATGTACGTGATTGGGATATACAAGCATTCTTTAGATCTATCCCTATAAGACTTCATCCTAGGATGTAGGATCTTCACCAAGTCCATGAAAAACTATGATGATAACCAAATCTTTATTTCTTGTAGTGCGGGGATGTCATTTTTGATTAAGAGAATATCATCCATGTACAAACAAATAAGGAATACCACTATTGGATCATTTGCCTATTGTAAATGCAGCGGTTCTTCTCCGTTCTTAACAAAATCATATGTTTTGACTACTTTATCAAATGCATGTTCAACTCTGAGATGCTTGCTATAATCCATAAATGGATCTCTGAAGCTTACACACCTTAGACTCATCTATAGATGTGAACCCTTTAGTTGTATCATATACACCTCTTCGATTAGCTCTCCATTTAGAAAAGCTGTCTTCACATCATTTGCCAGATCTCATAGTCCAGATGGACAGTAATGGCAAGCATGATCCAAATGGACTTGAGCATTACCACAGGAGAGAACGTCTCGTCATAGTCAATACCATAACGTTGATGATAACCCTTGGCAATCAAATAGGCTTTATAGATCTTCCACCTTTTCGTCTACGGCCCCTCTTCCTTTGAAGACCCATTTACGTTAGATATGTGTGCCCTAGAAGTCAGAATTGGCCGACATTTGTAATACACTTCTAAGGGCAAAATATAATTTGACTATAAATAATAAAATGGGTTATTTTCTATCACATATGTATATTTGTATCTGTGATAACATCCTTTGAGTTAATGGTAATGATAATCTTATTTTTCAAGAGTTAAAAATTTAAGATAAGAATTTTCATTATTAACTCATAAAATGCTCCTGATCGTAAGATCATCATGAGGATGATGATTGATCCAGAAGGTTAGTGTACAATCGCTTTTTTATAGTAGTGAGTCTTAAGTCTACGGTTAGAGACACCGGAGCAGAGTACAGATCTCATTAGAGAACGAAAGCACTGAGCATGACCCACTCGAGTAGTCATAAGAAGTTTACCTCTCGTCGATGACTGACTTGATACTGCAGTGGGGTGTCTGGTTCTTTGACCTGAGGTACATCGATAGTTCACCTTAAGGATGTTATAGTTGACTATACCATGACTCGATTCCTAGCCATTCGGAATTCTAAGATGTATGTGGCTATAGCATGTTCATTGTAGGAATTGGATTGCACTAAGATGGAATCTATCTACTCGGTGGATGAGGAGCAACCCTATGATGATCATGAGAATCAAGTCCATAAGCCCATGGCCATGCAGAGAGTGTGAAATAATAGAAAGAATTTCTATAAGTTTTCACATCGAACTTGAATCGAATGATTAAATCATATGATAGAAATTAGGGTTTGACGAGTTCACCTTAACCCTAAATCTAATCGGGGCTCAAGATAGAATATAATTCATCCCCTTGACCATAATGCTCGTACGACACATCAGAGTTCAACTATCAACTCTGATCAGGTTGTCCACATTGTATTTTAAAATTTTAAATCCATCTGATGGATTATTCTGGCCAAGGTTTTGCTATATTGAAATACAGTGATACATTCTTCTCTAACTCTTGGAGTGGTCAATTTCATCTTGATCATACTCCAACTTTGCAAGTACTTGACTATGCTTAGAAGCCTTCTATTATTGAATTAGAAATTTAGTTAGTTCGATATCAAAGTACAGTGAGTTGCTTGCAAGTACTGAGGTGATCTTAGGTCTAAGGGATACTTATACCTATATCCCATTAGAGACATTCTCGACAGCAGAATGCTCTGAAATTGGTCACGTTCAATGATAATGTACCCATACATCTCATCTATATGCCATACCAGTGTCTCCATATATCTTGGTTAAGAGGACAACCAATCTATATGGTATATAGTGATCTATGCTCGATAGATGCTGTCGTCCTAATTAATAGCCTATCATTTGATTGTGAACAAATTTAAGAACTAATCGATAAATTCTTTTTTTATCAAAATTAAATAGTCATAAGGACTTCATCACAATAATGGAGTTCATATGAAAAAAGATGCTAAAATATTTTTATTAATTAATAAATGAATTATAATATCTCAACCATCAACAGGCTGATGATTGGCTTTGGGACATAATTTCCAACACTGAAACACCTAAGTTTGGAAGAATAGTCTGTAATGCAGATCAACCATGAGCTGTGTTGGATTGACTCATTGGTTGCTTATCTCAAAGATGGAGCTCTTCCTTATGACCTGAAAGGAGCTCGAAAACTTAGAAATCAAGCTTTCTAATATGTTCTGTATGAAGGCAAGCTGTACAAAAGGTCATATTCCTTATCGCTCTTGAGATGTTTCAAGCCTTCAGAAGCTGACTTTGCATTGTAGGAGGTTCATGAAGGAATCTATGGAAGTCATGTGGGAGGTAGATCCCTATCACATGACTACTTTGGAAGGGTTATTATTGGCCGATCTTGTACCATGATTCTATAGAGTATGTTAAAAGATATGACCGCTATCAGAGAAATGCAAACATTTAAAGGCAGCCAGCTTCTGAACTTACTCCCCTGAGCGTCCCGTGGCCATTTGCTCAGTGGGGAATGGACATGCTCGAACATTTTTTTATGGCATCTGGACGGCATAAGTTTCTCTTGGTGGTAATAGATTATTTCACAAAATGGGTCGAGGCTGAACCTTTGGCAAAAATCACTGAAGCAAAAATGCAGAACTTCATCTAAAAGTCAATCATTTGCAGATTTGGTTTGCCTCAAACCATCATAATAGATAATGGACGACAGTTTGCTAGAGCAAGATTTATCGAATTCTATGAAGATTTGAACATCTCACACCATTTTACATAAGTAGCCCATCCATAGACAAACGATGAAGCTGAAGTAACAAACAGAACCCTACTATAAGGTAACAAAGCATGACTTGAAAGAGTAAAGGGGACTTGGATGGATGAACTCTATCATGTGCTCTGGACATACTGAACTATCCAAAGATTGCCAACTGAGGAGACCACATTTGCCTTAGCTTTTGGAACAGAAGCAGTCATCCCAATAGAACTCAAACTCTTATTAGCATGAGTCGTGGCATTCAATGAGTAGCATAACTCATAGGACCTCAGGGCTAACCTCGACCTATTAAAGAAAAAATAAGAAAAAGCTCAAGTTCGGATGATAGTCTATAAGCAAAAGGTAGCTCGTTACTTAATTCTAAAGTCAAAGATAAAATATTCAAGGTGGAAAACTTAGTACTTCGATGAGCAGTTATTTCATAACCTTAGACTCAAGAAAAGCCCGCTCCAAATTAGGAAGGCCCATATGAAGTAGAAGAGGTCATCTAGTTCAGAACTTATCGCTTGAAGGGGCTTGGAGGATCAACACTCCCGTAGTCTTAGAATTCAGAAAATCTAAGAATGTACTATCAGTAATTTGCCTTTAATAAAACTTTTTTATTTTAATATTATTATTTCTTGTTGTAAAAATCATGTGATGATAGGAAATGACTTTTTGAAATAACCAAAAGTGGCCCTATTAGGAACAGAAGGAGAACCTCATCCTAATTCAAACAAGTTGAAGGCCTCGTTAGTCTAAGACGAGATGAGAAGAGAGGTCTTGTCAACGCCTAACTATGCCCCTACAGCCATGCTAGGAGCAGGAGGAGAATCTCATCCTAACATGAGAAAAGTCGAAGGCCTCATTAATTTAAGGCGAGATGAGGGAAGAGGTCCTTCCAATGGCCCTAATGTGTCTCTATAGTCATGCTAGAAATAGAAGGAGAACCTTGTCCTAACGTGAGCAAAGCTAAAGACCTCATTAATCTCAGACGAGATGAGGGGAGAGGCCCTTCTAATGGCCCTAATGTGCCCCTACAGCCATATTAGAAATAGGAGAAGAACCTCATCCTAACGTGAGTAAAGTTGAAGGCCTCGTTAGTCTAAGACTGGATGAGGGAAGAGGCCCTTTTAATGACCTTTATGTGTCTCTACAGTCTTATTAGGAATAGGAGAAGAATCTTATCCTAACTTGAGCAAAATAAAGACCTCATTAACCTAAGATGAGATGAGGGAAGAGGACCAATCAACGATCCAACTATGCCCCTATTGCCATGAAAGAAATAGGAGGAGAACTTCATCCTAAGATAAACAAGGCGAAGGCCTCTAGTTACTTAAGACTGGAGGAGAGAACCTTTCAACGTTCATAGCGAGAACATGAGGAAGACCTCACCTTAATAGAAGCAAAAACCAACCTCATCGAGAATAGAAGAAGAACCTCATTTTGATATAAACAAAGACTTCCGATTATCTAAGACTAGAGGAAGAACCTCGTCTTGATGAAAGGATGAAGAGAAATCGATGGAGTCGAACATGGAAGGATAAACTCATTCCAGCATAAGTAAAAAATCTCTGGTCATGAAAAGATAGGAGAAAAACTACTTTTTTGATAATCATTTCAACGAAAGTCAAAGCAGAAGAGGGAAATAGAAAAATCAATAGGTACTGAATCTAAATAAAGCAAAAAGATAATTAAAGAAAATATTTCTTCATTAAAATTGAAGTTCATTACAAAGTGAAGGTCCACGAGACCATGTACAGAAAAAGAAAAAAAGAAAAATGACAAAGTCTTAAGAAGACCCAGAACCCTCAGACTTTGGACTATCGACCTCCGCCATTACAAGAGACTGCTTCAGCCTAAGGATTTCCTCCTCAAGCTCCTTCTTCTTGTATAGACTATCTATGTACATCCTGTTAGCGTGTTGGAATTTACCTTTGAGCTCTTGCCGCTACTTCCTCAAGACTTCAAACTCGACCTTCGCATCCCTGATGGCTTGCTGCTTGTACGATAGTTGAATCCTCAGCCGTTGAACCTCGACCTTCTTCCTCTTCACCACTTTCGAAAGCTCACCCAGAGTCCTTGTTAAGGAGGCAACTTGCTCTGATCCCCCACTCAGCCAGATTGATGATGGTCATCAAGTTGTTTTTGGAGCTGGGTTACCTCGCTGTTAGTAGCACGAAGCCTTTGCCCAAGCTGGGATATCCTCTCGCTCCAACCCAACTGGTACGTATCATAAGTGAGCTTGGCATCATGCAGTTGCTTCTGGAGCATGGAGGATTTCTTCGACCAATCTCACTCATACCGAGCCTTGTCGAAAGACTACAGTGAGCTCCCCTCCAGCAGATGGATTTTCTCTTTTGCCGTCTTAAGATCGACTTCGAGAGAGCTAATCTTCGTCATTGGTGTCCAAGATTTATCACTGGCATTTTTCTTGAGCTTGGCAATCTTCTTCTCGAAGCTGCCCTTTCGAATGCTAAAGCTTGCAGAGTCTTTTATGTGAAAATTTTGGAGGCAAGTGACCTCCTTGGTCGCCTCCAAAGCATTCCTCCGAGAAGCTTGAAGGTTTTTTTCCATCTTCTTCAACTTTCTCTTCAGATGATGGACTTTCTTCTTTAAGCTTTTTATTAAAGATTTCAACAAAACTCCTTGAGGTAAGGGGTCGGCATCGATTGGAGATGGTGGGTTATGGCTTTGATTATTTGAGGAATTCTGGATAATGCATGGTACAACACCAATATAAAGAAAGGCATAGACAAAAGTGAATTCACTTTCATTTAACTAAAAAATTTTAGGTATAAAGCAAAATAAAAAAAAAGAAAAAAATACAACTATCAAATACTCCCAACCTCTGGAGGAGAAGCAGCGGAGGAGCTCGATACTCTAGGGATAGCTGCAGGCTCGGGAGTGGGTTCGATCGATGTTTCGATAGCGACCTTGGGCTCCTATGTGGGCTTGGGCATCTCGACAGTGAGCTCAGAGGATTCGAGGACCACTTCGATGGGAGAGAAGTCGGTTGCAGCATCAGACAACCCCGCTTCTTCGTCGGACTACTCTTCTAGGAAGCTGAGGTCAAGCTCAGGAAACCTCTAGGCCACCTTGCCTTCATAGAGTTCGAAGCCCTTTATGAATGCCTCCTCGCTGAATGCAATATTCAAGTCCTTCATTTTGGAGGAGGCTTTGAACTCCTCCATGGCTCAGGTTGCCACCTCCGAAATGGACTTCGACATTTGAGCCTCCAGCTCGGTGACTCTGATCTCGGCCTCCTTCTTTTTTCCCTCCTTCAAGGCCAATGTGGCCTTAAGCCTGATCGAGACAAGCTCCTTTCGAAGCGCCCTCCAGATAATCTCATTTTCTACTGCCTTCTCCTCCCTAAGGCACTTGGTCTCAGCGACCTTCCCTTGCAGGCTATCGACCTCGGCTCGAAGGTCCCCCTGGACCTTCAACGCTTCCACCTCCTGGCGATTTATCTTCTTGAGGTGGGCTAGTATGTGATGGCCCGATTGCCATGGATGAGTCATGGTAAGATAAAAAATAATAATGATAATTATGTATATATGATGAAAGAAAAATGTGTCAAGATGATTACCTTGAGGAAGGTTCCAAGGGATTCCCAGATGAGCTGCATTTGGTCAAGGTTAGCTAGGCAGTCCACCTCTTCGAGCATGGCAAACTTATCGATTAGATCTCGGATGATCTTCAGATTGTTTAAGGGATTTGCCTCCAAAATGTCACCACCGCTGTCGCTCGACCCGTCCGAATGAGCCTTTTGGACCACCTTCATGACAGCAGCCCTCTTCTTCTTCTTCTTGTTGTCAATGACCCCTCCTGCCCTCTCGGTGAGGGACTCCAGCACCGGCCCTCCAACAGGGAGACCCGAGGGTGTGGGAGGCTGAGGGTCCTCACCTTCGTCATTGCCCTTGGTGATTGAAAGGACCTTGATGCTCGAAATAATTTGAGAGTAGCCACAGGGATATTCGGAACCTCGAAACTTGGGCTGCCGACCTTCGCCCTCTTTGAGCTTTCACTTGGGGCCGCTCCCTTTCTCTTCTTGGCATAAAGGCCTTTGGCGATCTTTCCTATGGCATCGGTGTTCATTTCTATAGCAAACAAAAGATCACGATCAGTTGAGGTATGCATCGAATTTTATAAAAGTCCATATATATATACAAATGCACTTAATACCAGCAGGATCAAGGGGGCTCAGGATAAGGTTAAACAAGGTTTGTTCCTTCAAAAGCTCGCAGAGGTCAGGAGCTCAGTACATCTTGAGTCTGTTACTTGAGGTCGGCTCCATCTAGGCTAGGGGCTCGACAGACGGATTCCCTAAGGAAGCCCCAAGGAGGAAGGTCAAGCAGCAAGGTTGAACATCGGACGAAGAAGTACTTCTTCTTTCAGTTATGAATGAAAGAAGGAGCACCTTTCAGCAACCTCTTCTTACCGAACTGAGAGAAGAAGTATCATCAATCCTTTGCGGAAGGATGATGTTTGAAGGTATAGAAATTTCAGAATAATAAGAGTATTGGCTGAACTTCGGCCAGGCGATAGAAAAAAAGAAAGTTGATTATGAACCGAAAGGAGTTCAGTACTATGGAGACAAAGGAGATGTTTAAAAAGCAAAATAGGGTGACTACAAAGGAAGGAGGTGGAAGTTGGAGCCTGGCATGCAAGACTTCTAGATATAAATAAAATCGATCGATCGGAGGTGAACTAGCACGGTCATCTGACCCGAGGATCTCAAGATCGTACTCCGATGGGATGCCATACTATTTCCTAATCAGTGAGAGGTCATTCGGAGTAAGGATAGAAGGGATGGTATTCGGAGCGAAAGGCTGATGGGATATGTTCCTAGGCTCAACCTTGGTCTGGGGGGCAGGGTCTAGGAAGGCTGGTCTAGACGAGCTCCAAGAACTGACGGATTGAAAAGTTTCAAAAGACATACAGATCGAAGTAAACCTTCTGAAAAGATCTCAAAAAATAGGAAAAAATGAAGTGCAAAAACTTGTATGAAAAAATTGAAAGAACAAGAAGTAAAAGAGGCAAGAGTAATTGAAAATAGGTGTTAAGAGGCCGACCTAAATTGATTAAGAATGACAAAGAGATGATGAGTGCGGCAAGAATCGGATGAAAGAACGCCTGGAACTAGGAAAGATGAAGGGAGGAATTGAAAATCTTGGATGGAAGAAGAGCAAGTGCCGAAGGAAGAAGAAGACTCAGGCAAGAATGGATTCCAAAGATGGAAGAAGGCCTTAAGTAGCCAAGGAAAGTTAGAAACGGTTATGATGATAGATCTCGTGTGGCTGGACTGCAAGTGCCGCGTGTCCCACTCATCATGGTAGAGTAGTGGCTACGGACGAATCCTTAATTGCACCATACTTAGGGCAGTGTTGCGATGGAAAAGTCGAAGGGCTGTCTTCTTGAACTCACTTCGAATTTAAAGAACTTCGATGCCAGCACGGTAAATACAAAAACATCTTATCTTAACGAGTGTGGAAAGCCAAAAAAAACTTTGGCAGCCATATCTATACTCCCTTTCTTTGAATTTTGAACTCAGAAATGGAGGGACTATTATTGGGGTTGAACTTACTCCTGCCGAAGTTCGATCAGATATCTGATTGCTGAATGATTCCATCTGACAGTGACAACCAAGACTGAGCCTCGACCGAATTCGTAAGATCCCTCTGGGCTTCGCCCAGATGAGCTTGAGTAGCAGGGGTGGCCGAGCTCTTCCATCCTAGGCAGTCAGCCCTCTTTTGGTGGAACTTCCTCCAAACGAACTTCCATGCTTCGTTGAGAGTGCTAGACTTCTCCACCGATCGAACTTCTTTCAAACTTCTCCTTCAACCGAACTTTTCTACTAGTCGAACTTCTTCCGAACTTCTCCTTCAGTCGGACTTCTCCATCGATCGAACTCCTTCCAGACTTCTCTATCGGTCGAACTCCTTCCAGACTTCTCCACTAGTCAAACTCCTTCTGGACTTCTCTACCAGTCAAACTTCTTCTGAATTTTTCCTTTAACTGAACTTCTCCACCTGTCAAACTCTTCTTGAACTTCTCCACCTGTCAAACTCCTTCCAGACTTCTCTTTCCGTCAAACTCCTTTGAACTCCTTTCGGCTGTTAGAAGGATCTCAGTACTGACTCACAATATGGCGAATAACGACCCACACACAGTTGATCTTGAGAACCTCTAAGCTTCTTTAGAACAACATCAGTGAGGGACACTCCATCACCTATGGTCGTCCCATCCGAGCTCCAGTTGGTACGTCATGACAACAGATACTACCTTCTATAGCAAACTCCATGTGGCTCTAAATAGCCCACTATCAGGCGGTTATGGCTGTCACTATTAGTTTGTTACAGCTCCACCTATACAAGAGACCCTCCAGATATACTTTAGGATAGAAGCTCTCTTCTCTTTCTCGATACTCTGCTACTTTCTCTACTGAGCATTTCATTTCTGTTGGCCAGAAGAGCTGACTTGACCTCGGAGGGTCCTATCGGAGCCATCCCTCCACCAGTTTGGACTTCTTTTGCTTGTCCCGACAACGACCTCGGCTACTCCAGCTCCAGCTAGTTTCAGCGTCAATCAAATTCGGCACCAACAATATGTATTAGCTTCTTTGGATGAGTATATCCCTAGTTTAAACAACTTACTCTAAGCAAATATATATATATATATATATATATATATATATATATATATATATATATATATATATATATATATATATATATATATATATATATATATATATATATATATATATATATATATATATATATTTGCTTAGAGTAAGTTGTTTAAACTAGGGATATACTCATCCAAAGAAGCTAATACATATGTTTTATTTTGTCGACTGCATGACTTTCATTAGCAATACCCATATTTGTTGTTTGTATGTGAGTCACACATATTTTTATATATAGACATGGACTTATTGTGTGTCAATGCACATTCTAAGATCTGCTATCACGCAGGCACCTCCTCTAATCCTAGCTTTCATAGAATGAAGAAAGCAATTGACACAACTTCATCAAAGCTTTCTTCAACTGTGATGCATCAACTATGACGGTCATTAATGCCTCACCAATCATGTAGGAGTCCAGGGTGGATGGAGAGAGGATCATTACCTATGAAAAGGATTTTGTTTCCATTCACTGATGGTGAAGGCCATGGAGAAAACAATAGATAACCCAAATCTGTGGTGACAATGAAGGCAACCATATAACAGACCATAAGAAGAAGCCACCTAACAATTTTACCAAAAGACTCCCGGAAGAGTATAGCAGAAAATGGAAGATGCTTCATTAAACATCGATGAATATAAGTCTACCATTAGGGACTTAGTACAAAGATGCCAGAGTGAAGATAACGAAGGGTAAGGCCGGTGGGTAGAAGTTGATTGAATAAAGCATAGGAGAACTTTGTGGATGCTCATTGCTTCGTGGACAAGTTCAAAGACATACTTAGCAATAACTTGAGGGAGTTGCTCCAAAAGTTATTGGAAAGAACTCCTTTTTTAAAGTTATTCAATATCCTAGACATCACAAAGGATAAGCGTACCATAGAAAAGATTATTGGGTGGTGGCATGATATCATGAATTTCTAACTCAGTGGCTATTCATGTTGGAATCTCCATGGGACGGAATGGTGCACACATCTGTAGCCAGATTGTGTAAGTGCAGGAGCATGCTACTGCTATCAAGAACTAAAAAAGAGAGTTAAATGATTGGTAGCATGGGTCTTGATGTCTTGAGCTTCAAGGACTTTCACCATTAAAATACTATCACTCAGAAGAGGAGGTAGGTTGTAGCAAGGGCTACGAGTCTACTTTAGTAGCTACATAGTAGAGATAAACTAGAATAAAGAAAGATAAATAAAATAAAGTAGAATACTTAAATATAAATGCAAAGATTAAGTAAAGATTCATAGGTGTTTGATTGACCAAAAGTTCTTCTTAGGGTTGCAATTTGCAATTTATAAGTGGCTTCTATTAATTGCTAGGATAGGTGTCACAACTTAGCTATTGACACTTGTTCATGTTGGTTTGTATGATGTAGGCCACTATTATCGTACATTATAGTTATCTTTCTTCCGCTACTCTTATATTTTGAATAGTGCTACCACTCCTCCCATATTCTGGATAATGGTAAGATAGATGTCACTACTTAACTTTTGATACTTGTTTTTGTTGGTTTGCACTACATGAATCTCAATTTTTATGCATAACAATCATATCCCTTCCACAACTCCTATATTTTGGATAACACTACTGTTCCTCTATATACTGAGTAGTGGTAATTACTGGTTAGCTACATCTAGGATTCTGCTCCGTAAAAGGCTTAATGTTAAATTGATAACTTTCATCCCTTCTTGATTTACATCTTAATTACTCATTTTGCATCTTTAGCATATCAATCTGCACCTTTGGTGTATCAGCCTATATTTTGGTGTTTTAACTTGCATCCCTATTAGTGTATCGGCTTGCATCTTTGATATATCAGTCCGATGCATTAGTATATCAACTTGCTTCTCTTCACCCATATCTGAGATTGGTATCTTGGTAATGTTGGAATTCAGATGCATAGTGAAAATATATTTTAAAAAAATTTTGAACATGCAACAATAATTGAAAATATGAGATCCAAGCCCCAATCCCAAAATGACGTTGATGATTTCAATCAAACATAAATTAAATAGCATATGAATAAGAGATGAGAGATGATATATCTTGCAGGATGATCAAAATTACCCACTAATTGATTTTCTTGAGGCACCCAAGCATGTGCCCTCCAATGGTGATCGACACGAGTCTCGATCTAGAACTCTTTCCAATCTCGATTCACTAAATTTTCTTCTTAAAAGATTCAACAGCTCCTCCTTTCCTTGCATCACCAACTCTTGATGAATTGATCTCTCCATTCTTCTCTTTCTTAGATGTGTAGAACCTCTTATCTCTTAGCCCTCTTGCTGTCTAACATTTGGACCTTTTTTTAACCACACCTTAGATCCTTTTGCATTGGCCTTTTCTAGCCCCAAATCCTAACTCAAATAGAAGTCATGGATAGACTCAAACACCCACCAAATCGCCCAACATTTGGGCATCAAAACCAGAGGCATGAAACCTCTCTTGGCGTGAAGGATGGAGGAGACCATCTATCAGAAGACTCCTCCCTAGGGTGCCAATTTTCTAAGAGGTGTGAAGCTTCTTGTTTTTGCATGGAGTCTTTTTTTCTGGTGTCCAACTCTTGGATGCCACAAATCTCCAAGGGGTGTGAGAGAAGTCTTTCTCCAAGGGACTCCTCCTTAGGCATATAAAATCCCAAGAGGCATGAGAACCGAAAGGTGTGGACTTATGGGATAAGAAGAGGGGCGCCATCTTCTGGAGCAAATACTCCTCCACGTGAAACTCTTTCATGTATAACTCCAAAGGGGTGTGACTTATGGGATGCCACACCAAGGCATGAAACAACAAGGGCAAGACAGATTTCTTAGCACACATTTCTTCATGTGAAATCGCATGGATAAGAGAGAGGGGTGCAAATCACAAGGGGGCATGGGCTTTATGGTGTGGACTCCTTCATGCATCCAACTCTTGGATGCCCATCAATCAAGAAGGCATGGAATCCTTTCATTATAAACCTTTGACTATTCAAAGCCCAATATGAATCCAAATTGATTGGGATTAGGGTTTAAATACATGCTAGTATGCTTGACCTAAATCTATTAGGATTTCAACCAAATCCTTATTCAGTTAGGTTC
Source organism: Cocos nucifera (assembly GCA_006176705.1). Taxonomy (NCBI): domain Eukaryota; kingdom Viridiplantae; phylum Streptophyta; class Magnoliopsida; order Arecales; family Arecaceae; genus Cocos; species Cocos nucifera. The sequence continues at coordinate 63,417 of QRFJ01003311.1, forward strand.
AATAAGATCTAATCAAAAGTTCTAGACCAATTTTCTTCTGTGTGTGATCCATTGGGTTCCACATATAGCGAGCAGTAGGTCTAGGCTCATATGCACATAATGTTGGATCCTGATACCTCTCTGATATCAATTATTGGAGAGAAAAAGAACAAAGTAGATGGCCAACACCTTGGACTTAAAGTTGAAACCAGAGAGAGAAGAGTAGAGTATTTTAGGAAGAAATGCTCAATTGTATTCCACTCTATTGTAAAGATACAATACCTAAATTTATATATCCTAAGGTTTCTGCTATACCACATGAATCCTAATAAACCCAAACCCTAGTTGAAAAACTCTCCTAGGCTAACCTAATACATGAAAGCACTCACTAAGTCCATATACATATATCTCATATGCTCTCATCCCCTAGATCTGAACCCGACCTATATATGAGTTAGCCATCTTAAGACCTTATTGGTTTAGGCCTTAAGATCCTAGGATAAAAGCCTATCCTAGATCCAAATAGAAAACTCCGTCCAGTTTTGTTCGCCACCATCGAGCCGGCTCTGTCAGGAGCCAAGCCGGCTCGGCTACATCTCATCCAAATTTTATCTTTTATCTGTCTGAGACAGTCGACTTGACTGTGCCCCAAGCCGGCTCAACTGCGTATCCAAGCCAACTCGCTTGTTTGTTAGTCCCTTGTCTTGACTGATTCTTCTCCTGACTTTGGTCCTTTACTCCATCTTGTTTCTTAGATCTCTGGAGTACCTACCAAGAACCCTCAAGATCCTCACACCTGAACCTCGAGTCTCGTGCAGGACTACATGCCCCCTTCACTAAGGATAACTCTTGTCCTAGTCCTAGAACTCACACCCATCCTAGTCTCCTGGAGCCAACACCCTGGCTCCTTCTATGGCCTGTCAAGGCTTGGAAGCACCACATTAGATCCTATAATCTCCATCTTGATGTGCCCAAGTCTTGGCACACCTAGCAATATTCTCCTACACGAACCTACTGTTGACACATGTCCTGATAGCTACTTGTGCACACCTTGCCACCGCCATTCTTCTTCAGCTACTGAGCTTTATTTGAGGCCTTTGGGATGACCGCCTCCACCGTGGAAGATCTTGGTTTGTTTCTATGCACCACCCTTGGAGTTGTAAGCACCTTTCTGATTAGTAGTCGTATCAACTGTTCTAAACTTTTCTAAAGAATTTACAGCAATTCTATGTCAGTGCCTGCTGCATAGCCTAACACGGCCTCCTCAAAACTTCATCTATCCTCCCACACGTGCTACTCTACTTGGAACTATGTATCTCCAGCATTGGTGCTAGGATATTGATCCTCTTGCACTCCTCTGCTTTGAACTCGTATTACATCTCTCTCCATCTGTGAAGCCATCTCTACCCGGTGCTTCACCTGAAACCAAAGTCCCCCTGATACCACAAAAGTTGACTCTATAATCAAATCTTTCGAGGACAACTACTCAATGCTACACTGCTGAGCCTATCGCTGCACCTCGGACACCGTCGCTGCTCCTTTGGATCCTTTGCACTCCATAGATATGTCAATCATCTCAAATACACCGCACCCTGCGGGCTCCTTCGAGACTACCAAGAGCTCATCCGACTCTTTACTTGCAATGACTGAATCAATGGAATTCGAGTTTTCTCCTCTCTTACACTTCTTTCAAAGCAAACATTCTTGCTTAAAGTGCACTGCTTCACCATACTTGAAGTATCTCTTGGATCCCTTGCTTCCCCTTTGCTGACCCTTCTTCTTTCCTTACCTGGGCCTCTCCAAAATAATGAGACCCTCCTGAAAGACCTCTCTCTTCATCATCCATTCCTACTACTCGTTGGACCTTAGCACTGATATGATCTCCTCATACACTAGCGTCTCCTTACCATACAACAACATCATCACCAACGGATCGAAGCTCCTGAGTAGTGAACATAACAATAATAAATTTTTATCCTCCTCTTCGAGATCCATCTAAATATTGAGCAAATCCATGTTTATCCAATCAAATTGCTGAATATGTCTTGTAACATCCTCGCCCTCTTGCATTTGAAGTCTATACAGTTGCTTTTTCAGCATCAACTTATCGCACATGTTCTTTCCCATGTACAACTGGCATAACCTCAACCATAAACCCTTGGGTGTCTTCTCCTCCAACACGTCATACAGCATCTCATCTGTCAGATAAGCTCTAATCGTGGCACATACCCTTTTCTACAAGGATACCCACTTCTTGTCTGTCATCTTCTCCAGCCTATCTTTTAAGGCTGAATTAGTCTCATCTAAACCAGCAGATCCTTTATCCTAACCTTTCATATCATAAATTTTTTTTTTCTATCAAACTTCTCAAATCCTACCTTCAATTCGCTGTTCTTCATGATCGTACGAATCAAAAATAGCAAATAGGTGGATTTAAAAAAATACCTTGACTAGGGACGGTGGATAGCAGTCCTGTGATCTCTTTTTTCTCATGAAGTTTGGAGAAAATCTTTAGATCTGAATCTCATTGCTGATCTCTACTGAAATCTGATCTTCCTCCTCCTCCATGCTCAACCTAGCTCTGATACCATTTGTTGGATCCCAGTACATCTCTGATACCAATTATTGGAGAGAAGAAGAATAAAATAGATGGCCAGCACCTAGGGCTTAAAGTTGGAACCAAAGAGAGAAGAGTAGAGAGTTTCAAAAAGAAAAGCTCAATTATATTCCACTCTATTATAAAGATACAATACCTGAATTTATATATCCTAGGGTTTCTGCTATACCACATGAACCCCAATAAATCTAAATCCTAGCTGAAAGACTCTCCTAGGCTAATCCAATACATGAAAGCACTCACTGAGCCCATGTACATATGTCTCACATGCTCTCATCCCCTGGATCTGAACCCGACCTAAATATGAGTTAGCCACCTGATGACCTTATTGATCCAGGCCCTAAGACCCTAGGATAAAAGCCTATCGTAGATCCAAATAGAAAATCTCATCTAGTTTTGTTCACCATCATTAAGACAGCTCTGTCAAGAGCTGGGCTGGCTTGACTGCATCTCGCCCAAACCTATCTTCTATCTGCCTGAGACAGTCGGCTCAACTGTGCCCTGAGCTGGCTTGATCTCAGCCCGAGCCAGCTCGACTACGTATCCGAGCCAGCTCATCTATATTTCAGTCTCTTGTCTTGGCTGATTCTTCTTCTGGTTTTGGTCCTTTGCCCCATCTTGTATTTTAGATCTCCAGAGCATCTACCAAGCCCTCTCAAGGTTCTCACACTTGAACCTCGAGTCCCATGTAGGGCTACATGCCATCTTCATTTAGGATAACTCCTATCCTAGTCCTAGGACTCACACCCATCCTAGTCTCTCAGAGCTAATATCCTGGCTCCTCCTGTGGCCTCCCAAGGCTTGGGAGCACCACACCAAATCCTACACATAATCCAATTAGGTCCAAGACACATTGAACCCAAGTACATTAATTAATTAGAACTACTAATTAAATGCTAAATTAAACTCTTTTAATTCATTGGGACCTATTAGTTAAGATTGATGTTTAACAACGTGTCATGACTATCTAGAAGATGTAAAATTTGATGGAATACCAAAAATATCCTTTTATGGTGAGTTACCATGTAGTTCAATCATTCGATCACACAACATCCCAGATAGGTTATAGGCATGGTATCATGTCAAGCCCAAATATCTATCCATATGTATCTCGATATGATGATGATGACTCGATTGATGAACCATTAGAAACTTTTTCTAATGTTCATCCTACTCTAGTTAGAGACTCTCTAAGTTATCATTCTATAAGACCACATAGGATATTCTCTCCTTTTATAAGTGTTAGGATTTGATGCTTTGAATTTGACCCATGGTAGAAAAAAACCTAGATACAGAGAAGTCTAACTTGGAGAGCACGTTGCAAGGAGCCCAAAAATATATTTTTTATGGAGCCCACAGCAAGTGGTAAGTGGAGCCCATAGCACGTGGCTTGTGGGGCTTGCAGCATGTGACCCAAGCCTGCAGCACGATGACCCACATGTGCAAGCCTAAGGGACTCAGCCCGAGCATGCACAAGCACATGAGGCAGCCATGCACGAGCATGTGGCCCTAGAGTGGGCATGTAGGTCCAGCATGGGCGCACGGGATGTCAAGCCTAGAAATAGCCCGTAGCGTGTGCTGGTGCGGCCCTGACCTAGGCAGGCATGCACATGCATGCGGCCAAGGCCCAGACAGGCATGCGCTAGGCATGGCCCATGCCCAAGCAGGCATGCGCAGGGGTGATTGCGGGAGCTTGTTCATGGGGTCTACGACTTGTTGCACATGGATCGGGACCATTCATAGGTTCACATGTTTTATGAAGATTATTTGCATGATCCAGTAGCCAGTGATGCGAGTAGGTATGATCGAATGGTGATAAGAGATGTCAAGGGCATGTTTGACTCCTGATGAGAGTCTAATTCTAATTTGGTGAAGGTTTCAAGCCTACTTAAGGGCTGACGATGCTGTGGAAATAATAAGATGCACTGAAGGCCTTGGCAGCCATTGAGAGGAGTTTGGTAGAGTGCCTAGAGCATGCAACCTAGAGAGCAAATGCAGGTAGAGCATCAAGGTAGAGGAAAACATCAGACAGAGCGAGACAACAGCTGTATGAACGATCGTGAGGCATGATATAACAGCTTTCACAGGAAGCGTCCAGGGGCATCGAGGATCCTAGTACTAACAGGCCTATGAGAGGATCTCCTTAGAGATTTCGAGAGAGCTTTTGCAAGGATAGCTTTTTGTTGAGAGAGATTTGTGTATAGAAAATTAAAAGTAGATGTTCACCTCTTATACTTATTTTTCTCTTTCATAGTGAAGCTTGCATACCCCATGGAGGTAGCACTTGGGCTAATCCACGTACTTGATTTTGTGTTCTTATTTTTTTATTTATTCTTTCTTTCTACCATAATATTCTAATCCAAGATCTTCAATAATTGGTATCAGTGTTAGGCGGGATTGTGGCAGTGGTGATCAAGATTGAAGATGGAGAAAACAGGCGCAATCAAGATGTCGATCCACTACGAAGGGTTGATCGATGCTCTCTTATACAAGGAGTCATCTGCATGGAGGATGCCAGCAGGAGCTCAGTATAAGGTGGAGCTTTAGGTGGAGATGGATCGGACACAAGATGGAAGACTCGGAAGGATGAGCAACATCGTCAGGAGGCTATCCCGAGCAGGTCTCAAATCAGGTGGAGCATGGCATATGATGAAGATGGGATCGAGCGACCTAGCTTGACTCCCATATTTGTCCATCCATGAGTAGCAGGTAATTGCCCTAGGGCATGGGATTGAGAAAATCCAAAAGCTTAGGTAGAGACCAAATATCAAGTCGAGATGGAGATTGTTAAGATTTGACATCTCAAATTTGACCCCATAGCAGAGAAAAACTCACATGCGGAGAAGTCTAGCTCGAAGAGCACATTGTGAGGAGCTCGAAGACATGTTTGTTATGAGGCCTATAGCATGCAGCAAGTGGGGCCCATAGTATGTGGCCTGTGGGGCTTGCAACATGTGGCCCAGGCTTGCAACGCGGTGGCCTAGGCATTCAGGCCTGCAGGGCTCGACCCAGGGGTGCACGAGCGTGCAGGCCAGCCACATGCAGGCATGCAGCCCTGGCACGAGCGTGCAAGCCCAGCACAGGCACACGGGATGCTGGGTCTAGGTGTGGCCCATAATGCACCGATGCACGCGAGCACATGGCCCCGTGTGCTAGCCCAACCCTAGCCCAAGCGAGTGTGCGTGTGTGGCCCAAACCCAAGCGAGCATGCATAAGGGCATCATAGGAGCTCATTCATGGGGTCTATGGCCTATTACACATGGACCGAGACCATTCACGAGGTTCACGGGTTTCGTGGAGATTGTGCGATCCAGTAGCCAATAATGCGAGCGGGTGTGATCGAACGGTGATCAAAGGTGTCAGGGGTATGTTTGAGTCCTGATGAGAGTTTGATTCTGATCTAGTGAAGGTTTTGAGACTATTTAAGGGCTGACAATTTCGTGAAACTAGTGAGATGCATAGAAGGCCTTGGTAGCCATCGAGAGAAGTTTGGTAGAATGCCTAGAGCATGCAACCTATAAAGTAGATGTAGGAAGAGCAAAGCATTAGGCAAAGTGAGGCAACAGCCATGTGAGTGGCCATGAGACATGATGTAGCGGCTTTCATAGGAAGCATCCAAGGGCGTCGAGGACTCTAGTATTGACAGGCCTGTGAGAGGGTTTCCTTAGGGATTTTGGTAGAGCTTTTATGAGGTTAGTTTCTTGTTGATAGAAATTTTTGTACAAAGAGTTGAGAGTAGGTATTCTTCTCTTATAATTATTTTTCTCTTTCATAGTGAAGCTTGCATGCCTCATGGAGATAGTACTTGGATTAATCTATATACTTAATTGTATGTTCTCATTTTTTTATTTCTTCTTTCTTTCTGCCGTAATATTCTATTCCGAGATCTCCAACAATAAGGAGTGATCAATTTCTTGTTGACTACTTACAATCTCTATACACACTTCACCATTCTCAGAATATCCCACACATATCTCAGAGAGTCATGCTAGGGTATGAACCAAAGCATGGATCCATATACATAAGGTACCATGGTGATCTCAGTTCTAAGGATTACTTGCACTACTTTTCCTGGAGAACCATCTTTTGACATGCTAATAAGGCTCCATTAGATGTTCTCCTTGTAGATTAATTTAGTGAACTCATTCTTCAATGAGCACCTACATTCTTGTATTAGTGTCACCACATAAGTAATTGTGAGATCAATCATTCTCTCCATCGAGCATACATAGGATGTACAAGTTTTACTGGTATCATTGATCCTTGACTCAATGATCCTACGACTGAAAATATTTTAGACGTGGGGCTATCAAGATTTTAGATCCTACTGGTATGATCTTATCATGGTCCTAAAATCATTATCCTAATCTATGGGATTCATCATAATTATAATTAAATCATAATATAATATAATAAATGATGAAATACAATGCCTTAAATATATAAAATAGCTAATGTCATATAGATGAGTAGGAAAATAATACAGAATAGTCCCATCGCATTATCCATACGATTGGCTTGTAGGATACTATTCTTTCAGATAACACTAGGCCTACTAGCCTTGTATTTTGGCTTAACATTTGAGTATTTTGATCTATTGACTTGGTACAACATCAACCTACTAATCAACTACAACTTGGCCTACTTACTAAGTGTAACTTTGGCCTACTAGTCGAGTATTTTAACTGACTAATAAGATGTCCTTTTTGTAGACCTACTACTAATCAGTCTATAATGGATGGCATTTGAAGGCTCATTGTTTGATTGGTTTAAGGATCATATTCATAGGTTCAAATGTGATGGCATTTGAAGGCTCATTGTTTGATTGGTTTAAGGATCATATTCATAGGTTCAAATGTGACGTAAACAATGCTCCCCACATCCTATTAGTCAACCATTTAGGAGGGTGATGGGATGTATCTAGCACCACATTTATCGATAGAGATTGCAATTTATGATCTGACCTATCAGCCCGACTTACAAATAACTAAGCAAGTTTGGATTTGACATAAATAAGTTTGTATCATAAGTGGGTCAACCCATCTAACCATGTTTATTAAATAGATCAGGTTTAGGTTTAGACGTGACTGGTATAACCTATTTTGATCTATTGAATAGTTGGGTCGACTCATGACCCAACCCATTTAACTTATTTAAAAATTATTTTTAGCCCATTTAAATCTACTTAAGTCATTTCCATTTTGTATAAAAGTACCAACCAAAAAAGAAAAATTTATCCTAGAAAATGAAAGAAAATCCTAAGCAAGCAAAGCCAAGAGTTAAGGAGGTATGAGGCCAACCTCTTTTGAAGCTTCTGTGTGTCTCTGTGTCTGTGTGTGTGTGTCTATGTGTGTGTGTTTTGAGTTGAAAACAAAAGGAAAAGAAGAAAAGAAGAAAAAAGCAAGCTAACAAGCAAAAAAGAAACTAAAGTAAAAGCCTAAGATTTAAAGATCCCAAACTACATGAATTTTCAAATTTCGAGGCTAATGGAGTTACTAAATGTTGTATGTTGCTAGATGCTATGGGCAACTCAATGGAAATAAGGTGATGGAATCATCCAAGGAGACATAGAGTTCTTACTAGCTTGTTAAAAGTAAGGGATGGGAAATCAAAGGAAAAAGGGTGGGTGAAGTTTGATCTATTGGAACATGAGTTTCAGGTAAGGCTCAAGGATACTACAAGGAAAGGCTTGATGTGTCATGATACCACTTGTTGAAAAAATCCCTCAGGTGGAATATAGATCCCTCCAGGCCAAGATCAAAATGCTGATAATGATGTCGATACCATAATAGAAAGAAAGAAGAGGTATAAGAAAAAACACAATTAAATACGTAGATTAACCCAAAGGCTCGCCTTCATAGGATATGCAAGCTTCACTATGAGAAAAGAAAAAATTTATAAGGGGAGGTCAAATCCTCTCAACTAACCCTCATACATCACTCCCTCTCTCTCAACAAGAAGCATAATCTCTAATAAACCTCTCTTTCTAGGAGATCCCTATAGCTCTGACTACTGATAGTCTGCCCGAAATACTGCTGCTGTGCCTCTATTCTCTATCGGCTCCTTTCGACTGCTGCTAGCTCCCACGGTCTGCTACCAACCACATCCATCTATCACAGGCCAATAGGACCCTTTTAAAGGCCTAAACATCAATTAGACTTGATTTAGGTCTCCTGATAGCATCCAAATAAGTCCTATCACTATCTGATCAGGCTTTCTCGCTCCTATAGCCATTCGATTGCACACCACATGAAAATCAGCATAAAAATTAGCCATGGAGCCCATAAAAGTATCGTGAACCTCTAAGCAGTCCATGCAGGGTGTGTGGACCGCATCAACCGCCACGAGCCATGCGTTATTTCACAGTAGACCATCACTAGGGCATGTGGACCATGCTCCTTTTCCCTATGGACCACCCATGTGTGGACTGCGGTGGATCGTGCTGAGTCCATGCACACTGGGCCATGCTCTGTAGTAGGCCTAATGCACCTATGGGCTTTTTCATGCTCTGGTCTTTGCTATTTTCCATTGCGGACTTTTCTACTATGGATTGAATTTGAGATATTTTTCTTTATAATATCTATCTCCACTCGACATTCAGCCTCCATCTAACTCTAAGGGCTTTTGGATGATCTCACAGATCTTGTCCCCATTCCATGGGATAAATACCTATTAACTCATTGATAGCCAAATATAGGAGTCAAGCCAGGTTGCTCGATCCCATCTCTGTCATATATTATGTTCTGCCTAACTTAAGACTTACTCGGGATAGCCTCCTGCAGCAATAGAAACTTTATCTAGCAATGTCGCCTGTTATCCTCACAAGTCTTCTGTCTCATGCCTAATCAACCTACACTTGGAGCTCCACCTTGCTCTGAGCTTCCACTGGTACTTGAAGCTCCATCTTGCACTAAGCTTTTTACCAAGAGATAATGTTTTTCATACTTTCTTTCCTTCCTTGCAATCCTACTATCATGTATGACTTTTAGAATTCCATCATCAGCTCCCCATCTGTAACTGCTTGAATTTGGTCTGCTTAGTAAAATTAGATTCCTCATAAAATTGGGTATGTATCAGACTTCACCCAATTTTTTTACTACTCCATCATGTGTCTACAAGCTGACAGTCTCAATACACTTGATCACATAGCTTGATCCATCCGACAAATAAATAGTGCCCTTACTACTCTCTAGGGAGTCAAATAAGTCCTTTCTACAACAAATATGATGCAAACATGCATAATCTAAAATTCACTACTAGAAAGAAGTGGATATCTTATCTGATACCATAAGCATACAATCATCGATCTTATCTATGTCGCTACCTTGGACCGCCACCATTGTAGCCTTCATTCGATCGCTGAGCTGCAGGTAATCTCTAACTCAATACCCCAATCATCACACCGGTAGCATCTGATTTTGCTGGAGTCCCTCGTCTTGGACTTAGACTACCCACCTTGTGATCCTTTGCCGCTTTATCTTCTGCCATCACCATCTCTAGTCACTACCAAAGCCAAGTCGCCATTTGAACTCGAGGCTTGGTTCTTCCACCTGAGAATTTTGTTCTAAAAAGGTACAGAAGTAATCTATTCCATCTTGATGATTCTCTTCTTCACAAGAAGAGCAATCATCAAAGACTCAAAAGAGGAAGGAAACAACGAAAGCAAGATCAATGCTCTAGTTGAAGGAATGATACAACATGCCAGATTGGGTTGGATCAGATGCAGTAGAATTCAAAAATTTTGGAATCTGATCTAGCATGTAGTTCATAGATCTAAATAAAGAAAAGCATACAACCATATATACAAAGAAGTGATCACATCATCATTGTGCGGGTAAACGATCTCCATAGTTCGATGATTGTAATTTGATTGAGGTCCATTATTATGCTGCACACGTGCCCGACATCTATAGATTGTTAGGATTTGACATCTCAAATTTGATCCATAGTAGAGGAGAACCCCAAAAAAAGTATTAGCAGTCGAGCTAGCTTGGATATGGGTCGAGCTGGCTCGAGCTGAGATCGAGTTGGCTTGGATCACAGTCGAGCTGACCATCTCAGACAGATAGAAGATAGTGTTTGGATGAGACGCATCAAGCTAGCTCGACATCTGACTGAGTCAGCTCAACGAAAGTGAACAGAACAGGATGGAATTTTTTGTTTAATCTTGGATTGTGATTAATCCAAGAGGTCTATGGGAGTTGCATGTAGACCAGATGTATTCATAGGATCCAGGGCTTATTTGCATGATCCAATGGCTACGGAGGGCTACGATCGTGATTCGAAGGATAGATAATGCTCTAGACATGGTCAAGATTCTGTTCTCATATTAGGAGATAGAGTCCTATTAGAACTCTTGTGGACAGCTGTCGAAAAAATTTTTAGCCTATTTAAAGGTTGATAGTGCTGTGGATTGGAGAAAGAGGCAGCAGATAGAGCCATGAGTTCCTGGAGGCCGTGGGAGTGGCTTTGAGTGCAGGAACAGAGGCTAAGGTGCAGAGCTATAGCAGCAGCGGTGGGGAGCACTACAACATTGGATAGGATAGCAGCAATACTTGCAGGTAGTAATAGATGCATAGCATCCAGCATGGAGGCCATAAGGGCAAAGCATCCTGTAACTGCTGAGGGTCACCTTGGGGATTTTGAGATAGCTTTTATGAGGGTAGCTTGTAGTTGAAAGAGATTTATGGACATCGAGAAGAGAGTGGGTATTCTTCTCTTATACTTATTTTTCTTTTTTTATAGCTAAGCTTTGCATGCCCCATGAAGGTGAGCCTTTAGACTGATCCATGTACTTGATTGTTCTTATTTTATTTTCTTCTTTCCTCCTACTATAATATTCTAGTACGAGATCTTCATCAATTAGTATTAGAGTAAGTTGATACCATAATAAATTGATATTAGAGCTAGGTGGTATCGAAGCGCGGAATGCAGCAGTGGTGATAAAGATTGAAGAATATGGAGAACACAAATGCAACCAAGGTAGAGATCAACATGTTTAATGGGAAGGGCAATTTCTTCTTATGGTAAGTAAGGGTAAAGGATGTCTTCATCCAACGTGGATTGCTCAACACTCTCTTATACGAGGAGATGCTAGCCACCATGAAGGTGAAGGATTAAAAGTAGATCCAGATGCAGGCGGTGAGTACGATCCACTTGTATCTAATGGATGATATCGTAATCCATATACTTTGCGAGACTTTCCTAACGATGCTGTGGTCGAAGCTCGAAGAGTTGTACAAGACAAAGTCACTCACCAACATGCTATTTCTTTGGAGGTAATTCTACCAGCTATGAATGAACGAAGAATAGAGTGTGCAAGAGCATCTATCTAACTTTCAAAAGATCCTCACCAATCTTTTCAGTGTTGGCAAAAAGTTGAGGAGAAGTCTAGGGCGTTGGTCTTACTATCATCGCTTTCATCCTCTTTCGAGTCTGTAGTGATTGCTCTTTTTATAGGTAAGAGCACTATCAAGATGAAAGAGGTAATTTCTATAATACTTCAAAATGAGATTTTCAAGTGGAAGAATCGAGCCTCAAGTTCAGATGATAATTCGATATTGATAGTGATTGAAGATGATGGCGATAGAAGACGAAGTAGAAGTAGATTGCGAGATGGGCGGTCCAAGTCCAAGACAAGGGATCCTAGCAAGATCAGGTGCTACCGATGTGGCAAGTTGGGACATTGAGTCAATGATTGCCCATAACTCAAAGATCGAACATATGCTACTGTGATGATGGCTAGTAGTGATATAGATGGTAGTGATGATGTCCTTTTGGTTACTAATGAGATATCTATTTTTTTCTCCAAGTAGATTATAGATTTTACTTATTTCTATCATGTATGTTGTAGAGAAAAGCTGTTTGACTCATTGGAGACTAGTGAGGGTACTGTGTTTCTATCAGATGGATCTATTAGATGTATGTCTTAGAAGCCAGATTAGTTGATACTTGTATACACTTCTAAGGATAATTTTATAATTTTGACTATAAATTAATAAATAAATTATTTTCTATCATAGTATGTATTTAAAAATATCTGTAATAGATCCTTTGAGTTAATAATAATGATAATTCATATTTTCAAGAGTTAAAAATTTAAGACATGAATTTTTATAATTAACTCATAAATTGCTCCTGACTGTAGGATCATCATGAGGATGGTAATCGATTCGGAAGGTTGGTGTACGATCGCTTTCTTAGGATAGATGTGTCTTAAGTCTACGGTGTAGAAACACCAGAGTGAGAGAATAGATACTTGTTAAAGAATGAGGACACTGAGCGTGACAACCTCGAGTAGTCATAAGGAAGTTTACCTTCTCATCGATGACTAACTCGATGTTGCAGTGGTGTGTATGGTTCTTTGACTTAAAGTGTATTGGCAGTTCATCTTAAGGGTGTTATAGTTTGACTACATCATAACTCGATCTCCTGGCCATTTAGAATCCTGAGGTGTATGTTGGCTATAGCATGTTCATTGTAGGAATTGGATTGCACCAATAGGAGTTCTATTTACCTCGATAGATGAGGAGTAGCTCTATGATAATCATGAGATTGAGTCCTTAAGCCCATGGCCATGATAGAGTGAGGATGATAGAAAGAGTTTCTATTAGGATTTTACATTAAACTTGAATCACATGATTAATTCATATGATGGACATTGGGTTTGACGAGTTTGCCTTAATCCTAATCCTATCGGGACTCAAGATAAAAGAACCCAATCACACAGGTAACTACACCAAGAGTTTTGGTTTCAATTCTGATGAATTGTCATCATATACTGCTAGGTGTTAGTGGTGGATTTTGGAAGCAATTAGAACGATTTTGATGATCGATCATTCTAATTGTATGAATCAGAAAAGTTCTAGTCCATCAAAAAATATTTTGATGATATCGATGATAGAGATCGTGACATATCTCATTACTATATGAAACTGAACCTAACTGAATTACACAAATAAGAATTTGGATCTAGATGTCATCAATTGAGCTAACCTAGTTTGATTGATTTGGATTGGATCCAATCAGGTTCAAGGTAATCGTGGTAGCACACGATTGAGCCTGACTTTCTCCTTCTATAATTTTTTTGATTTATCGCAACCGAGTTAAATTTGATTTGACTCATTTCTATATTTTAAATAGGTTTATTTTTATCTGACTAGAATAAGTTCAGGTTAGATTAATTGTACAAATTAAATCCATTCATAGTCCAAATGGATTAGGGTCAAAAGTTGACATATTTGAGAGAATTAAGGGTCACCTAATCAGATGCTTCTAAAAAATTTTTTAGAAATTTTTTTGATTTGATATTTGGATATATGATAGGGAATGAGTTATATATTAGGTGTACCAAATTTTTTGATTTTTAGAGATTCCTAGACTGAGTTATGATAGAATTTAATTTGGATCAAACTCTTGAGGGAAGAGTCCTAGGCGCAGTGGACTCTTCCTTATCTACTCATGCCGACACCTTTTTGAAGTCTTTTTGGCATGAAAACTAGATAGGATCTAGTACTCTACATGGAGAATAAGACATAAAGTTCCAACAATAAAAATAAAATAGTTATTTTGGTCAAATGGGACTCCTTTTGGCTTTGGTATTTGATATAAATCCTTCTCACGCTAAGGCACTTCAATGCAAGTTTTATTTTTCACCCAAAAGGCTACCACTCCTTCCATCTTCCATGCCCTCTCTAATCCTTTCTCTCCCCTTCTTCTATGTGCCAAAGGTTGGAGATAAATCTAAGAAGAAGATCCAATCAAAATTATGAAGAGTTCAACATCTATGCGACGGTGTTCGTCAGATGGACAAGCAGCCTTCTCAGATTGTTTTGAAGATTCTTTAGATTATATCCAAACCTGACCCTTGGAGAAAAGATTCATAAGAAGAAGATATCTAAATCTTTCCTAAGTGGATACTAGTAGAGGCCAGGCACGTGCATGGGTCCTTCCAGAATCTCAAGACAGATCAGGATCATCATAGGATAATTTGATTATCCAAAATAAGGTATGAAATTAAATTAGATTTAATTTAATTTTAATCTTAATATCAGATCTTAAAGGATCAGATCCGAGATATCTTAGATCTAATTATGATTTTAAAATTTTTTTTAAAAAAATATTTTTTTAGATCTAATCTGATCTGAACGATCCTGTGCCAGTAAACAACATTTTTTCTTCAGTTGGTATCAGAGCTGCATTGGTAGTTCATCAAATCTATTTTAGATCTGATTTAATTCTTATGTATGATCTGATATTAAAAAATTTTAGATATCACATCAGATATGATTAGATCTAAAATTAAAAAATTAAAAAATTTATGATTTAGATCTATAATGTATGAGATGCATGACTAGATTAAGAATAGAACGGTTCTATGTAGTCTAGTATAATCATATTATTAAATTAATTAAATATAATTTTAGATATAATTTATTTTTATTTTTTTATGTTATAATTATTATAATCAAATCTAAAAAATAAAAAATAAAATTTTTAATTTTTATTTTATTCATATGAGATATAAAAGATGTATGCTTAGACTAGTTATAAAATAGTTCTATAAAATATCTAGAATAGTTTTATTTTTAATGTGATCAAAATTTTAAATTTTTTTTAGATATTATATATGATATTTTAGATCTAAAAGCATGCAAGTTTAATTTAGTTATGACACATGAGATGTATGCAAAATATATATAAATTAGATCATTAATTATATATGAGATATATGATTTAGATCTAATTAGTTTTATAATAGAAATTACATTTTTGATTAAGATGTTTTTCTTAGCCGTCTAGTCATAAGAATAAAGTAGGATTTAAAGATCCTCTCCTCCTATTCGATGGGGTGTTCTTATGATGTGTAGAGGTACTGTGTGTTCATTCTTAATCAAAAATCAAAATTTATTTTTCTGCAAAATCTTCGATCCTAAAATTCTAAGATTTTATTATATATTTTATTCATAAATCTAAAACTTAATTAAGAATTAAGATTATAAAATTAATTAGATCTAAAAATTATGAATTTTTAGATCTAAGACATATTCATAAAATTAGGCTCGGGCTTGGATAGCTCAATTAGGTCTAGCTGTTGATCAAATCGAATCAAGAGTTGGTTAGGTGAGATCAAAGAAAACTTAGATTTGACCAGCCTAATAGGATTAAGTCTAGGTCAAGATCGAATCACATTGAGATGTAACTCGAATAAGTCAAGATCTAATTTAGCTTCACGGTTCGAGCTTAGATTGTAGGCTAATTCAATTGATTCTGATTCGATAATTTGATGTCTAAAGTAAGTTTGGTAGATATGATTGACTAATTTTTAATTGGAAGCTACTCGATCTGAATGCATTATTGTCGAGTTAATGGCATATCTCTTCCATCAGTCTTACTTACCTGTCCATTTGTGTCAACCCAGTTCTGATTTGAGGTGGCTAATAATTTGAGCCAATTCATGCCACTAGGTTAATCATAATTGTTATGACTAAGTCAAGTCAAGTTTAAAGAGATCCAAATTTAATCTTTCTAAGTATTAAGTCTTAAGATCTTTCACCATTGTAGATGTGTGAGCCCTTCCTAGGATTGATTGTTCTCAGTTGGATACAATAGTTCAGTTGCACCGGAAAGATGCAACCATGTCTATTAGGCATTGGATGCTACAAGTTGGAGGATGGGTTGGGGTCAATATTTCAGATACGGTGAGAGACCCAATCAGGAATCCAATTTGTACAAATGGTGGATTTGACTTCACTAAAAAGTGGATTAATATTTTGGACATG
Source organism: Cocos nucifera (assembly GCA_006176705.1). NCBI lineage: Eukaryota > Viridiplantae > Streptophyta > Magnoliopsida > Arecales > Arecaceae > Cocos > Cocos nucifera. Next base: position 79,794 of record QRFJ01003311.1, read on the forward strand.
GTGAGATTCATGAATTAGAGATCAGGTTTGGATGCACCATGATTAGAAAATCATTGGACAAGAGTTGTTCACTCATCGATTGATCCATCACCAATAATTGTTAGGTGAGGTGATGAGCCAGTCGGTGGGACTGCACCATTCATTAGAAATCAATAATCATGAAGATTTTCACATCTCTGCCAAGAAAGTATAGAAATTCAAGAAAATAGTATGAGCCTAATTTATTTAAATTTTTTTTTAAAATAAATTGATTAAGTCTAATTATAAAATATAACTAAAAACTTTGACTCTCTACAAGAAGATGTCTGCTCCAACCCACTAGCCCGCATTGTAGACACCCATAGACTAATTGGATCCAACTATATGGATTGGCTCCAAAACTTCAAAATTATTTTGGATTTTGAGAAGTTGACTCATGTGTTGGAACAGAATCCTCCCACCTTACCAGCCCATCCATCCGCTGATTAGAGAGCATCTCTAGAGAAGTGGATGGATGAAGATAATAAAGTCAAGTATTACATGTTGGGCTCGATGTCTGATGAGCTCTAGTGCCAACATGAAAATATTAAGACTAGTCATCAAATGTTGGCTCACCTGCAAGAGTTGTTTGGTGAATAGAATCGTGCAACCAAATATCAAGTCACTAGAAGACTTTTTAAGGCTTAAATGCATGATGGGCAGTCAGTCCAAGATCATTGTCTGATGATGATCAAGGACTTAGAAGAGCTTAAGAAGTTCGGTGTCAAGTTAGATCAGAATATGCAAATTGATATAATTCTACGGTCCTTGACTGATGCGTATGAGTAATTCATCATGAACTATATGCATAAAGTTTAAAATACCTCAACTGAGCTCATGAACATGCTGGTTACTGCTGAGCTTTCTATTAAAGGTTCTAAAGGCTTAGTACTTGCTGTGGAGTGAACTTCTCTCAAGAGAAAGTCTTTTAAAAAGAAGAAGAAGTCCGTGAAGAAATAGAAGGTGGATGGTGGGAAGAAGAAGACAGAGCTGAAGAAGAAGATCGACAAGGAAAAATATTTTCATTGCAACACTGATAATCATTGGAAGCATAACTGCCCTCTTTACCTGGCCAGCCTGAAGAACAAGAAGGAGGCAGGTCCTTTTGGAGGTATGCTCATTATAGAATCTAATCTTATAATTTTTTCTGCATCCAGTTGGGTGCTTGACTCTGGTTCTAGTGCTCATTTGTGCACTTCTATTTAGGGTCTTGAGGATAGTAGGAGACTGAGGAATGGTGAGATGATCCTACACATCGAGAATGGTGCAAGAATTACTGCTGTGGCCATAGGAATCTATCTTCTATGATTACCATCTAGATTAGATTTAGTTCTTAGAGACTATTTTTATATGTCTGCAGTAAGCAAAAATTTAATTTTTATTTCATATTTAGCATAGGAAGGCTATGTAATTAATTTTTTTAAGGATCATTGTAATATTCTTTATGAAAAAATAAAATTGTAAGTGGTTTCTTTATAAATGGTCTCTATTAGTTACATATTGATATTTCTATTTTCATTATCGAGCAAAACATGAATGCCATAGGATCAAAACGACTTAGGAATAGTCTAAACAATAGATATCACTACTGTAAAAATGGTCTATGGCAGCGCTCACTATGATAGTGATTTTCGAAACTACTGCCATAGCTCCTACGACAGCGGTTTTCGTTAACCGTTGCTATAGGTCGGACCTATGGTAGCGATTTTTGTAACCGCTGTTATAGGTCTGATATATAGCAGCAGTTACAGAAAACTACTGCTGTAGGTCAGACCTATAACAGTGATTACAAAAAATCGCTGTCATAGATCGACCTATAGTAGCGATTCATTATAACCACTGCTATAAGTCGACCTATAGCAGCGGTTAGTAGGAACTGCTGCTATAATCTGATTTATGGCAACGGTTAATTATAATCGCTATCATATATATATATATTTTTAAATATTATATAATTTTAAAATTTAATATTCATCTTCATCATTCATTATCTAAATAATTATCATTAGAGTATCTTCGCAAAAGATCGCCTCGATCCAATGGCCCTAGCTTAGTCGATCAAAAAAATTTGATTTCGACGATCACGAATGATGATACGATGATCTGATAGATGGAGACCTCTGATGGATCTAAAAATCTACAACGATGATTTTGATGATATTTATAGCATACTATCAAAGTTTTACTTCAATCGGATATTGTTATCTTAATCAATTTAGTAAAGATTAGTTTCGACCGTTAAATAATAAACGAGTGATCAAAGGACCAAACAGTATCCGATTATGAGATAATTTTTTTTATAAATGATCTTGGCTACTACTTTAATCATTTCTTATGGTGGTGATTATAAAATTCAACTCATAAGATAAAGAACGATCTAAAACTATATATCTCCTGATAACCATTCTGAAACTTCACTGATTGTCATGCTCATGCTTTTGCAATATCCGCTTAACATGAATAGTTTATACAAAAATGATTTAAATTTTACTATCATCGCCATATAAAATATTTAAAATTATAATAAAGATCATTTAACTAAAAAATTATCTCATAATTGGATGCCGTTTAATCCTTTGATTGCTTGTTTCTAATTTAACGATCGAAATCATTCCATACTAAATTGACCATGATAATGATTTCTGATTGAAGTGAAACTTTAATAGTATGCTACAAACATCATCGAGATCATCATTATTGATTTTCAGATCCATCGAATATCTTCATCTATCAGATCATCGCATCGTCATTCGTGATCGTTGAAATCAAATTTTTTTGATCGATAAAGCTAGGGCCATCGGATCAAGGTGATCTTTTGCGATGATACTCTAATGATAATTATTTAGATAATGAATGGTGAAGATGAATATTAAATCTTAAAATTATATAATATTTAAAAAAAAATAAAAAAAATTATTTCTCATCTATGGCAGCGGTTATAAAAAATTGTTGCTATAGATCTATAGCAACGGTTATAGAATTGCTGCCGTAGATCTATGGCAGTGATTTTGGATAACCGCTGCCATAGATCTATAGCAGTAGTTTGATAACCGCTGTCGTATGTTAGCCTAAAAATCTCTAAATTTTTTTTTTTCTTCCATGCACGCTCGATCTCTCTCGCTCTCTCTCTCCTCCTTTTCTTCATCATCGGTGAGGCTCCTTCCCCCTTGGTTGGCATCGCTCCTCTCCCCCGACCGACGTCGCTTCTCCTCTCCATCGACCGGCATCGCCCCTCATCGCCCCTCCTCCCTCCCCTGGCCGACGTTGCCCCTCCTTCCCCTCCCTCTCTGCCCCCTTAATCCTCGGCCGCCCCTTTCCGCCACCTGCGACCCCCCACCAGGCCCCCACCCCTCCATCTGACCCTCCCTCGACCCCCAGTGAAATCCTCCCTCCGACGAACCCCATCCGACCCTCCTCGACCCCTCACGAAACCCCCCTCCGGTGAACCCCCATCCACCCTCGTTCGGCCCCCATGAAACCCCACCTCCCCCCACCCCCCCATTCCGACCCCTCCCTTGGTCTCCAGCGAAGCCCCGCCTCCGACGAACCCTTTTCCAATCGAGTGCGAAGCCTCCTTCGCCTCTTCGTCATTGTGCCCCCTCCCCTAGCCCCCATCTCCGACCGCTCCTACTCTCTCTCTCTTTCTTTTTTTTCTCTCTTCTCTATCACTATCTTGCTTTTATTTCGTAGGTTATCTTTAGTGCCATCGTCCTCCTCTAGCATCATCGTCGGCGACCCTCGGAGCTTTCGGTGCGATCCGCTCTCTATAGCCATAGGTATAATTTTTTTTTTTAATTTTATAGTATTATTTATTAATCATATATATTTATAATAATTTATAGAATATTTATAATAAATATTATAAATATTATAATTATCTGTATGCTGTAGTTTTTGGGCCGTGCTGTGGTGGTAGCCTTGGGCCGTACCATGTCGGTGGCTGTAGACTAGATCTATCAATGGATTGGATTTGGATCAAAATCTGGATATCCAGATCCAGACCCAATTTTAATTATTAGTATCAAATCCAAATTCGAATATCCGATGGATCTATACTTGAGATAGAGAGAAGGATCCGACCTCGCCGCCATCATTGGGAGGGAGGGGGTCCGACCTCGACGCCATCATTAGGAGGGAGGGGGTCCAACCTCGTCGGTGAGGGAGATTGAGAGAGGGAGAGTGAGAGATTGAAAGAGGGAGGAGGGGGTCTGGCTCGCTGGCATCACTGGGAGGGGGGGTCCAGCCTTGCTGGTGAGGGAGATCGAGAGGGTGAGAGTGGGAGGGATGGGGTCCGACCTTTCTGACGAGGAAGATCGAGAGAGGGAGAGAGAAAGATCGAGAGATGAAAAAGCTGGGTGGGAGGGGTTCGGCCTCGCCACCATCACCGACGAGAGAGATCGAGAGAGGGAGAGAGGGAGTGATTGAGGGAATGGCACACAACTAAGCTAGCATGGATACATAGACGCATCGGCTCGGGCCATGATCGAGCTGGCTGGGGGAGGACCCTAGCTAGATATCTTAGGCATGAAGCTGGCTGTCTCAGGCACGAAGCCGACTCGACTTCCAAACGAATAGAATTTGATATATCATGATGTTATATTGATTAATGTTCATTAACATTGCAGATCATGATGACACCAAAATGCCATCTAGCTTTCACCCCTGCCCCTCGATGGGTTACGCACGGTTCAACATCCGAGGAGTAGTTGGAGCATACTTCATCCACCTCGGCATCGACTACTCAGGGACCTCCACCACCAGCATCTACTCCATCGGCAGCATCTACTCCACTAGTAGTTGAGCCTCTACCATCGAGCATCTGAGTGTACATTTTTATTATATTAGCATAACTTTATTTTTTGTATAGTATTTGTATACTTATATATTTGCATAATATATTTGCATTACAGGTGCATCATCCAGCTGGACATTTCGTAGTCCCACACGTATGGCATGTGTGGAACCGCCAGCATTAGGTGATGGTCTATTATGATATGGAGGGGAGGTCGGTAGGAGAGACCACGTGGGAGATGCATTTCTTTTTTGAAGTACTTGTGAGGCGATCAGACATCATTCCCATAGAGCCCAAAGACTGGCATTTGATGGATGCTGCTATCAGGGACTAAGTATGAGAGGAGATATGGATAAGTATGCATATCTTAGTTATATTTATGCATTTTATATGTTTATTATATATGTTTGATTAAAATAATTTTGTAACTGATTTTTGATAAATTTGTGCAGAGGAGGTATGACTTCTTTGATCACGAGAGGGTTCGAGATGCCCGACTAAAGAAGATCGGAGAGTTGTATAGGGGTTACAAGGTCAAGCTCTATAGAGGATGGCTCGAGCATTGACGAGACACTTCGGAGGAGCTTGTTTTCTGGATACAGAACTATCCTCCGAGTCAGTGGGAGAGGATGGTTAGACATTAGAGGAGCCAGGAGTTTGAGATAAAATTTTTAACTTTTAAATTTTTCAATATGCTTAAAATTTTATTTAAATATTATTTAAATATTTATTATTTATTTGAATACTTATTAGGCTACCTTCCATCAGAATCGGAAGAACCATGCAGCTCAGAAGTATACGCACACTCTAGGCCACGAGTCTATGGCCAGTCATATGTATAGAGAGGTAATTAATTCTAAATCTTACTAGATAAATTAAATTTATATTTTTTATCATTTTTTTGATAAATTTATTCTTTGTTATAGCTGATGAGAAATGGAGTGATGACCAGCCATAGTGACATCTTTCGATCCAACCGCACGAACAAGATGGGTAGGTCGATGAACACCTCGATCGAGCATATTTTTATAAGTATTAAATACATTAGTATATATGATTAGTATTATAGCATTTCTTATAAAATTTTATTTTAATTTATAATTATAGGATTAGTTAGATGCACTCACGAGCAAGGGATCGGATACCTCTGGGCCCCATGACCATCTGTCTCAGGTCTTGGGGCCTGAGCACTCTAGGAGGATCCGATGCAGGCCTGGACACACGTCGATGAGCTACTGGTCCAAGGCGAGCATCTCCTCATAGACTTTTGATGTCGTCAGCTGGGAGGAGCTTAAGGAGGTGTTGGCACGGGCAGAACATGCTGCGATGTGGGTAGATTGGGTTGAGGAGTGCGCATCTCATCTGGAGGGCATCGTGAGAGACATGATATCGATGCTCAGTGCGTATTTTGGAGTCATGCGCTTCGAGGATATGTTGGCTTGTATTCCAGCTCCAACTCTAGCTTTGGCTCTGGCTCCAGCTCCAGCTCTGGCTTTCGATGACGATGATGATGACGATGATGTAGATTTAGGAGACTTTTGATGTATTTTATTTTTTTAAAAATATTATAATAAATTTTATTCTGTAATAAAATTTTAGCATTTTAGAATAATTTTTATGTTTATTATATTTTCTTATGTTATATATCTATATTTATCAGATAAAATATATAAAAAAATAAAAATTTTATTTTTTTTAATTATTCAAGATCTACGACAGCGATTTTATAATCGTTGCCATATCTGTGCCAACCGTTGCCATAGGTTTCTATACAAATGGTGCCAACCGTTACATTAGACCTATGACAGCGGTTAAGAAACTACTGCTATAGATTACCTATGGTAGTGGTTATGTAGTCGCTGCTATAGATAACTTATGACAGTGGTTACATAACCGCTGCTATAGATCGATCTATTACAGCGATTTATAAACTGCTGTAGTAGGCTATTTATGGTAGTAGTTCTAACAATCACTGCAACAACCACTGTCATAGAGCTACGATAATGGTCGTAGTAGCAGCGGTTAGAAAACTGCTGCCATAACCTATGGCGGTGATTTTTTAGGCTACGACAGTGGTTACAAATCGCTACTGTAGCTTTTTTTTGTAGTAGTATATCTTTGGCACCTTAGGCTAGGTCATATAGTCGAAGATAGGGTTAACAAATTGGAGAAATCCGAGCTATTGAGTTCATTGACTTTCGAGTTATATCCAATTTATGAATCATGCCTTCATGACAAAATGACCAAGCTTCCTTTTATAGGACATGAGGAAAGGGCCACAGACCTACTTGCCCTAGTACATACTGATGTATGCTGTCCATTTGATGTACTAGTCAGGGATAATTACATCTACTTCATCATCTTTATCGATGATTTATCTCAGTATGGGTATGTATATTTGATGCGATACAAGTCTGACGCTTTTGAAAAGTTCAAAAAATTTAGATTCAAAGTAAAAAATAAATAGAAAAACCCATTAAGATTCTTCGATCAGATCGAGAAGGCGAATACCTTAGTTGAAAATTTTTAGACTATCTTAAGGATAATGGCATAGTCTCTCAATGGACTCCACCTGGAATGCCTTAACTCAACGAAATTTCAGAATGAAGAAACAATATCCTATTAGATATGGTCTAATCTATGATGAGCTTCATGGATCTTTCTGAGTTTTTTTAGAGATATAGTCTGATGATTGCTATATATTTACTGAATAGGATTTCATCTAAAATTGTTCCTACCACATCATATGAGATATGGCATAGTAAGAAACCAGGTCTGAGTCATCTCAGAATTTGGGATTGTCCAGCCTATGTCAAGAGACAACAGGCAGACAAATTAGAGTTTACGTTCTTTAGAGCTTAATTTACTGAATATCCTAAAGAATCATTAGGATATTATTTCTATCTTCTGAAAGATCATAATGTGATTATGAATCAACACACCATTTTTCTTGAAAAATAGTTTATTCAAGATGGTGGCATCGGAAGATAGATTAAGCTCGAGAAGAAAGTCTCCCAAGAGCCACAAGCCAAGGAATCTATGAAACCCAATCAGATTTAGCCAACCTAGACACTACCTCCTCCACCTTATAGATCAAGTAGAATTTTTCGTCCTCCTGAAAGATACTTAGGTACTATATCAGAAGATAGAGAAAATATTCCTCACAGAAAATGGGGTTCATGGTGATGATCTCAAAACTTATGACAAGGTGATATCAGATATCGACTCCGAGAAATGGTTAAAGACAATAAGGTCAGAGATTGACTTAATGCTTTCGAACTAAGTTTGGACCTTGGTAGATCCACCTGAAGGTATAGTGCCTATTGGGTGTAAATGAATTTTTAAGAGAAAGATAGGTATCGATGAAAATGTAGAGACATTCAAAGCAAGGCTCGTAGCAAAAGGGTATAGTCAATGCGAGGGCATTGACTATCAGGATACTTTTTTGCTAGCATCCATGCTCAAATCCATTCGCATATTGCTTGCTGTTACAGTATATTTCAATTATGAAATATGGTAGATGGACGTGAAAATGATGTTCTTAAAGGAATATCTTAAGGAAGATATTTATATGGAACAGCTGCTAGGATTCACATCCAGTGATAATGATCATAAAGTATGCAAGCTGTAAAGATTCATATATGGACTTAAGCAAGCATCTTAGAGCTGGAATGCTCATTTCAATGATATAATTAAATCATTTGGATTTATCAAGAATGAAAAGGAATCGTGTGTATTCAAAAGGATCAGTAGGAGCATTGTTGTCTTTCTCGTACTGTACGTGGATGACATCCTCCTAATTGGGAATGATATTTTCATATTGACTACATTCAAAATATGGTTGTCTAAGGAGATCTCTATGAAAGATCTAGGAGAGAAATCCTTTATTCTAGGAATTAAGGTCTATAGGGATAGACTGAATAGAATGCTAGGTCTCTTATAGAAAATGTACATAGAGGAGGTGCTAAAGAGGTTTAGCATGGAAAACTCCAAGAGAGGTTTAGTATCCTTCAGACATGGCATTCATCTCTTCAAGAAGATGTGCCCTAGCACACCTGAGGAGATTGAATGCATGAGCAAGATCCTTTATGCTTCAGCAATAGGGAGTTTCATGTATGCCATGCCATGTATGCGACCTGATATTGCTCATGCTGTCAGTGTCACGAGTAGGTATCAATCGAATCCAGATAAAGAGCATTGGACTTCTGTGAAATGTATCCTTAAGTACTTGAGAAGGACTAATGATATATTTTTAGTTTTTGGTAATAGAGAACTCTAGGTCTAGGGATATACAGACTCGATTTTTATATCCAACATAGATGATCGAAAGTTGACATCTAAAAGTCTATTTGTTTGTAATGGTGGAGCTGTCAGTTGGCAGAGTTCCAAGCAGACGATGATAACAGACTCCACCATGAAAGTAGAGTACATCGCTGCATCGAAGACTGCAAAGAAGGCATTCTGATATAAGAAGTTCACCGCAAAGCTCGAAGTGATGCCATCAGATACTGTCCTTTTGTAATACGATAACAATGGCGCTATAGCCCTAGCTAAGGAGCTAAGGTCTTACAAAAAATTCAAGCACATCGAGCGACGATACCACCTCATCTGTGATTACCTCGAGAAAGGATATGTCGAGATCAAGAGAGTCGACATTGTGGATAATGCGGTTGATCCGCTAACAAAGCCATTGAGCCAGTAGAAGATCGAAGCCCACCTTGAGAAGATGGATTTAGATTTGTAGCCAATTGGCTTTAGGTCAAGTGAGAGTTTATTAGATGTGTATCCTAGAAGTCAGATTGGTTGATACTTGTAATACACTTCTAAGGATAATTTTATAATTTTAATTATAAATTAATAAATAAATTATTTTCTATCATAGTGTGTATTTAAAAATATCTGTGATACATCCTTTGAGTTAATGGTAATGACAATTCATATTTTCAAGAGTTGAAAATTTAAGACATGAATTTTCATAATTAACTCATAAATTGCTCCTGACCGTAGGATCATCACGAGGATGATGATCGATCCAGAAGGTTGGTGTATGATCACTTTCTTAGGATAGATGTATCTTGAGTCTATGGTGTGGAGATACCAGAGTGAGAGTACAGATACTCGTTAAAAATTAAGGGCACTGAGCGTGACCACCTTGAGTAGTCATAAGAAAGTCTACCTTCTTGTCGATGACCGACTCGATGCTACAGTAGTGTATATAGTTCTTTGATCTGAGGTACATCGGTAGTTCACCTTGAGGGTGTTATAGTTTGACTATACTATAACTCGATCTTCTAGCCATTCGAAATTCTAAGGTGTATGTTGGCTATAGTATGTTCATTGTAGAAATTAGATTTCACCAATAAAGGATCTATCTACCTCGGTAGATGAGAACTAGCCCTATAATAATCATGAGATTGAGTCCTTAAGCCCATGGCCATGGTAGAGTGAAGATGATAAAAAGAGTTTCTATTAAGATTTCACATTGGACTCGAATCGAATGATTAATTCATATGATGGACATTGGGTTTGACAAGTTCACCTTAATCTTAATCCTGTTGGAGCTCAACATAGAAGAACACAATCACACAGATAATTGCACCAAGAGATTCACTTTCAATTTTGTTGGATTGCCACCATATACTGCTAGATGTCACTGGTGGATTTTGGGAGCAATTAGAATGATTTTGATGATCGATCATTCTAATTGTATGAATCAAAAAAGTTCTAGTCCATTGAAAGGTATTTCGATGATAGAGATCACGACATGTCTCATTACCATATGGAATTGAACCTAACTAGGTCACACAAATAAGAATTTGGATCTGGATGTCATCAATTAAGCTAATCCAGTTCAATTGATTTGGATTAGATCCAATCAGGTTCAAGGTAATCATGCAAGCATACGATTGAGCCTAACTTTCTCCTTCTATAATTTTTTTGATTCATCACAATCAAGTCAAATTTGATTTAACTTATTTCTATATTTTGAATAAATTTATTTTCATCTAACTGGAATAAGTCTAAGTTAGATTAATTATAGAAATTAAATCCATTCATAGTGCCAATGGACTAGGGTCAAAAGTTGACCTATTTGAGAGAATTGAGGGTCACCTTATTAGGTGCTTCTATAAAATTTTTTAGAAATTATTTTGATCAAATTTTTGGATATATCATAGGTTATGATTCATATATTGGGTGTACCAAATTTCATAATTTTTGGAGGTGTCTAGACTGAGTTATGACAGAGTTTGATCTAAATCAAACTCTTGAGAGAAGAGTCCTAGGCGCAGTGGACTCTTCCTTATCTACTCATGTTGACACCATTTTGAAGTCTTTTTGTGTGAAAATTAGATAGGATTTAGTACTCTACATGGGGAATAAGACCTAAAGTCCTAGCAATAAAAGTAAAATAGTTATTTTGGTCAAATAGGACTCATTTTGGCATTGGTATTTGATATAAATCCTTCTCATGCCAAGGCACTTCAATGCAAGTTTTATTTTTCATCCAAAAGACTGCCACCCCTTCCATCTTCCATGCCCTCTTTGATCCTCTCTCTCCCCTTCTTCTAAGTGCCAAAGGATGGAAATAAATCTGAGAAGAAGATCCAATCAAAATTATGAAGAGTTCAGCATCTACACGATGGTGTTCGTGAGATGGACAAGCAGCCTTCTTAGATTGTTTTGAAGGTTCTTTAGATCAGATCCAAATCAGATCTTTGGAAAAAAGATTCATGAGGAGAAGAAGTCCAGATCATATTCGAGTGGATACCGGTAGAGGCCAAGCGCATGCATGGCTCCTTTCAGAACCTCAGGACAGATCAGGATCATCACAGGATAATCTGATTATCCAAAATAAAGTATGAAATTAAATTAGATTTAATTTTATTTTAATCTTAATATCAGATCTTAAAGGATCAGATCTGAGATGTCTCAGATCTGATTATGATCTTAGAAGAAAAATTTTTAAAATATTTTTTAAATCTAATCAGATGTGAATAATCCTGTGTCAAAAAATAGTATTTTTCCTTTAGGATCGAGTAGTGAGATCAAGGGCAGCAGGATGGTTAGCATGAAGCTCCGTGATAGAACAGTGAAGAAGTTGGGTGAGGATCGATACATATCTAGCTTTAAAAAAATCTAATTTCATCGAGCAGACTAGATTCAATTGACTTTAGATGGAAAAATCCTGAAGGTCATGCATAATAGTAGGGTGGTAATTAGAGGAAGAAAGTATGAAGGATATTACCTCATAATAAAAAGTCAGTACAAGGTAGAGCTCCAAATGGAGGTGGATGAGATACGAGATGGGAGACTTGGGAGGATGAGAGAAGATGTCGCAAAGTGAAGTTTCTATTGCCACAAGAGACTTTTTTGAGTAAGCCATAGGTCAAGAGGATCACAGCCATTGATGGAGATGGGATCGAGCAGCCTGGCTAGACTCTCATGTTTGCCCATCCATGAGACCATAGGCGATTGTCCCAAGACATGGAGGCAAGAGAATCTAAAAGCTCTTAAAGTCAGTTGGAGGTCGAATGTTGAGTTGAAGTGGAGATTGTTAGGATTTAACGTCTCGAATTCAATCCATAGTAGAGAAAAACTCAAAAAAAGTATCAGCAGTTAGGCTGACTTGAATATGGGTCGAGCCAACTTGGGCTAAGACCGAGCAGGCTCGGACTGCAATCGAGGTGGTCCTCTCGGGTAGAGATAGTGTTTGAGCGAGATGCAGTCAAGCCAGCTCAACATCTGATTGAGTTGGCTTGACAAAAATGAATAGAACAGGATGGTGTTTTCTATTTGATCTTGAATTATGATTAATTCAAGGGGTCTATGGGAGTTGCATGTAGATCGGATGTATTCATAGGGTCTAGGGCTTATTTGCATGATCCAGTGACCATGGAGGGCTGTGGTTGCGATCTGAAGGCTTGGCAATACTCTAGACATGGTCAAGATCCTGTTTGACTCATATTAGGAGATATACTCCTGTTAGGACTCCCGTGGATAGCTACTAAGAGGATTCTCAACCTATTTAAAGGTTGATAGTGGTTTGGATTGGAGAAAGAGGTATCAAACAGACCCATGAGTTCTTGAAGGCCGTGGGAGTGGCCGTGAGTGTGGGAATAGAGGTTGAGGTGCAGAGTTGTAGTAGCACCGGTAGGCAATACTGCAGTATCGGGTAGGATAGCACCAGTGCTTACAAGTAGCAACAGGTGTATAGCATCTAGTGCGGAGGCTATAAGAGCAAAGCATCCTGTAACTACTGAGGGTCTCCTTAGGGATTTTGAGAGAGCTTTTGTGAGGGTATCTTCTAGTTAAGAGAGATTTATGTACAGCAAGTAGGAGTATTCTCCTCTTATACTTATTTTTCTTTTTTAATAGTAAAGCTTTGCATGCCCCATGGAGGCGAGCCTTTGGGCTGATCCATATACTTGATTGTTCTTATTTTATTTTTTTCTTTCTTCCTGCCATAATATTCTGGTACGAGATTCTCATTAATTGATATTAGAGCGAGTTGATACCACAACATAGGTATTCACTCAGGCTTGGACCTAGATGACTTCTTTGGTTTAGATCCACCTTCAAAAAGTCAAATCTGAGTTCTCATGGATCTGCCTTTGATCCGATCATCGGTAAGGACTGAATCAATACTTGATTGTTTCTTCTTCTTCTTTAGTGTAGATAGCATCGACCCTTTGAGTACTACTTTGAATAAAATCAACCCAACTCCTTTAGGCATGGGAGAGAGCAAGTGGAGAGGAGGAGGAGGCATGGAAGAGAAATAGTAGGGCTCTAGCAGTTTCTAAAACTAAGATACCAGAATATTTGGTAGGTTTCTATTTATAGAAATAGGAAACTAAGAGTCCTTGGGCTTTAAGTCATTGACCAGGTCAAATGACTTAAAGCAGAAGGACTCCTAGAAGGTGTGGCACCCCTCTTATGCTTTCATGTAGATATTGTTGAACAAAATCATATGGGGCATGCACCATTCTTATCTGGATAAGGATGGTTGGCACCTCATGTTATCTCCTCTTCAAGTTTAAATTAAATCCAACCACTTAACCATTTGAATTCATTCAAACTTAATCCTTATCTACAAGAAGCACACGCCTAGAATAGAAGTGAGGGGCATGTGCTCTCTCTCTTTCTCACATATCAAATGGTGCATGCCCCTTGAGAAAAACAAGAAGGCGTGCACCTCTAATACCTGCACACACAAAAGAACAATAAAAAGAAGGGGGCAGCCCAAACTTGGCACCCCTCATCCTTATCCAATCTAGGTAACCCAGGGTGCACCAACTCTTGGTGTCCCTATGAATCAAATCCAATTTGATTAAGCCCTATCCAATAAGGAACCCAAAGCAAGAGAAATTAGATTCAATCATATGCTGGCATGATTTTCTTGAATCCAATAGGATCAAATCTAATCCAATCAGATTGTATGAGCCCAATTGAAACATCAAAGACCAAAATCCTTGATTTGTAACCCCATAGATTCAATTCTATATAGTAATAGGATATGTTATAATCTCCACCATCGAAACTCTTTTTGATGGATCGAAACTTTTTCTAATTTATTCAATTAGAATTATTGATCATCAAGATAATTCTAGTTAGTTCCATAATCCACCAATGATACCTAGCAGTATATAATGGCAATCCATCAAAATTGAAAAAGAATCTCTATGTGTGGTTATCGTGTGGTTTGGTGCTTCTATCATGGGACTCGATAGGATCGAGGTCAATGTTGTGCCTACGACTACTTAGAGCCACAATTGTAGATCCGATCTCTTGTATGGAACCTAGGCGTTAATCCAAAAGCATGAAAAAGAATAAAGTAGATGGACGGCATCTAAGGCTTGGCGTTGGAACTAGAGAGAATAGAGTTTAGGAAGAAAATCTCTGTATTGATTCTATACATGTAAAAGTTATAATACCTAGGTTTATATATTCTAGGATTTCTGCTACACCATATAAACCCTAATTAACCCAAATTCCAGCTAAAAAACTTTCGTAGACTAACCCAATTCATGAAAGCACTCATCGAGCCCATGTACACCTATGCTCTCATCTCCTGGATCTAAACCCAATCCATACATGAGTTAGCCATCCTTAAGACCTTATAAACCAGACCTTAAGGCCCCTTGGATTAATCCCAATCTAGGACCAAACAGAAAATTCTATCAAGTTCTGTTTGCTTCTATCAAGCCGGCTCCTTCAGAAGTCGAGTTTGCTCGACTGCATTTTGTTCGAATCTTATCTTTTGTCTACCCATGAGAGCCTACTCAAATTCTTCCCAAGCTAGTTTGGTCTTAGCCCGAGCTGGCTCGACTGCATATCCAAGCCAGCCCGCCTGTATGCTAGCCCTTTATCTTGGTTGATTCTTCTCCTAGCTATGGTCCCTTGCTCCACCTTATATTCCAGATCTCCAGAGTACCTACCAAGCCCCATAAGATCCTCACACTTGAATCTCAAGCCCATAAATGGCTACACACCATCTCTTGCTATGAATTGTGTCTCAAAGCCAATCATAGCCTGTTGATGATTGTGCTAATTCTTATACTTATATATGAATTAATAAATAAATAAAAGTTATTTTAACTTTTTCATCATAATTTTTTTCATCTTCTAGTGAACTCCTGTGTTGTGGTAAAGTTTCTAGGACTATTTAGAATTGACAAAAGAGAATTTATCGTTTAGTCCTTAAACCAGTTCGTGACCAAATGATACATTATTATCAAAGATGATAGCATTTATTGAGTATAGGTCATTGTGTGCTATATGGGTTGGTTGTCCTCTTAACCAAGGAGTGTGGAGATACTGGTATGGCATGCAGTGAGATGTAGGGATACATCTACACTGAACGTGACCAACTTCAAAGCTTTTTTACTATCAAGATTTGCTTTGATGGAATATGGGTATAAGTATCCTTTCGACCTGAAATCACCATAGTGATTTTCAAGCTGTAAGGATTTATGGTGCTCCCAAGCCTTGGGAGGCCATGGGAGGAGCCAGGGCATTAGCTCTGGAGATTCTAGGGGCTTGGTTGGTGCTTCGAAGATCTAGGACATAAGGTGAAGCAAGGAACCAAAGTCAAAGAATTAAAACTGTAGAAGAGAGATTTTCTGCAAGTTAGCCGGTTCAGTCCAAAACTGGATCTGCTAAGTCTCAGAGCACAGGCAAAATAGAAAGATCGAGTTTTGGGACTGCAGGCACGGTAGAGGATTGGCTGGCTCAATTTTAGACTGAGCAGACCCAGTGGAACTTAGTCGGCTCGGTGTTGAGACTGAGTTGGCTCAGTGCGTGGGCAGAGTTACGTGAGGGTCTATTTTGGGCTAGGGTCTGGGTTGATCCTAGGGGTCTTAAGGCCTAGTTTGAGAGGTCTTAAGGTGGGTAATTCATGTATGGTCGGGTCTAGATCCAGAGGATGAGAGCATGGGAGACATGGGTGTACATGAGCTCGGTGAGTGCTTTGATATATTGAGTTAGCCAGGGGAGTTTTTGGTCGGGCCTAATGGCTATGTATAAATACATAGGTTGTATTAGGGCTTTCAAGAGTGGAATCAATACAGATCTTTTCTCTTTTAATTCTCTCTTCTTCTCTTCTCTCTAGAGTTGCCATCCTAGAATTCTTGAAGAAGCCCTAGAGAAAGGGGCGTCTTCCTTAAGTCTAAGGAGGGAGGCACCCCATCACAGATCTAGGTGGAGGGTCGGTAGTTTGCTGCCCATAGAGAATATCATAGGTTTCTTCAGATCCATGCTAAAGATCAAGAGCTTCCACAATATGGTATCAATACTTGTGATGTCAAGGATGATTGGCGTTGGAGCGATATTATGGGTCTATAATTTGGTATCCGAGCTAGGTAATGCTTGGGATGTTATGAATGATAATACAAGCAACTCACTATGCTTTGGTGCTGGACTACTTAAATTTTTAATTCAGTGATGGAAGATTTTTGGGTACAATCAAGTATTTGAGGAGTTGGTGCATGTATCAAGATTAGATTGACCACTCCTAAACTCAGAAACTACATTCAATTATGTTTCAATTTAGCAAAGCCTTAGCCAGGATAGTCCCAGTGAGGAGTCACGAGATTGATTGCGTTGAGACACAATTTGGATGTACTTTTCAGGGTTGGTAGTTGTTGATCTCTTAAGTAATTTTGATGATGACCAAACATTAAAGCAAATGATTACTAATAAATTTTATTTTAAGTATTCAAATATTAGAAGAAAGAGAGCTATTTGACCAAAATAAGGATGACATAAAGTGCAATTCAAATCAAGATCAAATTTTCTTATTTGGTAGCCAGATTTTTTTCGAAAATAGCCTTGGAGCATTTTCAAGACATCTCCTAAAATTTTTAAGATGTCTCGTGGAGTCTGACATGCTCAAGCAAGGTTCTAGCATAGTTTTGAGAGGTCTCGAGTTGAACTCAAGATGTCTCCATTTTAGGAGATAGAAACATAATTTTGCGCTCTAAGAGTGAGACATCTCGTAGAATTCTCGAGAGGTTTTACAGTCCTGGTAAGATGTCTCCTTCAAAATCGAGAGCTCTCGATCTTAGGTGATAGATTTTTTTTAGAAAGCAGATTTTTGAGTGACTGAGAACGAGACGCCTCGAGACATGATAATAGCTTTTCAACGGACTATTCTAGACTTATTTTTCTCACCTCTAATGGCTAGTTTCTGCTCTCCATTGGTTGGATTCTACTTTTTCTAGATTCCAATCATATCAAAGTTTGAGGAATGTTCCAAATATAAAAGAGAGAAGAAGTACCTTTTGAATTAATCAAGAAAATGAGAGAAAAGAAATGAAATCCCTATTTTCAACGAGCAACCTCTTTCATCCTAAGTTCTCTCAAGCATTGAAGAGCCCTCAAGTGCAATAACTCCAAGAATTCAAGGAGGCATTCAACAAACTACAATGATAACTTCTTAGCTCATTTAAAGAAGCTATCTCAGTTGTACAAATTTCTTTTTCCTTTTCATGTACTAGTTTTAGCAGGGGCTGAAACTTGGGATTTGGGGTTTTACTTTCTTTTTCTTGGTTTGTATTGCCTCATCTAATATTTGTAAGGATTGTGGTTGGTGAACCTAGAGAAAAACCAATTAGATTTTGGGATAGTGAGTTCGAAAAAACTATCCGACTATAATTTTGAGGGATTATAGTGAAATTCTCAAGAGTTTTGCTTGGGAGTGGACGTAGGTACTGGAAGTGCATCGAACCACTATAAAAATCTCTTGTTTGTATATGTGCTCTTGTCTCTTGCTTTTCATAGCTCTCACATCTCACTCACATAGCATTCAAACTATTTTTATTGCACATACTTGCTTTAATTTTTAAAGACCCAATTCACCCTCTCTCTTGAGTTGTCTAGCTGGGCAACAATTGGTATCAGAGCTTTGATTCTCTATTAATTATTAATTTTTTTAACTAGAGATAAAAATCATGTCAACCCAACTAGGAGGTTCTCTTGCCGAGGGGCAATCTACCAATAGGCCTCCTCTTTTCAATGAGTCCGACTATACCAATTAGAAAACTCGCATGCACATTTTTATACAAGCCCTCGACTATGACATATAGAGTATCATTATCAAAGGGCTGCACACACCAACAGTCATTGTCAATGGCACATCCCCTCCTAAGCAGGAGAAGAATTGGGATGAAATGGACAAGAAACTTGTCCAATTAAATTCCAAGATAATGAATATTCTCCATTATGCCCTTGATGCAAATAAGTTTAATCAAATTTTTACTTACAATTCTGTAAAAAAAATTTAGGATAGACTTGAGATTACACATGAAGAGACAAACCAAGTCAAAGAAACAAAGATAAACATACCAGTTCATCAATATGAATTATTTGAAATAAATCCAATTGAATCTATCAGTAGCATATATACAAAATTTACTAATATTGTAAATGGTTTGAAAAGTTTAAAAAAAGTTTATTCTAACAGTGAATTAGTGAGGAAGATTCTCAGATCTTTGCCTAGGTCATGGAAAGCCAAGGTAACAGCCATTTAAGAGACAAAGGATTTGAACACACTACCAGTTGAGGAGCTCATTGGATCCTTAGTGACACATGAGCTTACAATGGATCGGCATGATGAAGAGGTCAGTAAGAAGAAGAAAACTATTATCTTGAAATGCATGGTGACTGAAGAAGAAGATGGTCTATCCACCAATGATGAGAATGATGAAGATATGGTCTTGGAGGATTCAAGAAAAGGAGGTTCATTAGAGGAGAAGCCACCAGGGAGAAAGAAAAAGAAAAGAAAAAGGATTAGCCCACTTACTACGAATGCAAGAAGTCTGGATATTTTAGGACTGAGTGTCCTCAACTAAAGAAGGCACCTAAAAGAACCAAGAAGAAGGCAATGATTATGACTTGAAGTGATAGTGATGAGTCAAGCTTGGAGAAAGAAAATCAAAATGAAGCATACTTGTGCTTCATGGCACAAGATGATGAGGTATCCTCTAAACTTGATTCAGAATTTACTTTTGATAAGTTTCAAAATGCTTTTTATGATTTAATAAAAGACTTTAAGAAGATTAATACAAAAATTAAACATCTTAAAGAAATGGATCAAACACTTGTAAAAGAAAAGAAAGAAGCTATTTATGAACACGACAAGTTAAAAGAGGAAAACAAAATCCTAAAGGATGAATTAGATAAGTTAAAATCATTAGTTGAAAAATTTACTTATAGTTCTAAAAAATTGTAAATGATCTTAAACAATCAAAGAGGAGTTTATGATAAAGTCGGATTTGGATATAAATCTAAAGATAAGATAAAGTTTCTAAAGAATTTTTTCACTGCACCCACATCTATTAGTACCTCACACATCACATGTTTTAGCTGTAGAAAAGTAGGACACAAGGCATTTGAATGAAACACAAGAAAATTTAATAAAAAATAAATTAAAAAAAAATAGACTCCAAAAGGAACCATGATCATTAACCTAAAAAGATCCAAGAAGACTTGGATACCTAAAATTGTCACTTGATTATCTATGCAAAAATGCCTTGCAGCCCAAGGATCTAAATGCGAATGATATTTGGATAGCGACTGCTCAAGACATATGTCGAGTGATAAGGAGCAATTCCTCATCCTAGAAAGGAAGGAAGGAAGAGCAGTCACCTTTGGCAATAATGGTAAAGGCAAAATAATTGGCTTTGATAAAATTAAGATTACTCCATCTACCTTCATAGATAATATTTTATTAGTTGATAACTTCAAACATAACTTGCTTAGTATTAGTCGGCTATGTAATAAAGATTTTAAAGTTTCATTTGAATCATCCTTGTGAAAAGTATCTAGTTTTTTAGATGATAATCTAAAATTTATTAGATTTAGGCGTGGCAACATCTACATGATAAATCTTGATGAAATTATCATGAAGAGTGGTCAATGCCTAGTTGCAACGAAAGCTAATATCAAAAAAACTAGTTGGCTTTGGCACCATAGATTAGGTCATGCAAGCATGCATACTATATCTAAATTACTGAATAAAGATTTAGTTAAGGGATTACCAAAACTAAATTTCAAGTTTAATCATGTTTGTGATGCTTGCCAGTTTAAAAAATAAACTGAAGGAGTTTTAAATCTAAAAATATGATTTCAACTTTTAGACCTCTTGAATTGATACATATGGATTTGTTTGAACCTACTAGGACTACAAGCCTAGGAGGAAAGAAGTATGGCCTTGTTATTGTTGATGATTATTCTCATTTCACATGAGTTTTGTTTTTGGCACACAAAGATGAAGCTTTTTCAATATTTTTAAAGTTTTATAAAAAGATAATAAATGAAAAAAAAACTCAACTATAGTTTGTATCCATAGTGATCATGGCATAGAATTTGAAAATAAATTTTTTGAAAAAATTTGTAATGAACATGGCATAGAGTATAATTTTTCTGCACCTAGAATTTTTCAACAAAATGAAGTAGTTGAAAGAAAGAATAAAATCTTAGTTGATATGGCCCGTACCATGTTATGTGAAGAAAATCTACCCAAATACTTTTGGGCTAAAGCCATTAACACAGCATGTTACATCCTAAATAGAGTTTCTATTCGTTCAATTTTAAAGAAAACCTCCTATGAGCTTTGGAAAGAAAAAAAATCTAATATTAATTATTTTTATACCTTTGGTTGCAAATGCTTCATTCATAATAATGATAAAGACATCCTAGGTAAATTTGATACTAAGACAGATGAGGATATCTTTCTTGGATACTCTATATCTAGTAAAGCATATCGAGTCTTCAACAAACATTCTTTGATTGTTGAAGAATCCATCCATATTATTTTTGATGAAGCTAACAATCAATCTTCGAGAAAGAAAGATATTTTTTGATGATGATGTAGGATTTCTTGAAGATGGAATGAAGGAGCTGAATTTAAAGGACAACACCATTCATGATAGAGGTAAATCTATAATAATCAATGAACAAGAGAAGAATATTGAAATTGAAACAACTAAAGAATATGGAGATCTATCCAAGGAGTAGAGGCATGCACACAATCATCTAAGAGAACTGATTTTAGGTGATCCTTCATAAGGGGTAAAAACTAGATCTTTATTTAAAGATACATTTGATTATCTTACTTTCATTTCATAAATAGAACCTAAAACTATAGAAGCTGAAAAAGACTCAAATTGGATGTTATCCATGCAAAAAGAACTAAACCAATTTGAAAGAAATAATGTATGAACTTTTGTAAATAGATCGCTTGATCATCCTATAATTGACACAAAATGGGTATTTAGGAATAAATTAAATGAACATGAAAATGTAATAAGAAATAAAACTAGACTAGTTGCTAAGGAATATAATCAAGAAGAAGGAATTGACTTTGATGAAATATATGCTCCTGTAGCAAGATTAGAGGATATAAGATTATTACTTGCTTTTGCTTACTAAATGAACTTTAAATTATTTCAAATGGTTATAAAAAGTGACTTCTTGAATGGTTGTATCGCTGAAGAAATATTTGTAGAACAACCACCCGATTTTGAAAATAACTCACTTTCTAACCATGTCTACAAATTGAATAAAGCACCATATGGACTTAAACAAGCACCTAGAGCTTGGTATGAGAGATTAAGTTTCTCTTGCAAAAAGAATTTATTAGAGAAAGTGTGGACACTACACTATTTTTGAAAAAAGATAATGACCTACTTGTAGTTCAAATTTTTGTGGATGATATCATATTTGGAGCTACTAATAAAATTCTTTGTCAAGAATTTGCAAAGTTAATGTAGGATGAATTTAAAATGAGTATGATGGGGGAGCTAAACTTCTTCCTTAGACTTTAAATCAAACAATCAAAAAAAGGTATTTTCATTAGCCAAATAAAGTATATCAAGAAAATGCTAAGAAAGTTTGGCATGGAAAATGAAAAGAAGATCAACACACCAATGAGCCCCTCATGCAAACTCGATAAAGATGAAAATGGTAAGAATGTGAATGAAAAGCTCTACAGAGATATGATAGGATTCCTACTCTATTTAACTCCAAGTAGGCCTGATATACTATTTAGTATTTACATGTATGCTAGATTTTAATCTAATCCTAAAGAATCTCATTTACTAGCTATTAAAAGAATTTTTAGATATTTAATTTACACACATAACTTAGGACTATGGTATTCAAAATAATTCTTCATTGAATTGATAGGATACATTGATACTGATTATGAAGGATGTAGAATAGATAGAAAAAGTACTAGTAGCACCTACCAATTTCTAGGATTGAACTTGATTTCATGGTATAGCAAGAAGCAAAATTCTGTAGTATTGTCAACGGTCGAGATTGAATGCATTGCTATAGGGAGTTGTTGCGCTCAAATACTATGGATCAAGCAACAGCTTGAAGATTTTGGAATTAAGCAAAATAATATACCCATCAGGTGTGATAACACTAGTAACATAAATTTGACTAAAAATTTTATTCAACATTCAAGAACTAAACATATTGAAATTAGACATCACTTCATAAGAGATCATATTCAAAATAATAATATTATGATTGAATTTGTTTCAACTGAAAATCAACTTGCTGATATTTTCACAAAACCCCTAAATGAAGATATATTTTCTAAAATCTGAGGTGAACTTGGGATATGTGATCTTCTCTAAATGTGTTTTATCTTGAATTTATTGAATCACATTTTGTACTCTTCTACCATCTTAAACACCCTTAATTCTATCATGAAGAATCAAGAAAAGTCTGCTTGAAATCCTTTTTTTTTATTTTGATTCTCCTCCTATCTCATAGATGTCTCGATTTATACACGAGACCTCTCGGCTGTGATCCAAGACCTCTCGCTTCAAACGCAAGAGCTCTCGATTTTTTGAGACATCTCACTTTAAAGATGAGACCTCTCGAATTTCGCAGGACCCTTTTTAAGCGAACTTTTGTGAAGCCCTCATTCTCATTCGTTCTTTTCACTCTCCAAGACCTCTCACCCCAAATTCTCTCAAACTTCCATTAGCTCCTCCAAACCTCTCAAATCATTGTTCCATTTCCCATTTCGTCCGAATTTGAGACTCTAATGGCTCCAAAGATGAAAACCAACACCGCCCAGAGATCGTCCATCACTCCATCAATTGAAGTTAGGGCAAGATGACAATGGGACATCTCTCAAGCCTCTCCATCCGCTCCTTCTTCATGAGCTCAATTGTTCGTTGCCATGAGAATTGTTCCTACTAGATGGAAGGTAGATTTTGAGTATTTGGACAAAGAAAACTTCTATATTGGGTCATGGCTGAGGCAATAAAGTTGGGAGAAGCTTTGCTCTCTCGAGGTAAATATCTATCCGAACCTCATTAGAGAATTTTTTGAGAATATAAACTTTGAAGGAGAGTCAGGTGTGGAAGCTATGGTGAAAGGAGTTCATATTGCTTTGGATGAGAGAAAATTAGGGAATCTTCTAGAAGTGCCTAGATCAAGGGCATGTTATTTGAATCTGTCTGATAAAAGTGAAGCCTTAAAGCATGTCTTGGAAAGAAAAGATGTGAGTGAGAATCAACAATTAGTGTCGAATCGTTTATCTATAGAAATGAGACTGTTACAATACATTGTTAGTCATATAATTTTTCCAAAAGTCAGAAGGCATGACTAGGTAGGCAAAAAGGAACTAGCAGCTATGTATTTCTTGATAATGGGGAGGCCTATGAACTTTCCCTCCCTGATGCTTCAATAGTTGAAAGACACCGCAAATAAAAGCAAAGCCTATCTACCCTACGGAATGATCTTTATCCCAATCTTTAAGAAATTTCATGTTAGCTTAGAGGGTGAAGATTTCAAGAAATTGGCACACATTGATTATATAAATGAAGGGACTCTCCATAGGATGAAGTTTGTGAAGAAAGATGATAGATGGGTAAGATTAGAGGAAGAAACTATAATAAGAAATGAGCCTTAAGAGCATAGGCCCCCACCTCCTCCATCCTCTCCCTCTGTAGTTGGACCATCCTTCATGACACCGGGATCTCCACACACCGCAAGTGCCTCCAAGTAAATTTCCTGCCCCATCCTCTGATTTTGATCAAGATAGTTTAGTTGAAAGGGTTGTAGAGCAGGTTGTTGAAAAGATATCTAAAAGATTCAATGATCTTCTCTCCGGACTGAGGCATCAATTATTCGTTAGCATTGAAGAACAAAGGATCTCTTCTGAGGGACATACTGAAATGCTTAGCCAATAAGTCAGCAGTTTATCACAAAGACTTGAAATTCTAGAGAAAGAACAACATGAATCGTTAGCCTAGATAGAGCTTTTGCTAAATGAGACTGCTAGGATTGCAAGAAGATTAGAGGAGATCATTATCATTTAGTGCACCACTGCTAAAGTCCTCATCACATCCTTGTAGCAGATCATGGATTGCATTGGCAGTCTTGGATCTCGAACTCCATCTACCTCTCAACCCTCACCCTCTCCTCGACCAAAACCTCACCTTTCATCCTCTAGACCTTGATCTTTATCTGAACCTATCATAGAATTCCTCTCTAATGAGGAATAGGTCTAGTCTTTTTTATTTGTCTCTGTATGTTGTTTGGTTTACCTTTAAGGTATATTGGTATAGATTTTCTTTCTATAAACCAATATACAATTTTGTCATTATAATCTCACTTCTCTATAATGGATCAAATTTTCTTAGCAATATTCTTGTCTTCTTACCGTAATTGTTTTATTTTCTTACATTTGTATGTTTTTGATGCTGAAAGGGGGAGAAAATGTATGAAAAAGGAATAATCAAAAGCACACTTAATCTTCATACTAAATCAAATTAGAAGAGCACACCTTAAGGAGGAGCATTGATAATACATTATGTATATCATTAAAAATTTGAGCACTTTTAAAATCAAGCACATCATATTCTTTCACTCAATTGTACATGGTACATATATCGCTTACATTCTTTTTATGAAATGCTTAATGTTTTGTCATCATCAAAAAGGGGAAGATTGTTGACCCCCTAAGTGATTTTGATGATGACCAAACATTAAAGTAAATAATTACTAATAAATTTTATTTTAAGTATTCAAATATCAGAAGAAAGAAGCTTTTTGACCAAAACAAGGATGACACAAAGTGCAATTCAAATCAAGATCAAATCCCCTTATTTGATAGCAAAAACTCCCTCAAAAATAGCCTTGGAGCATTTTCGAGATGTCTCCTAAAATTTTTGAGGCATCTCATAGAGTCTAGCATGCTCAAGCAAGGTTCCGACATAGTTTTGAGAGATCTCGAGTTAAACTCGAGACATCTCCAGGAGACAGAAACATAGTGTCTGCACTCTGAGAGCGAGACGTCTCGTAGAATTCTCTAGAGTTCTAACGGTCCTAACAAGACGTCTCCTTCAAAATCAAGAGCTCTCGATCTTAGGCAATAGATTTTTTTTCAAAAAGTAGATTTTTGAGCAACTAAGAATGAGACATCTCGAGATAAATCGAGAAGTCTCGAGACAAGGCGACAGCTTTTCAATGTACTATTCTAGACTTATTTTTCTCATCTCTAATGGCTAGTTTCTACTCTCCAACGGTTGGATTCAACTTTTTCTAGGCTCCAATCTTATCAAAGTTAGAGAAAATGTTCCAAATATAAAAGAGAGAAGTACTTTTTTAATTAATTAAGAAAATGAGAGAAAAAAATGAATGCCCTATTTTCAACGAACAACCTCTTTCATCCTAAGTTCTCTCAAGCATTGAAGAGCCCTCAAGTGCAATAACTCCAAGCATTTAAGGAGGCATTCAACGAATTGCAACAACAACTTCTCAACTCATTTAAAGGAGCTATCTTAATTGTACAGATTTTTTTTCTTTTTGTGTACTAGTTTCCGTAGGGATTGAAACTCGGGATTTGGGGTTTTACTTTTCTTTCCTTGGTTTGTATTGCCTCATCCGATATTTATAAGGGTTGTGGTTGGTGAACCTAGGGAAAAATCAATTAAATTTTGGAATAGTAAGCCCAGAAAAACTATCCGACTGTAATCTTAAGGGATTATAGTGAAATTTCTAAAAGTCTTGCTTGGGAAGTGGACGTAGGTGCTAGAAGTACACTGAACCACTATAAAAATCTCTTGTTTGTGTGTGTGCTCTTGTCTCTTACTTTTCATAGCTCTCACATCTCACTCATATAACATTTAAATAGTTTTTATTGCACATACTTGCTTTAATTTTTAAAGATCCAATTCATCCCCCCCTCTTAGGTTGTCTAGCTGGGCAATAGTAGTTTAACTGCGAGTCATCCTAATAAACAAAGGTCAAAGGGGTGAATTATATGATAATCATATTCACATAGGTTCTGAATATTATGACTACGACTATTTGACCTATCCAGGCATCGGGTACCATTACTAGATGGTCACTTTGATTAGTACAGAAATTGATTCCTGTGCTACTGGTTTAGGTTCGAACTTGCGAGATCACATACATTAGACGTTCCTACTTGATTTGATGGCTGATGAAGAGTCTTATTAGATTGAAACTCTATGGTCAAGAGTCTTACTAGACTGGGACTCTTGGACGAAGAGTCCCAATGGGTTGGGACTCTATGGTCAAAAGTCTCACTAGATTGGGACTCTTCGACCGAGAGTCCTAATGCACTGAAACTCTGAGTCCTACTTATCTAAAATTCTATGATCAAGAATCTCACTAATTGAAAACTTTATGATCATGAGTTTCACTTGTTTGCAACACCGAGATCTAGAGTCCCACTGGTTGGGGACTCTTTGATCAAGAGTTTTATTTTGATGGAACTCTATTGCCCGGATACCCACTAGATTTAGACTCTATATTTATAAGACGTTAATTAGTGATTTGATTGCTAATCAACTTAATTTGATTGAGTAATTATTTTTGGATCAAGTCTAATTGAATTAGATTCAGTTGGATTTGACCTAATTAGGTTATGAGATGACCTAATCGCCGAAGAAGTTTAATCCCTGATTTGATCAGGAGTTGGGCTTGATCAAATTTTGATTTTATTAAAATTTAATTGAGCCTAAATTAGTTGGATTTAATCTGCTCTAATTGGGCGTAACCAATTTAGATTGGGTTGGTTCAATTGGATAAGAGAAATTGAGACTAGTTTGACCTAGTCTTCCATGCACCTTTCACCCTTATCCTTGCGCCATCTTTTATCTATGAGAAAAGTTTTCTTGTGCAATTTTCCCACATAAGAGAGGATGTGCACTCTCCCTTCTCATGCCCCAAGAAGTTTGATTTTATCTAGTTGCCATTTGAATTCAAATGAGATTTGAATTCGAATGGAAAACCACTTCATCACAACTCTCTCTCATGCCATTTCCCTTGTGTGCCTCTTATTTATTTTCTAGATTTTTTGGGGCAAACCACTTCATCACAACTCTCTCTCATGCCATTTCCCTTGTGCACCTCTTATTTATTTTCTAGATTTTTTGGGATGTGCAAACATCTGAGAAAGCCTCCGCTCTGCATGCGTGAGCCCTCCCCTTGTGTGAAAAGAATCTAAAAAAAAAAATCCGAGGGAAGAAAAATTTGAGAGAAAGGAAGGCGCAAAGTTTGAGTAATTATGCTGTCCTAGAATTCAGATCTAGGGTTTGGGGTATGCTTTCATGAGATCTAAGTATCAAATCTTCACAAAATTTTCTAAAGAGCCTCCACAACTTCTTCTCTACCTCTACTATTGATTCAAAGCATCCAAAGATTTGATGGAGGAGGATCAAAGTTGTTCGATCAGATTCAGCCTTCAAGATCATTATGTATCGAGCTAGCACCTGGGAGAGCCGACCGAGATCAGGACCTCGTATGGACCATCCATGGAGGCTAGACATGCTGTGTGGCTGTGTTGTGATGATCAAATCTTTTTAGTAATGATTAGATTTTGGTGATTGACTACCCGCACAAAGGTAACATGTTCTGAACATGTAAAGTAGTAAAATTATTTTACTACTGATAGTTTTTTATTTTCAAATTTTTATGCATACATGTCACATTAGATCCTATATTTATAAAATTTTTAGATTAGATCTATAGCTCTAAAAGAATTAATTAGACTAATTTTTAATTTTGCTATGTTTGATTTTTGAAAAAAATTCAAAAATAGAACTAAAAATTCTGCATGCAAATCATCAATAGTATCAGAGCATCCAATTTTTTTAATATGATGTATATGCATGCTTAGATTATTTTTTAGATTAGATATAAATAATAATCTATTTTAAATTTAAAAATAAAATTCATGATTGCATGAACTGAAGGTTGTCCTGCTGTAAGGTTTACTCCTTACAGTGCAAAGATTATCTTAGTACGCACTGATCTAAAATATTAATCATAAAACTTTAGATTTAATCTAATATTTTTTATATTTTAATTAAATTATTTTTAATCTAATTTTTAATCATAAATATATATTTAGATTAGATTTAAAATAATTCATAATTTTTTACATAAGTATAAATAAATTTGGATTAAATCCTATAACTAGTACTGTTTGTGAAATGAATTGATCCATTTTTGAAATGAGTTGACCCATTCAGTGAATAGTGCTAGATTGCGAAAGAACCTTTCAAAATTTTAAAAAATATTTTTAAAATACCAAACCCCAATCCTCAGTCTAAAAACTTAATTAAAAATTAAGCATGATGAATTAGGATCTAGAATTATGAATTAAAGATCCTAAGTCACTGATCATAAAATATGGTTATCAGGTTAAATGTATTAGATCCATTAATTGGATTAGATCTAAGGTTAGTTAAAAAATAGACTAAGTTAGAGTAATTAATCAAATCTAACTAAATATTGATTTAGATTAAATCAAGAACTCTTTAGACTCAATTATAATAGTTGTAGTTAGTCAAGTCCATGCCTTTAATAAGGACCAAATGGACTTGATTCGTGGCTACATAATCGAATCCAAAATTACTAGGTTGATCAAATTAAAACTAATGAATCGGATGGTGTCTAAGGTAAGTTTGACAGTTCAGACTAGTAGTTTTTAATTGGAAGCTACTCGTGCTGATTCCGATCTTTGATGAGTTAATGGTATATCCCTTCCACTGATCTCACTTATCTAGCCATCCTGATGAATTAGATTTTGATTAGATCACTTAATGATTTAGGCTCACCCATGTCAATTAGGTAAATCAGTATGACTGATTTAGGTGCTTCTAATGCCGGCTTGAATTAGGTCCTTTTTTTATCTGACTTGGTGAAGTCAGTGGGAGGATTAAAATTGGCTAGTTAATCTTCTCTTCTCTTCTTAAAATGGCTTAATCAAATCCTCTAAAATTATTAGATTCTTAAAAATGATAAAGTTATGGTGATAACTATCTCATAGCCTTTCATTAAGTTGAATGATAATGGATCCATTAGTTTAATAACCATTGGAGGCCCAAAGGCCTGGTGCATCTTTCAAATGGTGGTCAGATTGGTCGGTCAAAATTAGGCCTGATATTTGTTGGTCAGATGCACCAAATATGGTCATGTTAATAATTGGACCTAACTGGATATTTTCAGTAGAGACTAAAGCCTACTGATTAGATTTTTAGGATAAAATTAAAATACTAGAAGTTGTTTAAAGAAATAATTGGTTATGAACCTATCTATAGATGCACATGAGTTAACAGGCCAAAGTTGGGCTCATGTGTAGTCTATATGGATTCTAATATCCACTAAGAAATTAAAAAAATTGCTCGAATTGGAGGTAGAGGCTACGAATTTGTATAAATTAGTGGTAGAACCTTTAGACTAAAGTCCAAATCTTTAGGATAATTAATTCATATACTAATTAGGTTTGATTTTTCTTAATGTAGATATGGCCACTATCCTATCGACCCGATCATTGTTGGATAATGACAAACTGATAAGATCCAACTTTGATAGTTGGTATCGAAAGTTGAAGATCATCCTGGAGCATGAGCGGATCCTATATATTTTGACTGATCTGGCACTAGAGGAGCCATCCTCGAATGCTAAAGGGATGGTTAGAGACACTTATCAGAAATGGCTTAATGACCGCACCACCATTTAGTGCATTATACTGGTGGCGATGAATGATGAGTTCAGTCGTAGGTTCGAGAATGCCCAGCCTCAAAAGATGCTTTAAATGTTGAAGGACTCATTTGGCATGCCTGATGATGTTGAGAGGTACAAGACTAGTTGTGCCATTCTCAATGCTCGAATGAGGAATGGGATGTCAGTCATTGATCATGTATTGTATATGATCGAGATGATTAAGCACCTGAGTAAGATGGGCTTCCCCCAACATGAGCAACTCGATAAGAATGCGATCCTAAATTCTTCGCCCAAGTCCTTCCTCTCCTTCCTTATTCATTTTAGAATGACAAAGCCTGTAGTGAACTATCATGATTTATTGGGATTGCTGCAGAACTTTGAGAAGGATCACCAGCTTCATAAGAAGACGGTAAATGTAGTGGAAGGATCTTCTTCTGATCGTCGATCCTTTAAGAAAGAGAAAAAGAACAAGAAGAAGAAGAACAAGAAGGTGCAACCGCATACTAGGATGTCTACATAGGGTCAGACCAAGAAGCGCAGTTCAACCAGAGCCAGGTGGAGTGCTTCTTTTGTAAGAAGTAGAGGCATTGAAAGAAGAACTATCCCTAGTACATTATCTTTCTGAATTCGAACAGGCTAAGAAAGAAGCAAGTTATTACTGGATAAGATAATTATATGATAACACCTTGCAACTTCTCTATATGTGATACTACTACCTGGGTATTAGATATCGAAAGCTCTTATCATATTTGTAATTCGATGCAGATTTTGTAAGTCAGTAGGAGATTTGATGAAGGCGAGAGATTCCTGAATGTTGAAGATGGAAGACAAATTTTAGTTCTAGCTTTAGGAATCATGAATCTTATAATCAATTCTCATAGAGTTATTCTTAGCGATTATCACTTTTATCCAAATTTTTTATTGAATATTATTTCTATAGGCCTTTTGGCCAAGAACAGTTATAAATTTTTAATAAATTTTTTTTTTGTAATATCATTTTGAATGATGTTAACAATTTATGCTGAATAATTGAATAATAGTATTTATTTATTATCACAGCCTGTTAATGTGATCCAATCCTCTGGTAAATGCCCTAGAATAAATGATGTATTTAAAGTCTATCTTTGGCACTGCTGGCTAGGTCACATCAATAAGAATAGAATAAATAGGTTGGCTCAAGAAGAAATTCTTAAAGTCAGTGATTGTGAATTATTTTCGACCTATGAGTCCTGTCTCTTTGGTAAGATGATCAAGTCACCTTTTATTGGAAAGGGTGAACGAGCTAGTGAACTCCTTGGTCTAGTACATACTGATATATATAGATCCATGAGCTCAAGTGCTAGAGGTGGATATTTCTATTTCATAACATTCACGGATGACCTATCGAGGTATGGGTACGTCTACCTAATGAAACATAAATTGAAGTCATTTGAAATGTTCAAACTATTCCATAATAAAGTAGAAAAGCAAACTAAGAAGAGCATTAAAACTCTTCAGTCTGACCAAGAGGGTGAATACCTTTCTAATAAATTTCTAGCATATCTAGGAAAGAATGGAATTCTCTTCCAATGGACTCCTCCTGGAACATAGCATAATGGTGTGTCTAAAAGGAGAAATTGGATCCTATTGGACATGGTTCGATTCATGATAGGGTTTGCTGATCTACCAATCTCCTTGTAGAGATTTGCACTTGAGTCAGCTTGTTATATGATGTCGAGTAAGTCTATTTTCAAAACACCATATGAGATGTAAACAAGGCGTAAACCAATACTCTCACATCTTAGGGTTTGGGGGTGTCTGGCTTATGTCAAACGTTTAGTAACAGACAAGCTTGGATCTAGGTTTGACAAATATTATTTTATAGGATACCCAAAAGAGACTAAAGGATATTACTTTAACCTAGCTGATGAACAAAAGGTATTTATCAGCCTTAAGGTAGTCTTTTTGAAAAAGAAGTTTCTTGGTGAAGGGACTAATGCCTCTAAGGTCTAACTTGAGAAAGTTCGATAGGTGAAAAAATCAATACATGTAGCTGAACTTGAACCAAATTTGATTAGATTAGATCCAGAGTCTATTGTACCTACACCCTTAAGATGGTCTGGTAGAGTACCACGTTAGCCAGATAGATATTATGGTTTTTGATCCAGGACGGTGATCCTATCGAACTTGATGAGAACGATAAGGATCTAATTACATACATGAATGCAATATAGAGATCCAACTCTGAGAAATGGCTTGAGGCCATGAAATCCATAATGAAGTCCATGAAGGTCAATGATGTATAGCTATTAGTTGATCCACCCGAAGGGGTAAAACTCATAGGATGTAAGTGGGTCTTCAAAAGAAAAAAGGATGCAGACGGTAAGGTGGAGACCTAAAAGGCCCGTCTGGTTGTCAAGAAATATCATCAATATTATAGTATAGACTATGATGAGATATTTTCTCCTGTGGCAGTTTTCAAGTCTATTCGGATCATACTTGTATAGCTGTCCATCTGGACTATGAAATCTAGCAGATGGATGTGAAGATAGCTTTCCTGAATGTAGAGCTAGACAAAGAGGTATATATAATACAATCTGAAGGGTTCACATCCATAGATGAGTCTAAGGTGTGTAGACCCCAAAGATCCATTTATGGATTGAAGTAGCCATCTCAGAGTTGGAACATATATTTTGATGGAACGATCAAGATGTATGGCTTCGTTAAGAATGGAGAAGAGTCCTGCATATACAAGTAGACTAATGGTCCAGTGGTTATTTTTCTAGTATTGTATGTGGATGATATTCTCTTAATCAAGAATAATGTCCCTACATTACAAGAAATAAAGATTTGACTATCGTTATAATTTTCTATGAAAGATATGAGAGAAGCTTTGTACATCCAAGGGATGAAGATCTATAGAGATAGATCTAAAAGGTTGCTCGGATTGTCCCAGTCCATGTACATTGATACCATGTTGAAGAAGTTTAGCATGGAGAATTTCAAGAAAGGCTATCTACCAGTAGGCCATCAAATTTCTCTCTTAAAGAGGGATTATCCAATAACACCTCAAAAGAGAGAGTGTATGAGTAGAATACTATATGCTTTGATAGTGGGTTCTATCATATACGCCATGACATGTACAAGACCAGATATGGCATACTCACTAGGGTAGTGAGTAGATACCTATCTGATCTAGGAAAGAACTACTAAAAGATAGTTAAAACCATCCTAAAGTATTTAAGAAATACCAAGGACCAATGGATTGTTTATGATGAATCGAACTTAAGAATTATGGGGTTTACAGACTTTAGTTTTCAGTCCGATCATGATGACAGTAAGAGTGTGTCAGGGTATGTGTTTATCCTTAATGATGGAGCTATCTGCTGGAAGAGTTCCAAGCAACACATCTTGGCTGACTCAGTTTGCAAGGTGGAGTATGTCACTGCATCAGATGCTGCCAAAAAAATGGTGTGGTTGAGAAAGTTCATCACTGAGCTCGGAGTAACATCCTTTCTTAATGGTCCAGTTCTACTCTTCTATGATAGCTCTGGAGCCATTGCTCAGGCAAAAGAATCGAAGGCATACCAGCGGATGAAGCATATTCTGCACTGCTACCATCTGGTCTGAGAAATCATGGATTGAGGTAATGTCGACCTTCAGAAGATCGACCGAAAGGAGAACCTGACTGATCCATTCATTAAAGCCATTGTAGTGAAGGAGTTTGATGACTTCAAGTCAAAGATGGGTATTAGATACTATACCGATTAGCTTTAGTCCAAGTGGATGGTTGTTGGGAATAGTGTTCTAAAGCTAATCATCAGTCTGTTGATGATTGTGCTGATTCTTGTACCTATATATGAATTAATAAATGCATAAAAATTATTTTGAGTTTTTTCATCATAAACATTTTTATCTTCTAATGAACTCCTGTGTTGTGGTAAAGTTCCTAGAACTATTTAGAATCGATAAAGAAGGATTTATCATTTAGTCCTTAAACCATTTTGTGATCAAATGATATATTGTTATCATCACTGGAGCTTTTCTATTGTCAAGATTTGCTCTGATGGAATATAGGTATAAGTATCCCTCCAACCTGAGATCATCACAGTGACTTTCAAGCAACTCACTATGCTTTGGTGTTAGACTACTTGAATTTCTAATTTAGTGATGGAAGATTTTTAGGCATAGTCAAGTACTTAAGGAGTCGATGCGTGTATTAAGATGAGATTGACCACTCCTGATCTCAAGAATTATGTTCAATTATGTTTCAATTTAGCAAAGTCTTGGCTAAGATAGTTCTAGTGAGGAGTCACGAGACTGATTGCATTGAGATGATTTGGATGTACTTTTCAGGTTGGCAATTTAACTCTGAGTCATCCTAATACATAGAGATCAAAGGGATGAATTATGCAGTAACCATATTCACGTAGGATCTGAATATTGCGATTATGACTATTTGATCTATCCAGATATCAGATACCATTGCTAGATGGTCACTTTGATTAGTATAGAAATTGGTTCCTGTGCTACCAGTTAAGGTTCAAACCTGTGGGATCATACTTATTAGAGATTCCTATCTAATCTGATGGCTGATGAAGAGTCACACTAGATTGAAACTCTTCGACCAAGAGTCCCACTGGATTGGGACACTTCGACGAAGAGTTCCACTGGGTTGGAACTCTAAGTCCCACTAGACTGGGACTCTATGATCAAGAGTCCCACTAGAATGGGACTCTTCGACCAAGAGTCCTAATATACTAAAACTCTGAGTCCTACCTGTCTGAAACTCTATGACCAAGAGTCTCATTGGTCTGAAACTCTATGATCACGAGTTCACTTGTTTGGGACACCGGGATCAAGAGTCTGTTGTGGTATCAACTTGCTCTGATACCAAACTATTGGGATATCATCTACTCTGATACCGCTTGTTAAGGATCTAGTACCAAATTATTATGGTAGGAAGAAAAAAGATATAAAATAAGAAAATAATCAAGTACGTGGATCAACCTAAAGGCTCATCTCCATGGGGCATGCAAAGCTTCACTATGAAAGAGAAAAATAGGTATAAGAGGAGAACATCCACTCTCAACTCACCATACACAAATCTCTCTCAACTTGAAGCTATCCTCATAAAAGCTCTCTTAGAATCCCAAGAAGATCCACAGAAGCTACAAGATGCTCTACCCATATGGCCTCCTCGTCGGATGCTATGCACCTATTGCTTCTCTCTCTCATGGGCTGCATATACTCGATGCTCTACCAAGCTTCTCTCGATGACTTTCTGAGCCTCTCTATGTGCCTCTCATGCCACACTCGCCATCTTTTCTGCTCCACAGTATCTCAGCCCTTTAAATAGGATGAGAATCCTCTTCTCGATAGTTCATAAAAGTTCTAATAAGACTCGTTCTCCTAATATGAGTCGAACATGTCCTTGATGGAGTCTTGAAATATTTTTCGACCTTCAAATCATGACTATAATCCTTCATGACTACTGGATCCTGTGGTCCATGCACAACTCCTGTAGATCCCTTGGATTAATCACAATCCAAGTCCAAATAGAAAAAATCCATCATGTTCTATTTGCCTCCATCGAGCCAACTTGGTCAGGGGTCGAGCTGGCTCAACTGCATCTTGCCCGAATTCCTACTGTCTGTCTGCCTAAGAGAGTTAGCTCGGCTATGGTTCAAGCCAGCTCGATCTCAATCTAAGCCAGCTCGACCACATATCAAAGTCGGCCTGACTGCTATGCTAAAACCTGATTCTCTTCTTACTATGGGTCAAATTCGAGATGTTAAATCCTAACAATCTTCATCTCGACTCAAAATTTGGCCTCCACCTAATTTTAAGAGCTTGTGATCCATCTCGCCCCCATGCCCTAGGGCACATCTGTTGATCATGGATGGGCAAATATGAGAGTCGAGCCAGGTTGCTCGATTTCATCTCTATCATGGGCTGTGTCCACTTTGATCAAAGATCTGTTCGAAATTTTTTTTTGCGATAATAAAAACTTCACTCTACGACGTCGTCTCTCATCCTCTCGGGTCTCCTATCTCATGCCCGATCCATCTCCATTTGGAGCTCCATCTCGCACTGGGCTCCCTCAAGCTCCTGAAGCTTCACCTCATACTGAACTTTTTGTCAGATAGTAATATCCTCTTGTCTTCTTCTTTCTCTTCAATATCATTCTATCGCCGTGCATCACCTTCAGAATTTCATCACCAGCTACCCACCTATAGCCATTTAAATCCAGTCAACTTAGTGAGATAAGATTTCACTTGAAATTGGATATGTATCGGATCTCCTCCAATCTTCTTACTGCACCATCATGTATCCTCCAGCTGACTGTGCTGATACCTCTGATCGTATAGCTCAATCCATCCGATAGATAAACAGTGCCATTACTGCTCTCCAGGAAGTCAAACTACTCCTTTCTACAATAAACATGATATGTGTATGCAGAATCTAAAATCAACTACTAGGAAGAACTGGATACCTCATCAGTTATCTCCAAAACATCATCCTCTAACTCGCTACTAGCCATCACTATAGTAGCCCTCATCCAATCCTTGAGTTATGGGCAATCCTTGA
Organism: Cocos nucifera; assembly: GCA_006176705.1. Lineage (NCBI taxonomy): Eukaryota > Viridiplantae > Streptophyta > Magnoliopsida > Arecales > Arecaceae > Cocos > Cocos nucifera. The sequence continues at coordinate 116,680 of QRFJ01003311.1, forward strand.
CTCGATGCCCTAACTCATCGCACCTGTAGCATTTGATCTTGCTAGGATCTCTCATCTTGGATTTGGATCATCCTCCTCGTGATCCTTTATTGCTCCATCTACTGTCTCCTACTTCTTCAGAAACTGCCAAAGCTGAGCTACCACCATCTGAGCTTGAAGCTGAGTTCTTCCTCCTAAGAACCTCATTCTGGAGTATCGCTGCAGTGACCTCATCCATTTTGATGGTGCTCTTTTTCACTAGAAGTGTAGTCAACAAGGACTCATATGAAGGAAAAAGCGACGCTAGCAAGACCAACGTCCTGATCTTTTCCTCAACTTTTTCACCAATATTGAGGAGGTTGGTGAGAATCTTCTAAAAGTTGGATAGATGCTCCTGCATGCTCTGGCCTTTGTCCATCCGCAGCTAGTAGAACTACCTCCAAAGAAATAGCATGTTGGTGAGTGACTTCGCCATGTACAACTCTTCAAGCTTTGACCACAGCACCATCAAAAAAAGTCTCATCAAGTACATGGATCACCACATCATTTGCTCGATACAAATGAATCATGCTCACTGCCTGCATCTGAATCTGCTTCCAATCCTTAACCTTTATAATGACTGGTGTCTCATCATACAAGAGAGCATCGATCAATTCATGTTGGATAAGGACATCCTTTATCCTTGCTTGCCACAAGGAGAAATTGCCCTTCCCATCAAATCTATTGATCTCCATATTGATTGTGCTTGTCTTCTCCATATTCTTTAATCTCTATCCACTGCTACAATCTGCGCTCCGATACTATCTCTCTCTGATACCAATTATTAAGGTATCAACTCGCTTTGATACCAAATTATTGGGATATCACATACTCTGATATCGCTTGTTAAGGATCTAGTATTAAATTATTACAGCAGCAAAAAAAAAATAAAATAAGAAAATAATCAAGTACATGGATCAGCCTAAAGGCTCATGTCCATAAGACATGCAAAGCTTCACTATGAAAGAAAAATAGGTACAAGAGGAGAACACCCACTCTTGACTCATTGTACATAAATCTCTCTCAACTAGAAGCTACCCTCATAAAAGCTCTCTTAGAATCTCAAGGAGACCCACAGAAGCTACAAGATGCTCTGTCCTCACAACCTTCTTGTCGGATGCTATGCACCTATTGCTTCTCTTTCTCACGGGCTACACATACTCGACGCTCTACCAAACTCCTCTCGATGGCTGCCTGAGCCTCTCTACATGCCTCTCATGCCACACGCGCCATCTTTTCCACTCCACAGTACCTCAGCTCTTTAAATAGGATGAGAATCCTCTTCTCAGTAGTTCATAGGAATCCTAACAGGACTCGTTCTCTTAATATAAGTCGAACATGTCCTTGATGAAGTCTTGAAATATTTTCTGACCTTCAGATCATGACCGTAATTCTTCATTGCTGCTGGATCCTACGGTCTATGTGCAACTCCCGTAGACCCCTTGGATTAATCACAATCCGAGTCCAAATAGAAAAAATTCCATCGTGTTCTGTTTGCCTCCATCGAGCCGGCTCGATCAGGGGTCGAGCTGGCTCGACTGTATCTCGCCCAAACTTCTGCTATCTATCTGTCTAAGTGAGCCAGCTCGATTGTGGTTCAAGCCGACTCGATCTCAATCCAAGTCGGCTCGATCGCATATCAGAGCTGGCCTGACTGTTGTACTAAAAACTGATTCTCTTCTTATTGTGGATCAAATTCGAAGCATCAAATCCTAATAATCTCCATCTCGACTCGACACTCAGCCTCCACCTAACTTTGAGAGCTTATAATCCATCTCATCCCCATGCCTTGGGGCACGCCTGCTGATCATGGATGGACAAACATGGGAGTCAAGCCAGACCGCTCAATTCCACCTCTATCTTAAACTGTATCCACTTTGACCAAAGACCTGCTCGAAAAATTCTACTATAGTAATAGGAACTTCACTCTACGATGTCACCTCTCATCCTTCCGAGTCTTCCATCTCGTGCTTGATCTATCTCCATCTGGAGCTCCACCTCGCACTGAGCTCCCTTTAGCTTCTGAAGCTCCATCTTGTACTGGGCTTCCTGTCAGATAGTAATATCCTCTTATCTTCTTCTTTTTCTTCAATATCATCCTATCGTCGTGCATAACCTTCAGGATTTCATCACCAGCTACCCACCTATAGCCATTTAAATCCAATCTATCCAGTGAGATAAGATTCTACTTGAAATTAGGTATGTATCAGATCCTCCTAATCTCCTCACTGCACCATCATGTATCTTCCAGCTAATCATCTTGATGTCTCTGATCGCATAGCTCAATCCATCCAATAGATAAACAGTGCCATCACTGCTCTTCAAGGAGTCAAACTGCTCTTTTCTGCAACAAACATGATATGTACATACAGAATCCAAGATCCATTGTTGGAAAGAACTAGATACCTTATTAGATATCTCTAGGACATCATTCTTTGACTTGCTACTGGCCATCATTATAGTAGCCCTCATCCGATCTTTGAGTTATGGGCAATCCTTGACTCGATGCCCCAACTCATCGCACCTGTAGTATCTGATCTTGCTAGGATCCCTCATCTTGGATCTAGATCATCCTCCTCATAATTCTCTATCGCTCCATCTACTGCCTCCTGCTCTACCAGAAACCTCCAAAGCTGAGCTACCACCATCTAAGCTCGAAGCTAGGTTCTCTCTCCTGAGAATCTCATTCTGAAGTATCACTGCAATGACTTCATCCATCTTGATGGTGCTCTTTTTTACTAGAAGAGTAGTCACCAAGGACTCATACAAAGGGGGAAGCGATGCTAGCATGACCAACATCCTGATCTTCTCCTCAACTTTTTCACCAATGCTAAAAGATCGGTGAGGATTTTCTAGAAGTTGGATCGATGCTCCTGCATGCTCTGGCCTTCATCAATCTACAGCTGATAGAACTGCCTCCAAAGAAATAGCATGTTGGTGAGCAACTTCGCCATGTATAACTCCTCGAGCTTTGACCATAGTACCATCAAAAAAGACTCGCCAAGTATATGGATCACCACATCATCTGCTAGGTATAAGTAAATCATGCTCACCGCCTGCATTTGGATCTGCTTTCAATCCTTCACCTCTATGGTGGTTGGCATCTTATCATACAAGAGAGCATCAATCAATCAATCCATGTTGGATGAGGACATCCTTTATCCTTGCTTGCCATAAGGAGAAATTATCCTTCCCATCGAATCTATTGATCTCCATCTTAGTTGTGCTTGTCTTCTCCATATTCTTCAATCTCTATCCACTACTACAATCTATGCTCCGGTACTATCTAGCTCTGATACCAATTATTATGGTATCAACTCGCTTTGATACCAAACTATTAGGATATCAGCTACTTTGATACTGCTTGTTAAGAATCTAATACCAAATTATTACGACAGAAAGAAGGAAGAAATAAAATAAGAAAATAATCAAGTACATAGATCAGCCTAAAGGCTCACCTCTATGGAGCATGCAAAGCTTTATTATGAAAGAAAAAAATAGGTACAAGAGGAGAACACCCACTCTCAACTCACCATACATAAATCTCTCTCAACTAGAAGCTATTCTCACAAAAGTTCTCTCAGAATCCCAAGAAGATCCACAAAAGCTACAAGATGCTTTACCCTCACAGCCTTCTCGTCGGATGCTATGCACCTATTGCTTCTCTCTCTCATGGGCTGCACATACTCGACGCTCTACCAAGCTCCTCTCAGTGGCTGCCTGAGCCTCTCTGCATGCCTCTCATGCCACACATGCCATCTTTTCTGCTCCATAGCATCTCAGCCCTTTAAATAGGATAAGAATCCTCTTCTCAGTAGTTCATTGGAGTCCTAACAGGGCTCGTTCTCCTAATATGAGTCAAACATGTTCTTAATGGAGTCTTGGAGTATTTTTTGACTTTTAGATCATGACCACAATCCTCCATGGCCACTGGATCCTATGGTCCACATGCAACTCTTGTAGACCCCTTGGATTAATCACAATTCGAGTTCAAATAGAAAAAATTCCATCATGTTTTGTTCGCCTTCATTGAGCTAGCTCGATCAGGGGTCGAGCTGGCTTGACTGTATCTCACCTAGACTCCTGCTATCTGTCTACTTGAGAGAGTCAACTTGGCTATGGTTAGAGTTGGCTCGATCTCAATTCGAGCCAGCTCGACTGCGTATCAGAGCCAGCTTGACTACTATGCTGAAAACTAATTCTCTTCTTACTATGGATCGAATTCAAGGCATCAAATCTTAACAATCCTCATCACGACTTGACATTCGGTCTCCACCTGACTTTGAGAGCTTGTGATCGATCTCGCCCCCATGCCCTGGGGCATGCCTGCTGATCATGGATGAAAAAATATGGAAGTCGAGCCAGGCCACTATCCCACCTCTATCATGGGCTATGTCCATTTTGACCAAAGAGCTGCTTGAAATATTCTTTTATAGTAATAGAAACTTCACTTTGCGACGTTGCCTCTCGTCCTCCTGAGTCTCCCATCCCATGCTTGATCCACCTCCATCTGAAGCTCCATCTCGCACTGGGCTTCCTCTGGCTCCTGAAGCTCCACCTCGTACTAGACTTTCTGCTAGATAGTAATATTCTCTTATCTTCTTCTATCCCTCTAATATCATCCTATCACCATGCATGACCTTTAAGATTCCATCACCAGCTACCCACCTATAGCCGTTTAAATCCAATCTACTCAGTGAGATAAGATTTTCTCCTCACTGCACCATCATATATCTTCCAGCTGATCATCCCGATGCCTTTGGTTGCATAACTCGATCAATCCAATAGATAAATAGTGCCATCACTGCTCTCCAAAAAATCGAACTACTTCTTTCTGCAATAAACATGATATGTGCATGTAGAATCTAAAATTCACTACTAGAAAGAACTAGATACCTCATCAGATATCTTCAGAACATCATCTTCTGACTCACAACTGGCCGTCGCTATAGTAGCTCTCATCTAATCCTTGAGTTATAGGCAATCCTTGACTTGATGCCTAAACTTGTCGCACCTGTAGCATCTGATCTTGCTAGAATCTCTCATCTTGGACCTGGATCATCCTTCTCGTGATTGTCTGTTGCTCCATCTAATGCCTCATGCTCCTTCAGAAATTGCCAAAGCTGAGCTACCATCATTTGAGCTTGAAGCTAGGTTCTCCCTCCTGAGAACCTCATTCTGGAGTATCACTACAGTGACCTAGTCCATCTTGATGGTGCTCTTTCCCACTAGAAGAGTAGTCACCAACGACTCATACGAAGGAAGGAGCGATGCTAGCAAGACCAATGCCCTAGTCTTCTCCTCAACTTTTTCACCAATGTCGAGAAGATCGATGAGGATCTTCTAAATATTAGATAGATGCTCCCACATGCTCTAGCCTTTGTCCATCTACAGCTGGTAAAACTACCTCCAAAGAAATAGCATGTTGGTGAGTGACTTCACTATGTATAACTCTTCAAGCTTCGACCACAGTGCCATTGGAAAAGTCTTGCCAAGTACGTAGATTACCACATCATTCGTTAGGTACAAGCAGATCATGCTCACTATCTGCATCTAAATTTTCTTCCAATTCTTCACCTCTATGGTGGCTGGCATCTCATCATACAAGAGAGTGTCGATTAACCCATGTTGGATGAGAACATCCTTTACCCTTGCTTGCCATAAGCAGAAATTATTCTTTCCATCAAATCTATTGATCTCCACCTTGATTATACTTGTCTTCTCCATATTCTTCAATCTCTATCCACTGCTACAATCTATGCTCTGGTACTATCTGACTCTGATACCAATTATTTTGGTATCAACTTGCTCTGATACCAAACCGTTGGGACATTAGCTACTCTGATACCACTGTTGGAAATATGTTTCAAAGCCAATCATCAGCCTATTGATGATTGTGCTACTTATTGTACTTATATATGAATTATCAAATAATAAAATTTATTTTGGCATTTTTCATCACAAATTCTATTATCTTCTAATGAACTCCTGTATTGTGATGAAGTTTTTAGGACTATCTAGATTTGACAAAGAAGGATTTGTCATTTAGTCCTTAAATTATTCACAACCAAAAGATACGTTGTTATTTAGGATGACAACATTTATCGAGTATAGGTCGTTGTGTGCCATATAGGTTGGTTGTCCTGAGTATTGAGACACTGGCATGGTATGCAAGTAAGTTGTATGGATACATCTGCACTGAACATGACCAACTTCGGAGCTTTTCTTCTATCAAGATTAGCCCCGAAGAATATGGATATAAGTGTCCCTTAGATCTGAGACCACCATGGTGACTTGCTAGCAACTTACTATACTTAGGTACTAGACTATCTGAATTTTTAATTCAGTGATGGAAGGCTACTAGGTGCAGTCAAGTACTTGGCTTATCGATGTGTGAGTCAAGATGGGATTGATCCCTCCAAGTATTGGAGCAAATGCATCGCTGTATTTTAATTTAGCAAATCCTCGATTGGATAGTCCATATGATGGATGCTAAATTTTGAAATATAATGTGGATGAATTTTAGGATTAACAATAAACTCTAGATCATCTTTTTGAGCATCATGATCAAGGAGATGAATTATACGGTAACCATATTCCATAGATTCATCATTATTGCATTACGACTTTTCGACCTATCCAGATGTCGGGTACCATTGCTAGATGGTCACATCGATTAGTATAAAAAATTAGTTTCTATGCTACCAGCTTAGAATTCAAATCTATGGGGTCACATACATAAGGAGTTTCAACCTGATCTGATGGCTGATCATGAGTCTTGATGACCTAGGATATTATGGTCAAGAGTCCCACTAGACTGGAACTTTGAGTCCTACTCATCTAAGACTCTTTGATCAGGAGTTTCACTAGTCTGAGACTCTAAGATCGTGAGTTTCATTTATTTAGAATACTGGGTTCAAGAGTCCCATTGGATTGGGACCCTACAGGAGTTTCATGTTAATGGGACTCTATTATCCGGTAACCCATCCGATTTGGACTCAGATATTTTTGAAAGATTAATTAGCAATTCAATTATTGATTAGCTTAACTTGATTGAGCGATGAGGATTTGATCAAGTTCGATTGAATTTTATTCAATTGGGTTTGACCCGATCAGGTCATGAGATGACCTAATCACTATGAGAGTTTTGACCTTGATTTGATCAAAACTTGAACCTAATTAATTTTTAATTTGATTAAAATTTTATTGGATTAGGCTAAGCCTAATTTAGTTGAATTTAACCTAGTCTAATTGAGTCTAGATTAATTGGTTTGGTTGAAACCAATTAGGACCAAGTCAAATAAAGTTTGAATTCAAACTCTCCCATGCGCCCACCATTTTTGACTTTGTCACTCTTATTCCACGCCCAAAATTTTTGTACGTCACTTTTCTCTTGCCCAAAAGGTTTTTGTTCTCCCTCTCTTATCTACTTTTGATCTGATCCAAGGGTTGGACCGGTTCACAGTAAATTGAGTTTTGAATTCAACTCAGTTTGTTGGAGGTTGGAACCAATCCAACCTTATCTGCTTTCCATGCCCTCCCTTTTATTTATTGAATATTTTTTAGAGAAATAAAAATGTATGCAATTAGAAGGAGAGTCCTTCTGCATGTTAAACATATGGGAGGAGGTGTTGGATAAAGATAAGATGCTCATTTGATTTTTGAAATCAAGTGAGTGGTTAAAACCTTCCAACCACTCAACCCTTATCACTTTCCATGCACTTTTCTCATGGTATTCACGTCCATAAATTATGAGAATTTTTTTTGTGCAAGAGAAGGGTTAAAATTATGTGATAAAAATTTTAGAGTGATTGGGCATTATTTTTGGGTAAAAAAAATCTTAGAGTGAAGGTGAGCAGGGTCCTATAGCACTTTACTTTTCTCTCATGTCTCTCTTATCTTCTGATTTTTACCTCTAAGGATATCCAATTTTTAGATATGATCTATATTGGGTTTATAGATTTAAAAGTTATATTTCCATAAAAACTTATTTCATAGAAAAATTCCACACAGAGAGGGCGTGATAGGATTTTTAGTGTGTCAAGGTTTTTGGGCTGAGTGAAACCCTAGTTTTGGGAATCTAGGTTTGGATGGATAGATCAAGTGCTGTGAGCATCAGATCATCACCAAATTTGAAATACCTCTTCATCATCCTCCAATATTTGTGTTCTAATTTTATAGAATATCCAAAATATTAGAAAGTATATGATCGATTGGATCGATCATGATCAGCCGTCGAAAGCCCCGGCGAGGAGCTAGCACTCCGGTGGAGCTAGTCGGGTCTAGGAGCTCCGTATGGATCAACCGTAGAGGCTGAATGAGTGTGTAACTATAGCATGACACCATAACTTCTTTTGATGGATTCAGATCATGGAGATCAGCTACCCATGAAAAGGTATCAAGTTCTAAACTCGTATCGATCAGCAGATTCGATTTGTTGATCGAATGCATTTTATTTTTCTATCACATATTAGCATGTCTAGATCCTGAGTAGAATTTATTTAATATAATCAATGCATGTATAGTATTAATTTTAGATTAATATTTATTTTTGCTGCTATTCTATTTGAAAAAGTTTCGAAAATTTATGCTTAAACTCTGTGCGATTTCCTTCAAATGGTATTAGAGCAAGTTCGCTAAACATGAGATGCTTATATATTTTAGATTGATAATTTATATTTAATCTAAATATTAATCTAATAATCTAATTAATTAAATTTAAAAATTAAAATCAAGATCATACAGACTGTAGGTTGTCCTGCTGTAGGGTTTATCCTCTATAGTGAAAAGGTTGTCCTGGTACATTGCTAATCTATATCGTTAATCATAAAATCTTAGATTTGATCTAATATTTTTATGATCTAATTATATTAGACTTTAATCTAATTTATGATCATGAATATATAATTAGATAAAGTTTGATTCATGATTTAGTATTATGTAGTGTACATAGTTTCAGATTAAATCCTACAACTAGTATTGTTTGTGAATTGAGTCGATTTAATTTTAAAGTGAGTCAACTCAATTGGTGAATAATACTAAGTTGTAAAGAACCTTTTAAAAATTTAAAAAATATTTTAGAAATGCTGAACCCTAACCTACAGTCCATAAACTTAATTAAATATTAAGTATAATGATTTAGTGAGTAGAATTATGAATTAATACTCTAAGACATTAATCATAAAACGTGGGTTATTGGGTAAGTTGAATTAGGTCCATAAATTAGGTTAGACCTAAGGTTAGTTAAAGAGTTGACTAAATTAGAGTAATTGATCAAATCTAATTAAATGTTAATTTAGATTAGGTCAAGGACTCTATAGACTCAATTACAATAGTTGTAGTTGGTCAAGTCCATGCCTTTAACAAGGACCAAATGGACTTGATTCATGGCTACGCAGCCGAATCCGAAATTACTAGATTGGTCAAATTAAAACTAATAAACTGGATGGTGTCTAAGGTAAGTTTGGCAATTTGATCAATGATTTTTAATTGGGAGCTACTCGCATTGATTCGGTCTTTGACGAGTTAATGGCATATCCCTTCCACTGATCTCACTTACCTGGCCATCCTAATGAGTTAGATTTTGATTAGATTACTTGGTGATTTGGGCTCACCTATGTCAATTAGATAAATCAATCTTACTGATTTAGGTGCTCCTAATGCCAGCTTAGATTAGATCCTTTTTTATCTAACTTGGTGAAATCAGAGAGAGGATCGAAATTGGCTCACTTTTCTTAAATATATTAACTAAATATTCTAAAATTATTAGATCCTTAAAAATAAAATAGTTATATAGTAGCCTCCCATTAAGTTGAGTAATAATGGGTTCATTAATTTGATAATCACTGGAGGCCCAAAGGCCCGATGCTTATTGACTAATAAAATTATCATTCATAAAATGATGATTTGGTTAAGTCTTTCTGATAGTGTTTGGGTTGGCCGACCAAAGTCGGGCCTGATCACTTATTGGTTAGATAAGATCAAATATGGTCATGTTCATGGTTGAACCTAACCGAACTTTTTCAGTGGAGGCCAAAGCCTACTGATTAGATCTTCAGGATAAAATTGATATTACTAGAAATTGTTTAGAGAAGCAATTAGTTTTGAACCTATCCATAGGTGCACATGGGTTGACCAACCAAAGTTGGACTCATGTGTAGTCTATGTGGATTCTAGTACCCACAAAGAAATTAAATTAATTTCTCGAATTGGAGGTAGAGGCTATCAATTCATATAAAATAGTGAGAGAACCTTTAAACTAAAGTCCAAGTCTTTAGGATAATTGATTCATATACTAATTAGGTTAGGTTTTTCTTGTTATATAGAAATGGCCACTAACCTATCGCTCCGATCATTATTAGACAATGATAAATTAATGGGACCCAACTATGATCGCTGGTATCGTAAGTTGAAAATCATCCTGGAGCATGAGCAGATCTTTTATGTCATAACAGATCCTGCACTTGAGGAGCCAGCTCTAAATGCTAGGAGAGCAGTCCGAGATACTTATCAGAAGTGGCTCAATGATCGCACCACCATTCGATGTATAATGCTGGCGGCAATGAATGACGAGTTCAGCCATAGGTTTGAAAACATCCAGCCACAGGAGATGCTTCAAATGTTAAATGACTCCTTTGGCATGTCGGACGATGTTGAAAGGTACAAAATAATTTATGCCATTTTCAACACTCGAATGAGGGACGGGGCCTCAATCACCGATCATGTATTATACATGATCGAGATGATTGAGCGCCTTAGCAAGCTGGGCTTTTTCCTACACGAGCAGCTCGGTAAGGATACGATCCTTAATTCCTTGCCCAAGTCCTTCCACTTCTTTCTAACTCATTTTAGAATGATAAAGTCTGCAGTCAACTACCATAGATTGTTGGGGTTATTGCAGAACTTTGAGAAGGATCATCAACTCCATAAGGAGATGGTGAATGTAGTGGGAGGGTCTTCTGATCATCGATCCTTTAAGAAAGAAAAGAAGAACAATAAGAAGAAGAACAAGAAGGTGCAGCCAAATACCAGGATGACTGCATAGGATCGGACCAAGAAGCACAAGCCCGATCAGAGCCAGGCAGAGTGCTTCTTCTGCAAGAAGCAGGGGCACTGAAAGAGGAACTATCCTCTGTATATTGCCTCCCTGGATCCAAATAGGCCGAGGAAGAAGTAAGTGGTTGCTGGGCAAGATAATTATATGATAACACCTTGCAATTTTTTTTTATTTGATTCTACTGCTTGGGTATTAGATACTGAAAGCCCTTATCATATTTGTAATTCTATACAGGACTTACCGATCAGTAGGAGATTTGATCAAGACGAGAGATTCCTGAATGTTGGAGATGGAAGATAAGTTCTAATTTTAGCTTTGAAAATCATGAATCTTGTAATCAATTCAAATAAAATTATTCTTAATAAATGTCATTATTGTCCAACTTTCTTATTGAATGTCATTTCTGTAGGCCTTTTGGCCATGAATGGTTTTGAAATATCAATAAAAGAAAAATTTTATAATATCATTTTGAATGGTGTTATAATTTTGATTGGGCAATTGAATAACAAAATTTATTTACTTTGTATGCCTGTTAATGTGATTCAATCCTCTGGTAAATGCCCAAAAATTAGTGATGTGTCTGATGTCTATCTTTGGCACTGTAGGCTAGGTCATATTAGCAAGAATAGAATTAACAGATTAGCTCAAGAAGGAATTCTTAAGATTAGTGATTGTGAATCACTTCCGACCTATGAGTCTTGTCTTCTTGGTAAGATGATCAAGTCATCTTTTACTGAAAAAGGTGAACGGGCCACTGAACTCCTGAGTCTAGTGCATTCGGATGTATGTGGACCCATGAGCTCAAGTGCCTGAGGTGGATATTTCTACTTTATAACCTTCATAGACGATCTATCAAGGTATAGGTTCATCTATTTAATGAAGTATAAGTTGGAGTCATTTAAAATGTTCAAACTATTTCGTAATGAGGTAGAAAAGTAAACTGGAAAGAGTATTAAAACTCTTCGATCTGATCGAGGGGGTAAGTATCTTTCCAATGACTTTTTGACATATCTTGAGGAGAACGGAATTCTCTCCTTATGGACCCCTCTTGGAACACCATAACATAATGGTGTGTCTGAAAGAAAAAATCAAACCCTATTTGATATGGTTCGATCCATGATGGGGTTTGCTAGTTTTTCGATCTTCCTATGGGGATATGCACTTGAGTCAACTTGTTATAGTCTAAATAGGGTTTTGAGTAAATCTGTTAATAAAATATCATATGAGATATGGACAGAGCATAATCCAATGCTTTCACACCTTAGGGTTTGGGGGTGTCCAGCTTTTGTCAAACGTTTAATGATAGACAAGCTTGGACCTAGGTCTGATAAGTGTAGTTTTATAAGTTACCCAAAAAAAATTAAAGGATACTACTTCTACCTTGCTGATGAGTAAAAAGTATTTGTCAGCCTTAAGGCAGTCTTTTTAGAAAAGGAGTTTCTCGATGAAGGAACTAATGCCTCTAAGGTCGAACTTGACGAAGTACGATAGGTGGAAGAACAGACATAAGTTGTTAAACCTGAACTAGATCTGATTAGATCAAATTCAGAATCCATTGTAGATGCATCTTTAAGGCAATCTGGTAGAGTGCCACGTCAACCGGACAGATACTATGATTTTTTGGTTCGAGATGGGGATCCTATCGAACTCGATGAGAACGATCAGGACCCAATAACTTATATGGATGCAATGCAGAGATCCAACTCTAAGAAATGGCTTAAGACCATGAAATTCGAAATGAAATCCATAAAGATCAATGATGTATGGACATTGGTTGGCCCACCCAAAGGGATAAAACCCATAGGGTGTAAGTGGATCTTCAAAAGAAAAAGAGATATAGATGGAAAGGTGGAGACCTATAAAGCCCATCTGGTTGTCAAGGAATATCGTCAACGTTATGGTATTGACTATGATGAGATGTTCTCTCCTATAGCAATGCTCAAATTCATTCGAATTATGCTTGCCATTGCTATCCATCTGGACTATGAAATCTGGCAGATGGATGTGAAAACGGCTTTCCTAAATGGAGAGCTGGATGAAAAGGTGTATATGATACAGCCTGAAGAATTCACATCCATAAAAGAGTCTAAGGTGTGTAAGCTTCAAAGGTCCATTTATAGACTCAAGTAGGCATCTCAGAGCTGGAACATACGATTTGATAGAATATTCAAAATGTATGGCTTTGTTAAGAACAAAGAGAAGCCCTGCATATAAAGTGGGCTAATGGTTCAGCAATAGTATTCCTAATATTGTATGTGGATGACATTCTCTTGATCGAAAATGATGTTCCTGCATTGCAAGGAATAAAGATCTGACTGTCATAGTTTTCCGTGAAAGATCTGGAAGAAGCTTCCTATATCTTAGGGATGAAGATCTATAAAGATAGATATAAAAGGTTGCTTGGATTGTCCCAGTCTACATACGTTGACACAATGCTGAAATAGTTCAGCATGGAGAATTTCAAGAAAGGCTATCTACCGATAGGCCATGAAATTTTTCTTTCAAAGAGGGATTGTCTGACAACACCTCTAGAAAGAGAACGTATGAGTAGAATACCATATGCTTCGACAGTGAGTTCTATCATGTACGTCATGATATGTACACGATCAGATGTGGTATACTCACTAGGGATAGTGAGTAGATACCAATCTGATCCAAGAGAGAACCACTGGAAGGTTGTTAAAATCATCCTGAAGTATTTAAGAAATACTAAGAACCAATGGCTTGTATATGGTGAATCAGACTTGAAACTGGTGGGGTTCATAGATTTTAGTTTTTAGTCTAATCATGATGATAGCAAGAGTGTGTTGGGATATATATTCATCCTTAATGGAAGGGCTATCTGCTGGAAGAGTTTCAAGCAGCACACTATGGCCGATTCAGTTGGTGAGGCAGAGTATGTCGCTGCATCAGATGCTGCCAAAGAAGTGGTGTGGCTGAGAAAATTCATAACCAAACTTGGAGTAGCATCCTTCCTTGATGGTCCAGTTATGCTCTATTGCTATAGCTCTAGAGCCATTACTCAGGCAAAGGAACCTAAGGCACATCAGCGGACGAAGCATATTTTGCACCACTTCCATCTTGTCCGAGAAATTATGGATCAAGATGATGTTGACCTTCAGAAGATCGACGAAAAGGAAAACCTGGCCGATCCATTCACTAAAGCTATTGCGGTGAAGGAGTTCAATGACTTCAAGTCGAAGATAGGTATTAGATACTGCTCCGATTGACTTTAGTCCAAGTGGAAGATTGTTAGGAATATGTTTCAAAGCCAATCATCAGTCAGTTAATGATTGTACTACTTATTGTACTTGTATATGAATTATCAAATAATAAAAGTTATTTTATCATTTTTTATAATAAATTTTGTTATCTTTTAATGAACTCCTATGTTGTAATGAAGTCCTTAGGAGTATCTAGATTTGACGAAAAAGGATTTATCATTTAGTCTTTAAATTATTCATGATCAAAAGATACGTTGTTATTTAGGATGACAACGTTTATCGAGTATAGGTCGTTATGTGCCATATAGGTTGGTCATCCTCATAACCAAGAAGTGTTGAGACACTAGCATGACATGCAAGTGAGATGTATGGGTATATCTGCACTGAACATGACCAACTCCGGAGCTTTTCTTCTATCAAGATTAGTCCTAAAGAATATGGGTATAAGTGTCCCTTAAACATAAGACCACCACGGTGACTTGCAAGAAACTCACTGTACTTAGGTATCGGACTACTTGAATTTTTAATTTAGTGATGAAAGGCTACTAGGTGCAGTCAAGTACTTGGCTTATCGATGTGTGAGTCAAGATGGGATTGATCCCTCTAAGTGTTGGAGCAAGTGCATCGCTGTATTTTGTTTAGCAAATCCTCGATCGAGGTAGTCCATATGATGGACGCTAAATTTTGAAATACAATATGGATGAATTTTAGAATTGACAGTAAATCCTAAATCATCCTTTTGAGTATTATGATTAAGGGAATGAATTATATGATAATCATATTTCATAGGTTCGTCATTGTTGCGTTACAACTTTTCGACCTATCCAGACATTGGGTATCATTGCTAGATGGTCACATCGATTTGTATAAAAAATTAGTTTTTATGCTATCGGCTTAGTGATAAGTATCATAAATTTATCAATAAAAATATTAATTTATCAATTAATTCATATTAATTTTTAAGAATTAATGATCAATTTATATATAATTTTTAAGAAATTAATATTTTTATTAATTAAAAAATTAATTAAAAAATAATAAAAAAATTAAAAAATAAAATTTTATTATCAATGGAAAGAGCTCATTTTTTTTTATCATAATAAAATAAGTTTCGAGCAAAATAAAGCTAAAATGGAGAAGATATGAATTTTTAAAGAAATAAAATAAATAAAAATAAAATTAAAAAAAATGGCTCAGTCGGCTCAAGCTGGTGCGCCAAGCCAGCCATGCAAGTCGACTCAGCCATAAAAGCTATCAGTCGGTCTATGATCTAGGCATGGACCACCAGCTCAATAGAAATCGACGAATCACGAAGCGACATGTGGTGGATCTAGACCCTTAAAGGATTCACAGAAAATCTATCGTGGCTCATAAGGCATTTTAGACTTTTTACTCGATGATAGGAGGTGTTGATTGGTTAAGGTGTATGGTGCAGTCGGTCCACGTGGTCTATGAGAATAGTAATTGCACGATCGGATGGCTGTGGTAGCTTGCGGTTAAGATCAAATGGCTATGGTTATTTCTGGATTTGATTCAGCTTCAGACTTTATGCGAATCACCATCCAATGGTAGTGCGTAATCCAGGGGATGATCCAACGATCCAGAATGCTCCTGACAGTGATCAGGACTCCCAACGTGCGATTAGCAGCCAGATTTTCTCCATCAATGTGCGATCGGATGGCCAAAATTTAATCCGACCTGATCTGGGCTGATACACATCCGATTTTGATGATTTTTTGTCCGTTGGATTTCTATTAATGGTTAGATTTTATTCAGAGCAGCAAAATTCATCCAGGACTCTTTTTAATCTAATTTTTACTCAAATTTCTTCATATTTTGATGATCAAAAAGCTCCTTAGTCCCACATTGCCCAGAAGAAAACTCTCCAGCCCCCTTAGCTCTATAAAAAGGACCCTAGGCCTTCAGAAATCAACAGATCTGATCAAGATGAAGCTTTAGTATAGGAGAAAGCTAGGCTATGGGTTAATGGCTGCTTCAAAGCAATGGATGTCGAGAAGAAGAGCTGGGCTTCTACACCATCTTTTTGTCAATACTGATCCAAGATCAGAGATCAGGCTATTTTTTTTATTTTTTTTTCTTTTAAATTTTATGTATTTAAATTTTAAAATTTTAATTAATGAAAATTTTATTTTTTTATACTTTAATTTCTTACTCTTTATTTTTATTATAATTTAATTTCTATACTTTAATTATTGCTTTTTATTTTATTGCAAGTAGATGCTAAGATCTAACTAGTAGATCTTAGTACCAAGTTTAAATTTCTATACCTTTTAATTTTTGCTTTTAATTTTTTGACTTCACTTTTGATTTCAAAACTCAAATTCTTTTCTTTTTTTTTTCAAAAATCAAAGATTTCAAATTTGAAACACTACCTTCCCTATGGATTTGACCCGACTCACTACTATCTATATATTTTTAATTATTTTAAGAAGTCAGATTAAACTGATAAACATGGTGTCTTAATGATAATATCATATTTCTATTACTTAGGATTCGAACCTATGGGGTCACACACATAAGGAGTTCCTACCTGATCTGATGGCTGATCATGAGTCTTGATGAGCTAGGACACTATGATCAAGAGTCCCACTGAACTGGGACTCTATGACCAAGAGTCCTACTGGACTGAGACTCTGAGTTCTACACATCTAAGACTCTCTAATTAGAAGTTTTACTAGTCTGAGACTCTAAGATCATGAGTTTCATTCATTTTGGATACTGGGTTCAAGAGTCCCACTAGATTGGAACTTCATGAGTTTAATGTTGATGGAACTCTATTGTCTGGTAACCCATTCGATTTGGACTTAAATATTTTTGAAAAATTAATTAGCAATTTAATTATTGATTAGCTCAATCTGATTAAGCGATGAGGATTTGATCAAGTTTGATTGAATTTGATTCAATTGGGTTTGACCCGATCAGGTCATGAGATGACCTAATTGCTATGGAAGTTTTGACCCTAATTTGATCAGGACCTGGATCTAATTAATTTTTAATTTGATTAGAATTTTATTGAATTAGGCTAAGCCTAATTTGTTTGGATTTAACTTGATCTAATTGGGTCTAGATTAATTGATTTGGTTGAAACAAGTTAGGACCAAGTCAAATAAAGTTTGATTTCAAACTCTCCCATACGCCCACCATTTTTGACTTTTGCACTCTTGTTCCATATCCAAAATTTTTGTACGTTACTTTTCTCTTACCCAGAAGGTTTTTGCATCCCCTGTCTTATCTGCTTTTGACCTGGTCCAAGGGTTGGACTGATTCAAAGTAAGTTGAGTTTTGAATTCAACTCAGTTTGTTGGAGGTTGGAACCAATCCAACCTTATCTGCTTTTCATGCCCTTCCTTTTATTTGTCAAATATTTTTTAGAGAAATAAAAATGTGCACACATAGAAGGAGAGTCCTTCTACATGTTAAACATATGGGAGGAGGCGTTGGATAAAGATAAGAGGCTCATTTGATTTTTGAAATCAAGTGAATGGTTAAAACCTCCCAACCACTCAACCCTTATCCCTTTCTATGTACTTTTCCCATGGTATTCATGTTAATAAATTATGAGAATTTTTGTGCATTTAAGAGAAGGGGTTAGAATTATATGGTAAAAATTTCAAAGTGAATGGGCATTAGTTTTGGGCAAAAACAATCTTGGAGTGAAGGTGAGCAAGGTCCTGCAACACTTTACTTTTCCCTCATGCCTCTCTTCTCTTTTGATTTTCATCTCTAAGGATATCCAATTTTTAGATATGATCTAAATAAGGTTTATATATTTGAGAGTTATCTTTCCATGAAAACTTATTTCATGGAAAAATGCCACATAGAGAGGGCATGATAGGATTTTAAGTGTGTTAGGGTTTTTGAGCTGAGTGAAATCCTAGTTTTGGGAATCTGGGTTCGGATGGAAAGATCGAGTGCTGTGAGCATCAGATGACCACCAAATTTGAAACACCTCTTCATCATCCTCCAATATTTGTGTTCTAATTTTCTAGAGTATTGAAGAAATCAAAAAGTATATGATCGATCGGATCGATCGTGATCAACCATCAAAGGCCCTGACGAGGAGCTAGCACTCCGATGGAGCTGGTCGGGATCAGGAGCTCCATGTGGACCAACCGTAGAGGCTAGATGAGCATGCAGCTATAGCATGACACCATAGCTTCTTCTGGTAGATTCAAATCATGGAGATCAACTATCCATAAAAAGGTATCGAATTCTGAACTCGTATCAATCAGCAGATTCAATTTGCTGATCGAATGCATTTTATTTTTCTATCACATATTAGCATGTCTAGATCCTGAGTATGATTTATTTGATATGATCAATGCATGCATAGTATTAATTTTAGATTAATATTTTCTTCTGCTGCTATTTTATTCAAAAAAGTTTCGAAAATGCACGCTTAAACCCTGCGCGATTTCCTTCAACTGCTTGTTAAGAATCTAGTATCAAATTATTATGGCAGAAAGAAGAAAAAATAAAATAAAAAAGTAATCAAGTATGTGGATCAATCTAAAAGCTTACCTCCATGGGGAATGCAAAGCTTCACTATGAAAGAAAAAAATTGGTACAAGAGTAGAACACCCACTCTCAACTCACCATACATAAATCTCTCTCAACTTGAAGCTACCCTCATAAAAGCTCTCTCAGAATTCCAAGAAGACCCACAGAAGCTATAAGATGCTCTACCCTCAAAGCCTCCTCGTCGAACGCTATGCATCTATTCCTTCTCTCTCTCACGGGCTGCACATACTCGATGCTCTGCCAATCTCCTCTCGACGACTGCCTGAGCCTCTCTACGTGCCTCTCACACCATACGCACCATCTTTTCTGCTCCACAGCACCTTAACCCTTTAAATCAGATGAGAATCCTCTTCTCAATAGTTCACAGAAGTCCTAACAGAGCTCGTTCTCCTAATATGAGTCGAACATGTCCTTGATGGAGTCTTGAAATATTTTTTGACCTTCAGATCATGACCGCAACCTTCCATGGCCGCTGGATCCTATGGTCCATGCGTAGCTCTCGTAGATCCCTTGGATTAACAATAATTTGAGTCCAAATAGAAAAAATTCCATCGTGTTTTGTTTGCCTCCATCGAGCTGGCTCGGTTAGGGATTGAGTGGCTCGACTGCATCTCGCCCGAACTCCTGCTGTCTGTCTGCTTGAGAGAGCCGGCTCGACTGTGGTTCAAGCTAGCTCGATCTCAATCCAAGCTGACTCGACCACATATTAGAGCTGGCTAGACTGCTGTGCTAAAAATTGATTCTCTTCTTGCCATGGATCGAATTTGAGGCATCAAATGCTAACAGAGTCCTACTGGTTGGGGACTTTTCGATCAAGAGTTTTATTTTGATGGAACTCTATTGCCCGGATACCCACTAGATTTGGACTCTATATTTATGGAAGGTTTAATTTGTAATTTGATTGCTAATCAACTCAATTTGATGGAGTAATTATTTTTGGATCAAGTCTAATTGAATTAGATTCAGTTGGTTTGACCCGATTAGATTATGAGATGACCTAATCGTCGAGAAGGTTTGATCCCTGATTTGATCAGGGGTTGGGCTTGATCAATTTTTTATTTTATTAGGATTTAATTGAATCTAATTGAGCTTAAATTAGTTGGATTTAATCTACTCTAATTAGGCCTAACCAATTTGGATGGGGTTGGTTCAATTGGATAAGAGAAATTGAGACTAGTTTGACCTAGTCTTCCATGCGCCATTCACCCTTATCCTTTCACCATCCATTCTCCATGAGAAAAGTTTTCTCATGCAATTTTCCACATAAGAGATTATGTGTGCTCTCCCTTCTCATGCCCCAAGAAGTCTGATTTTATTTGGTTGCTATTTGAATTCAAATGAGATTTGAATTCGAATGGCAAACCACTTCATCACAATTCTCTCTCACGCCATTTCCCTTATGTGCCTCTTATTTATTTTCTGGATATTTTGGGATGTGCGCAGATCTGAGAAAGCCCCCACTCTATGTGTCTGAGCCCCCCCCCCCCCCCCCCCCCCCCCCCCTTTATCTGAAAAAAATCTAAGGGAAGAAAAATTTGAGAGAAAGGAAGGCACAAAGTTTGAGTAATTGTGCTGCCCTAGAATTCAGATCTAGGGTTTGCGGTTTGCTTTTATGAGATCTAAGCATCAAATCTTCATGAAATTTTTTGGAGAGCCTTCTCAACCTCTCCTCTACCTTTGCTACTGATCTAGAGCATTCAAAAATTTAGTGGAGGAAGATCAAAGTTGTTCGATCAGATTCAGCCTTTAAGATCATTCTGCATTGAGCTAGCACTCGAGAGGAGCCGATCGGGATTAGAACCTCGAGTGGACCATCCATGGAGGCCAGACACACTGTGTGGCTATGTCACAATGATCAAATTTTTTCAGTAGTGATCAAATTATGGTGATCAACTATCCATGCAAAGGGAACATATTCCAAACACGTAAGGTAGTAAAATCATTTTACTGTTGATAGTTTTTTTATTTTCAGATTTCTATGCATACATGTTACATTAGATCCTATATTTATAGGGTTTTTAGATCAGATCTATAGCTTTAGAAAAATTAATTAGATTAATTTTTATTTCTACTATATTTAATTTTTGAAAAAATTTTGAAAATAGAGCTAGAGACCCTGCATGCAAACCATCACCTCCACCCTATGACAACCATTGTCCTAGCCCTAGGACTCACACCCTTCCTAGTCTCCCTGAAGCCAATACCCTGGCTCCTCCCATGGCCTTCCAAGGCTTGAAAGCACTATAAATCCTT
Source organism: Cocos nucifera (assembly GCA_006176705.1). Lineage (NCBI taxonomy): Eukaryota > Viridiplantae > Streptophyta > Magnoliopsida > Arecales > Arecaceae > Cocos > Cocos nucifera. The sequence goes on from QRFJ01003311.1 coordinate 137,773, forward strand.
ACAATCTCACCTTGGTGTGCCCAAGCCTTGGCACACCTGGTAATGTCCCCCTGTACGATCCCACTGTCGCTGCATGTCCCGACAACTCCTTATGGACACCTTGCCACCACCATCCTTCTTCAACTGTTAAGCTCTCTTTGAGGCCTTTGGGATGACTGCCTCCATCGTTGAAGACCTTAGCTTGCTCCTCCATACCCTCCTAGAAATTATAGGCATCCTTTTACTTAGCAACCGCATCAACTATCCTGAACTTTTCTGAAGAATCTGCAGCAATCCTATTTCAGCACTTGCTACACATCCTGACACGATCTCCTCAGAACTACACCTATCTTCCTGTACATGCTGCTCCACCTAAAATTGTGCATCTCTAGTGCTAGTGCTGGGATATTACTCTTTTCTCTGCACTCATCTGCTCTGAACTCATGTCACACCTCTCTCCACTTATGAAGCCATCTTTATTTGGTGCTCTATCTGAAACTGAAGTCCTCCTGATGCCGCAGAAGCCAACTCTGTACCCAAGTCATCTGAGGCCAACCACTCAATGCTACACTGCTAAGCCTGCCACTACACTTCGAACACCATCATTGCTTCTTCGGATCCTCTACACTCCAGGGACCCCTTCGAAGTCATCTTGGATACACCACACCCGTGGGCTCCTCCAAAACCATCAAAATTTCATCCGAATCTTCACTTTCAGTGACTGAACTAATGGAATCCAACTTTTTTCCTCCATTTCATTTCTTCCAAAATGGACACTCTTGCTTAAAGTGCCATGTTTCACCACACTTGAAGCATTTCTTGGACATCTTGCTGTCTCTTTGCTTGCCCTTCTTCTTTTCTTTCCTTGGCCTCTCTGAAATTGCAAGACCCTCCTGGAAGACCTCCCTCTTCATCATCTATTTTCACTGCTTATTGGACCTTAGCACTGATATGATCTCCTCATCCATCAGTGTCTCCTTGCCATATAGCAACATTGTTACCAATGGATCGAAGCTCCCAGGTAATGAACACAGCAATAATAAACTCTTACTCTCCTCTTCGAGATCCATCCCTATATTGAGTAAATCTATGCTCATCTAGTCAAACCATTGAATATGCCCTACAACATCCTCATCCTCTTATTTCCAAAGGCTATACAATTGCTTCTTCAGCATCAACTTATTGCACATGTTCTTCTCCATGTACAACTAGTATAACCTCGACCATAAATCCTTGGATATTTTCTCCTCCAACATGCCATATAGCACCTCATCTTCCAAACAAGCCCTAATTATGGTACATGCCCTTTTCTCCAAGGACTCCCACACCTTGTCTATCATCTCCTTTGGCTTATTCTCTAAGGCTCTAGCCCCATCTGAGCTAGCAAATCCTCCACCCTAATTTTTGACATCATGAAACTTTTCTTTCCATCAAACTTCTCAAATTCTACTCTCAACCCGCTATTCTTCATATCAAATCGAATAAAAAAATAACAAATAGGTAGATCTAAAAATTACCTTGACTAGGGATGGTGGACAACAGCCCTTGGATATATTCCTTTTTCATGAAGCTTGGAGAAAATCTTAGATCTGAACCTCACTGCTAATCTCTACTAAAATCTAATCTTCTTCCTCCTCCATCCTCAACCAAGCTCTAATACAAATTGTTATGCCTATGGTTGCTCGAAGCCACAGTCGTAGATTCGATCTCTTGCGTAGAATTTGGGTGTTAATCCAGAAATATGAAGAAGAACAAAGTAGATGAAGGCGCCTAGGGCTTAGCATTGGAATTAGAGAGGAGAGAGTTTAGGCAGAAAAGCTCTATATTGATTCCACACTTGTAAAAGTTACAATACCTAGGTTTATATATCTTAGAATTTCTACTACACCACATGAACCCTAATAAATCCAAACTCCAACTGAAAAACTTCTCTAGGCTAACCTAATGCATGAAAGCACTCACCGAGCCCATATACTGCCATGTCTCCCATGCTCTCATCTCCTAAATCTAAATCCGATCCATACATGAGTTAGCCACCCTTAAGATCTTATAAATCAGGCCTTAAGATCTATTGGATTAATCCCAATCCAAGCCAAACAAAAACCCTATCCAGTTCTATTCGCCAGTATCAAGCCGGCTCCTTCAGAAGTCAAGTTGGCTCGACTATGTCTCATCCAAATGCTGTCTTCTATTTGCTTCAAAGAGCTTGCTCGAATTCTCTTCGAGCCAGCTCGATCTCAATCGAGCCAGCTTGGCTATATATCTGAGCCAGCTCGCCTGTGTGCCAACCCCTTATCTTAGCTGATTCTTCTCCTGGCTCTAATCATTTACTCCATCTTGTGTTCTCAATCTTCGAAGCACCTACCAAGCTCCTAAAGATCCTCACATCCGAATCTCAAGCCCATGGAGGGCTACACACCACCTCCAGCCTAGGACAACTTCTATCTTAGCCCTAAGACACACCCATCCTAGTCTTCCTGGAGCCAACATCCTAGCTCCTTCCATGACCTCCCAAGGCTTGAGAGCACCACAAATCCTTACAGTCAAGGCTAACTCGTCAAACCTCATGCCTATCATATGATAGAATCAATCTTTTCGAGTTCGATGTGAAATTAAATAGAAACTCCTTTCTATTTTTCATACTGCCATGGCCATAGGCTTTACGACTCACTCTCATGATCTTCATAGGACTACTCCTCTACCGAGATTGATAGATCTCATCTTAATGCAATTCAATTCCTACAATGAACATGCTATAGCCAACATATACCTTAAGGCTCCATATAGTTGGGAGACCGAGTTATGACAGTCAAACTATAGCACCTTCGAGGTAAATTGTTGATGCACCTTAGGTCAGAGAACTAGACATATAACTACAGCAATGAACATATCACTGATAAGAAGGTAAACTTTCTTATGACTACTTGAAATTGGTCATACTCAGTATCCTTGTTCTTAACAAGTACTTATACTTTTGCTCTAGTATCTCTATACTGTAGATTCAAGACTCATCTATCCGAAGAAAGTGATCGTATACCAATCTTTCGAATCGATCACTATCCTCATGATGATCCTGCAATCAGAAGTAGTTTATGAGTTAATTATAATAACACGTCTCAAATTCTCAACTCCTGAGAATGTGTTATCACATCCATTAACCTAATGAATAATTCACAGACACAATCAAATATAAATGTGAATAATAAAATAACCTAAATTTTATTAATAAATCAAATATTACAAAATATGCCCATAGAAAGTTTTATATGTGTTAGCCAATCTGGCTTCTATGGCATACATCTAATAAACTCCCATTTGACCTAAATCCAATTGGCTACAAATCTAAGTTCCATATTCTCAAGATGAGTTTCAGTCTTTTGTTGGTCCAATGGCTTCATCAGTGGGTTAGCCACGTTGTCCGTAGTGTCAACTCTCTTTACCTTGACATATTCCTTCTTCAGATAATCGTAGATGAGGTAGAACCACCGCTCGATGTGCTTAGATTTTTAGTGAGATCTTGGCTCCTTAGCAAGGGCTATGGTGAAATTATTGTTGTAGTAAAGAGGAACAACATCAGATGGCATCACACTTAGCTCTGCAATAAACTTTTTAAACCAGAAAGCCTCCTTCGTAGCTTCTGACGTGGCAATATATTTTGCTTCCATGGTGGAATCTGCAATTACAGTCTGCTTAGAACTCTTTCAGCTTATAGCACCACCATCGCACAAAAATATATTTCCTGATGTCGATTTTCGATCATTAGTATCAGATATAAAATTTGAATTTGTATACCCCTACACTTGGAGCTCTCCATTCTTAAAGATCAAAAACATATCCTTAGTCTTTCTTAAGTACTTAAGGATATATTTCATAGAAGTCCAATGCTCTTCATCTAGATTCAACTGATATCTACTTATGACACTCACAGCATGAATGATATCAGGTTGTGTACAAAGCATGGCATACATGAGACTCCCTATGGCTAGAGTATAAGGAATCTTGCTCATGCATTTAATCTCTCCTAGTGTATTGGGCCACATTTTTCTAGAGAGATGAATGCCATGTTTGAAGGGTATAAGACCCCTCTTGGAGTTCTCCATATTGAACCTTTTCAACACCTCATCAATATACATCTTCTATGATAATCCTAGCTTCCTCCTTGATCTATCTCTATATACCTTGATCTCCAATATAAATGATGCCTCACCTAGGTCTTTCATAGAAAACTCTTTAGATAACCAAACTTTGATCGAGGTTAGCATAGAAATATCATTTCTAATCAGAAGGATGTCATCCATGTACAATACGAGAAAAACAACAGTCTTCCACTGACATTTTTGAAGACACATGGCTCCTCTTCATTCTTAATAAAATTAAAAGATTTGATTACATCGTTGAAATGAGCATTCCAGCTCCGAGATACTTGCTTTAGTCCATAAATGGATCTTTGTAGTTTACAAACTTTATGATCACTATTACTAGAAGCGAGATCAAGCAGCTATTTCATATAGATATCTTTCTTAGAATATCCATTTAAGAATACCATTTTTACATCCATTTGTCATATTTCATAATCAAAATATACTGCAATGGCAAGCAGTATCTGGATGGACTTAAGTATAGCTACAGGTGAGAAGATATCCTGATAGTCAATGCCTTCATGCTGACTATACCCTTTCATCACAAGCCTATCTTTGAATGTTTCTACATTTTCATCTACACCAATCTTTCTCTTAAAGATTTATTTACACCCGATAGGTACAATATGTTCAGGTAGATCTACCAAGGTCCAAACTTGGTAGTGCATTGAGTCAATTTTTGACTTCATTGCCTCTAACCATTTTTTGGAGTTGATATCTAATATTGTCTCATTATAGATTTTGGGATCATCTCTATGTACCCTATTTTCTATCAAAAATATTTTCTCTACATCCTCTAAGATAATATCCAAGTATTTTTCAGGAGGACAAAAAATCCTACTAGACTTACGAGATGGAGGAGAAAGTGTGTGGATTAGCTCAGACTGAATTGGTTCCTCAAGTTTCAAGCTCGTTGCTCTTCTGAGACTTTCTCCTCAAGCTTGACCTATCTTTCCATGCCTCCATCTTGAATAAATTATTTTTCAAGAAAGACTACATGCCAACTCACAATCATATTATGGTCTTCTAGAAGATAGAAATAATATCCTAAAGACTCTTTAGGATATCTAATAAAATGAGCTCTAAGGGATCTAGATTTTAACTTGTCCGTCTATTTTCTTTTGACATGGGTCAAACAATCTCAAATCTTGAGATGACTCAGACTTGATTTCTTACCATGCCACATCTCATATAGGTTGGTAGGAATGATTTTAGAAGAAACCCTATTCGGTACATAAACAGTAGTCAAAAGGCTATGTCCTTAAAAATAGATTAGAAGATCTATGAAGCTCATCATGGAATGAACCAAATCTAATAAGATCCATTTTTTTCATTCTAAAATTAATCATGTTGAGTTGAGGTGTTTTAGATGGAGTCCACTATGAGACTATGCCATGTTCCTTGAGATAGTTTAGAAATTTTCTACTAAGATATTCATCTCCTCGATCTGATCGAAGAATTTTAAGAAAATTTTTGATTTATTTTTTTACTTCATGTCTGAATTCTTTGAACTTTTCAAAGGCCTCAGACTTATGGTGCATAAGGTATACATACCCATATCGAGAAAATCATCGGTAAAGATAACGAAGTAAAGAAAACCTCCTCTGGCCGGTACATCAAATAGGCTGCAAATATCTGAATGTAACAAAATAAATAATTATGTGATTCATTCCCTAGGTTCCACAAAGAGTAGCTTGGTCATTTTTTCTTAAAGGCATGATTCACTTACTGGATATGACTCAAAAGTCAACGGACCCAATAGTCCAGTTTTCTTCAATCTATTAATCTTGTCTTCTCCAATGTGACCTAATCTTAAGTGCCATAAGTACTTTTTATTTATACTATCTTGAGGTCATTTAGAACCTATGGCATTCATATTTTGCATGACATAATGCATAGAAATATCTATATGTAATTGAAAGAGACCGTTTATAAGAAAACTACTACCAACTTTATTATTTCCAAAGTAAATGTTACAGTAGTCCTTAAAAAAACTAATTACATAATCTTCTTGCATCAAGCAAGAGATAGAAATTAGATTTCTACTCACAGTAGATACAAAATAATAATCTATAAGAAATAAAACATTCTCAAATGATAGTCGTAGAGGGTATATTCCCATGATCATAGTAGTAACTTTTGCTCCATTTCTGACACATAGGATCATTTCACCATCCTCAGCCACCTGCTATCCCTAAGATCCTATAAAGAAATGCATAAATGAGTATTAGATTCAGAGTCAAGCACCCAATTAGATGTAGAAGAAATTGTTAGGTTTGTTTCTATGACAAGCATACCTCCAGAAAGTTCACCTTCCCTCTTAATCTTCAAAGTTGCCAGGTAAGTTAGGTAGTTCTACTTCCAATGACCATCAGAGTTGTAGTAGAAATACTATTCTTTTTCGATGGCCTTCTTCTTTGGCTCTACCTTCTTCTCCTTCTTTTTTTTCTCTACTTTCTATTTCTTCGCAAACTTTTTCTTCTTCCCAGAAGATTTTTTTTTAAAAGAAGTTCATGCAACAGTAAGTACAGAGCCCCTTGACCTCTTCAAAGTTTTCTCAATGGTGACTAGCATGTTCATGAGTTTAGCCATGGTGCACTGGATCTTATTCATATGGAAGTTTACTATAAACTGTCCATATGAATCAGTCAAGGATTATAGAATGAGATCAATCTGCAAGTCCTTATCCATGGACATCCCGAGCTTTTCAAGCTCTTTCAGGTCCTTTATCATTGTCCAACAGTGATCATGGACCTATTGCCCATCATGCATTTGCGCTTTGAAGAGTTGCCTGGACACTTCATAGTGAGCTGTATAGCTTTGCTTACCATACAACTCTTGCAGATGAGCCAGTATCTGCCTGATAGTTCTCATGTCCTCATGTTGGCACTATAATTTATTAAACATTGATGCCAACACATAGCACCTAACCTTATTGTCATCATCTAATCGCTTCTCGTAAGATGCTCTCTGATCAGTGATCGAGCAGGCTGGAAGAGGAGGTAGGTCTTAGTCAAGGATATAGGCCAATTTCTTAGAATTCAAAATAATTTTTAAGTTTTGGAGCCAATCCTCAAAATTTGATCTAGTCAGCCTATTGGTTTCTAGGATTCTAGCTAGGAGGTTTGAAGCAGACATAGTTCCTATAAAGAGTCAAAGTTTCAAGTTAGATTTTATATTTGACTTAATTAATTTATTTTAAAAATTTTATTTTAAAAATAAATTTAGACTTTTACTATTTTTTTGAATCTCTTATACTCTTTTGGTAAAGATACAAAAATCTCTATGATCAAAGATTTCTAGTGGATGCTGCGGTCTCATCGATTGGCTCACCATCTCACTTGATAGTTATTGATGATGGATCAGCCGATGAGTGGACAACTCTTATCCAATATTTTTCTAAACATGTTGCAACCAATTTTGATCTCTAATTTATGAAACTCATCATGTTCAAAATATTGCTCCACTTCTTAGTTAAGTCAAACCTATCATTTGCATGAAATGGAGTCATGATTGGAATCCTTACCATATCCAAAATATTAAGCCCAACCCCTTCTCCATCCCATAGCATCTCATACCAAATAGTGTGATTGTATCTTTCCAGTGCAATTGAACCACTATATCCAATCAAGAACAATCAACCCCGAGAAGGGCTTGCACAATTACAATGGTGGAAGGCTGCATGATTTAATATTTTATAGGAAGACTTAATTTAGGTCTCATCCTTAATTAGTCATAATGGTTTTAACTAATCTAGTAGCATGGTCTAGCTTGAATTATTGGCAATCTAATTCAAAACTTAATTGACCAAATTAGCCAGGTAAGTGAGATTGATGAGAGGGATATACCATTAACTTGCCGTAGACTCAATCTATATGAGTAGCTTCCAATTAATGACCACAGATCAAAAATATCAAACTTACCTTAGATACTAATTGGTCAATTTAGAATTGATCAGGTTTACGTACAATCTAGGCTGGAACTGCTGAGCCAAATTAGATCTTTAGTTGATCGATAATATATGACTGTTATCAATCTAACCAAACTTACAACTATTTGGGCTAGTCTTAGAGCACTCTTGATCCCATCCTAACCAATACTTGATTTGGCTTGATGAATCGCTCATGCTAGACCTAACTAAGTATAACATGATTAATTTCATATGATCAATTTCATATCTTAATTCTTAATTAAGTATAACATGACATGAGCTAATGCGCATACCATAAAATTCTAGCTTAGATATAGAAATAATTTCATAATCTAAATAATTTTACATGCAATATAAAATAGATCCTAGGATATTTGAATCTAGGGTTTAGCAAAAAGTAAGTTCATCTTTTTGTTGTTCTTCTTCATGAGGCTTATCATAAGTGGCACCCCTACATGCCATAAGAGCACCCCATCAAATGAAAGAGAGGATCTTTAAACCCTTCTTTCTCTTATGACCGGATGGCCATGGTGATTGCCCCATTCTAAGTACTATGCTACAAAGAAATAAAACTAGATCTATATCATGCATATATCTCATAAATGAAAATAGATTTAACCCAAACATGATTTGATCATACACATCTTATGTATTTTGAAAACCATATCTCATGCATTTTCAATCTAATGTTATTTCTGATCTCATAAAAGAAATACGATCTAGATTTATGAACCATCAATCTGGCTTTGATACTAGTTGAAGGAATGATACAGCACATCAGATCGATTTGGATCAGATGCAATAGAGTTCAAAATTTTTTGAATCCGATCCAGCATGTAGTTCATGGATCTAAATAAAGAAAAGCATAAAACCATGTATATGAAGAAGTGATCACATTATCTTTATATGGGTAGACGATCTCTGCAATCTGATGATCGTAACTTTATCGAGGTCCACTATTAAGCTACGCACACACCTGACCTCTATAGGTATCCACTCGAGCTTGGACCTGGATGACTTCTCTGGCTTAGATCTACCTTCAGCAAGCTGGATCTGAGTTCTCTTGGATCTACCTTCAACCTGATCATTGGCAAGGACTAGATCAATACTTGATTACTTCTTCTTCTTTAGCGCCAGTACCCAACCCTTCAAGTACTTTGAATAAGATCAGTCCAACTCTCTTGGATGTGGGAGAGAGCATATGGAGAGGAGAGGGAGGAGGCATGGAAGAGAAATGATAGGGCTCTAGCAATTTCTAAAACTGAGATACCAAAACATTTGGTAGGTTCCTATTTATAGAAATAGAAAACTAAGAGTCCTTAGGCTTTAAGTCATTGACCAGGTCAAATGACTTAAAGCAGAAGGATTCCTAGAAGATGTGGCACCCCTCTTCTACTTTCACATAGATTTTGTCGAACAAAATCATATAGAGTGTGCACCATCCTTATCTGGATAAGGGTGGTTGGCACCTCATGTTATCTCCTCTTCAAGTTTGAATTAAATCTAACCACTTAACCATTTGAACTCATTCAAACTTAATCCTTATCTGCAAGAAGCGCATGCCCAGAAAAGAAGTGAGGAGCAAGCGCTCTCTCTCTTTCTCACATATCAGATGGTGCATGCCCCTTAAGAAAAATAAGGGGGCATGCACCCCCAATACCTATACACAAAAGAGAGATAAAAAGGAGGGGGTGGTTATAGGTGTTAGAGGGCTGGATCCTTTGCTTCCTGGCAATGTGGGACTAAGAGAGTATTTTGATCATCAAATATGGAGAAATTTTGATGAAAATCAGATTAAAAGAGTCCCTGGATTGAATTCTATGCAATTCCATGAGTTTTGACTGTCAGATCTTGATCAAATGGTTCAAAAAATGCCAAAAATCAAGTTTTAAAGACCCAGATCATGTCGCCATTGGATCGAGCAAATGGGTGGTTCTAGGCCATCAGATCACATCAAAAACCATACTGAAATCATTTTCCCAGTCAGATTGAATACCAACTATTGGATCATTCTTGATGATGAAGTTTTAGCCATTGGATCATCGCTGGGTGTTTAAATCACCATCAGGATGAATGCAGACCATTGGATCAATGCCTGGAGCATTTAGAGCCATTCGATCATGCACTAGATGGAGATAGAAAATTGAATGAAACTTGGAAATAACCTGGAGTGTCAGATCAGGACCAGAATCAACCATAATCGCATGATCGTGCAATTACTGTTCATATGGATCTTGTGGACCGGCCGCATCGAAGACCATAGCAAATTAGCACCTAACTTTGCCACTTGAAATGACCAAAATGCCTCATGAGCTACAAGAGATTTTCTATAAATCCTTTAAGGATCTTGGTCCAGCACGTGACAGCCTATGATTCGCTGCTTCTACTAAGCTGGCAGTCCACGCCTGGATCGTGGATCGACGGATCGACTTATGTGGCTAAGTTAGCTTGGATGGCTGGTGCACTGGTTGAGCTACATTCGACGACTTGGCTAGGTGTGCCAATTTGGCTGGGTGAGCCAACTAAGCCATTTTATTATTTTTTAAAATTTTTTTTAAAAAAAAATCATATCCGGTCCATTTTAACTCCATTTTGCTCCAAACTTATTTCGTTGTGACCAAAAAAATAAGATCTTTCTATTGATGAATATATTTTATAAAAATAATAAATAAAAATATTTAATTTTTAAAAATAAAAATAAATTAATTAATAAATTATTGCTTTTATTGATGCATTTATGGTACTTATTAAGCAGCCCAAACTTAGTGCCCCTCATCCTTATCCAATCTAGATGACCTAGGGCATACTAACTCTTGGTGTCCCTACAAACAAAATCCAATTTGGCTAAGCCCCATCCGATAGAAAACTCAAAGCAGGAGAAATTAGGTTAAATCATATGCTAGCATGATTTTCTTGAACCCAATAGGATCAAATACTAATCCAATCAGACTGTATGAGGTCAATTAAAACATCCAAGATCAAAACCCTTGATTGTATGACCCCATAGATTCAATTTTGTATGGTAATAGAACATATCGTGATCTTCATCTTCGATATCATCAAAACTCTTTTCGATGGATTGAAACTTTTTTTAATTTATTAAATTAGAATTATCGATCATCAAAAAAATTCTAATTGATCCCACAATCTACTAGTCATACTTTATAGTATATAGTGGCAATCCATCAGAATTAAAAAAAATTTTTTAGGTATAGTTATTGTATGATTCAGTTCTTCTATCGTGAGTTTCAACCAGGACTGAGGTCAAGACTAACTCATCAAACCTCATGCCTGTCATATGATAGAATCAATCAATTCGAGTTCAATGTAAAACTCAATAGAAACTTATTTTTATTTTTTACACTGCCATGGCTATAAGCTTTAAGACTCAATCTCATGATCTTCATAGGACTATTCCTCTACCGAGGTTGATAGATCTCATCTTAGTATAATCTAATTTCTATAATGAACAAGCTACAACCAATATACATCTTAAGACTCCATATGGTTAGGAGATTGAGTTATCACTATAAGAAATCCCATGTTTTACAATGAAATTATTTACGATGAAAAAAAATTCATTGCAAATAAAGGTATTTATGACTAAAAAATTTTTATCGCTAATAATATTTATTTACGATGAAAAAAAATTTTCATCATATATAATAGATTATTTATGACATCAAACAAATTTAACTCATAAATAATCACTTATTTATGATGAAAATTTTTCATCATAAATAATCTACCATAAATAAATTATTTTAAAAAATAAAAAGATTGGATTATTTGTGATAGAAAATTTTCATCATAAATAATCATTTATTTATGATGAAAGTTAATGTTACATTACAAATAATAGATTATTTATGATGAAAATTTTCTATCATAAATAATCTATCATAAATAAATTATTTAAAAAATAAAAAGGATGGATTATTCATGATGGAAATTTTTTATCATAAATAATAAATTATTTATGATGAAAATACAACTTACATCATAAATAATCAATTATTTATGATGGAATGTTACCATCATAAATAATTTATCATAAATAAATTATTTTAAAAAATAAAAAGATTGGATTATTCATGATGGAAAGTTTTCATCATAAATAATCGATTATTTGCAACGTAAATCCATTTTACATTATAAATAATTGATTATTTATGATGAAAATTTTTCATCATAAATAATCTATCATAAATAAATTATTTAAAAAAATAAAAAGGCTAGATTATTTATGACAAAAATTTTCTATCATAAATAATCCATTATTTGCAACATAAATCTATTTTATGTCATGAATAATCAATTATTTGCCACGAAAATCCTCTGTAACAAATAATCTGAATAAAATTTTAAATTTAAAAAATAAAAAAAATATGGACTATTTTAAAAATAAAAAATAAAAATATGCCATGCATGATCGATGTGATAGGGTTCTGGGATGCAAGCGCGTCTACTGTTAGCTAGCCTGCAAGCAAATTAATATTTTTTTCTAATTTTTATAAAAATTAATATTTTTTAAAAAAAATTATTTTTTTTGAATATTATATAATTTTAAAATTTAAAATTCATCTTCATCGTTCATTATTTAAGTAATTATCATGCGAGCATCATTACAAAATATCATCTCAATCTAGTAGCTCTATCTATGCAGATCGATAAAATTTAATTTCGATGGTCATGAATGACCGCATGATGATCTAATCGATAGAAATCATCGATGAATTCAAAATTTTATAATAATGATCTCTGTGACATTTGTAGGGCACTATCAAAATTTTACTTCAATCAGATATGATTATCATAGTCAATTTAGTATGAAATATAATGATGATCATAAAATTAAAATTATATGTATATGAACCATTCACATTAAGCAGATCTTATAAAAATACATGTATAATTATTTAAGAATCTTAAGAATAAGTATCAAGAGACGTGTAGTTTTTTATCGTTCATATACATGCAGTTTAAATGTTGTGATCTTCACCGTACAAATGATCAAAGTAGTAGCAAAGATCATTTATCTAAAAAATTATATTAATTGGATGCCATTTGGCCATTTGATCACTCTTTTTTATTTAATGATCAAAATCATCCCATACTAAATTGACCATGATGATGATGTTCGATTGAAGTAAAATTTTGATAATATACTACAAATATCATAAAGATTATCGTTGCAAGTTTTTAGATCCATCGGTGGTTTCTATCTATCAGATCACCATATGGTTATTCGTGACCATCGAAATCAAATTTTATCGATCTACAGAGTTAGAGCTACCAGATTGAGGTGATCTTTTATGACAATACTCACATGATAATTACTTAAATAATAAATGATGAAGATAGGCTTTAAATTTTAAAATTTTATAATATTTAGAGAATAATAATTTTTTTAAAAGAATACTAATTTTTAAAAAATTAAAAAAAATTAATTTACCCACAGGCTAGCTAATAATGGACGTGCTTGCACCATTCAATCCCATCGCATCAGCCATGCACAATATTTTTTTTATTTTTTTAAAAATTTTCATCATAAGAAATAGTCCATCATAAATATTCTCTTTTTTTTTTATTTTTTTAATTATTTATTTACTAAAAATTATTTATGATGAAATCTTCCATCATAAATAAATGTTATTTATGATATTAATAAATATTATTTATGATGTAAATACTATTTTCATCATAGATAACATTTACTTTCGATAAAAACTTTCCATCATAAATATTCTTATTTTTTAAAATTTTCTAAATTATTTATGATGGAATAATTCCATCATAAATAACTATTATTTATGATGTAAATATTATTTTCCTTACAAATAATATTATTTATGATGTAAAGTTTTCATCATAAATATTCTCACTTTTTTTTTTTTTTAAATTATCTATTTATGAAAAATTATTTCTAACTGAAAGATTATGTCATAAATAATTGTTATTTGCGACAAAAATTACTTTTCCATCACCAATAATTTTATTTAATATTTTAATATTTTTTGGAGGAAAATTTTTTTGGAAAAAAAATTGGTGGGAATTATTAGCGATAGAAAATAAATTTTCATTACTAATAACTATTTTAGCGACAAAATTCCATTACTAAAAGTCCATCGCTAAATGTCTTTAAATATCCTCCCCCACTACGTTCCCATGAAACCCACTCTCGCCTACCCCCTAGTCTTCTCTCTCCTCCTTTGCTTCCATCGACTGGCGACCTATTCTCCCATTGCTGCCGCCATTGCCGCTACCACTACCACTATTATCACTGTGTGCTGTTGATGGTAATTTTTTTTGTACTCTTTTGATCATTCAGGGGGCCATGGGTGTCGTGTGGTGGCTGGTGGTAGGCGGCAGGGCGTGGAGGGTGGGTGCAAGTTAAGTTCAGGACTATGCTAAATCAAATCTAGATAGAAGAAGGAGATCGTATCATCCTTACCTTTGCAAGTTAAATTCTTTAACTTGCTGATCCAAGGTTGAGGTTGTCGCTCCAAGCCATACATGCATCCAGCTTCTACAAGATGTCCATACAAGATCCTGATATAAGATCCGAAGTCCGATGATAGGAAATCAATACGGCATGCTAGTACTGTACTGATTCTTCTTCGATGGCTGATCTGAAATCTCTTTCTTGAATTATTGGACCCTCCAATATTCCAAAAGAGAGGAAGAGAATTCATGAAGGGAATCACCTCTTAAAATTTCCATAAAAGAAGGAGAAAGAGATTTAAGAAAAACCCTAGAAGAAGAATCCTTTCTTCTTCCTTATTTCTCTCACCAACACACCTTGTATTGTGTCTTCACAAAACCCAATGCCCAAAGGTCTCTCTCCCAAGCCTTTCCCATGCCCAAAAAGCTCTCTCTCAGTTTTAAATGCTCTGAAAAAATCATACCCAAAAACCCTTTTTTATAAAGAGACATGGAAGAATCCTTGTCTAGGTCAAATACCTAGCAAGGGTTGTCCAAATAGGGAAAGATATGGAGTTCCCAGCACTAGGGTGTCCTCTCCTTTTCCCAGCCATGGACCACCTGATATTGGCACACAGAAAACCTCCTTTTTCCACCAAAAATTCTAGAGAAAAATAAGGAGTCTAGGTGGCATAAGTGGATAGGTGTTTTGATTGCAACAAACTCTATCAAATAGAGATTGAATCCAAAACAACTAGCCTAATTTGACTTGGTCCACAACTACCTACCACGTAAGAAATAAGGGAGAGCAAGGGGTACGCATGTAGGCCTGGGGCCTGAAGAGTTTCATGCAAAAAATCTCAAGGAAAATTAGCATGGGGCATTGGAAATAAGATGGCACAAGGAAGGGAAGTCCTAGTCATACTAGAACTTCCAATTTTGACTTGGTCAAACTTGGTATTTGAATCCAATAAAATCAAAATGAATGCAACCCAATTAGAGAAGATCTTAGTCTAACTAAGAGTCTAATTAAATTAAATTTAAATTTAATTTAATTTTTAATCAAATTAGAAATTGGATGCATACAAATCCTAATTGAATAGGGACTTGTTCTCCCTTACAATTGGCTCATCCAATAAACTAATTGAACTTGATCCAATCAAGCCCAAACCAAATCTAATTAAATCATATTTAATTAGACTTAATCTTATTCCTTTAGCTTAATTAAATTAAGCTAATTAGTAATCCAATTACGAATCAATCCTCCTACAATACTTGCATTAGATCAAACATAAATCGTATTGATTGTTTGATCTTAGAACAATTCTAAATCGTTGATCAACCATCCGATCAAATCAAGACCTCTTATATGTGTGACCCCATAGGTTCGAACCTAAGTGAATAGCATAGAAATAATTTTTTGTACCAATAGAAGTGACCATCTAGCAATGATATCTAATGGTCGAATAGGTCGAACGTGTAAAGCAACACTCTTAGAACCCATGTAGATATAGTTTTTATATAATTCATCCTCTTGACCCTAATGCTCATAGGATGCATCAGAGTTTAACTATCAACCCTGATTAGGTCATTTACAATGTATTTCAAAATACAAAATCTATCTCATGGATTATCCTGGCTAAGATTTGAATAAATTGAAATATAGTGATGCATTTTCTCTAAACCCTTGGAGTGGTCAAGCCCAACTTAATCACACACCAACTTTACAAGTACTCAACTATGCCCAAAAATCTTCCATCATTGAATTAGAAATTCAGATAGTTCGACATCAAAATAAAGTGAGTTGCTTGCAAGCCACCATGATGATCTCAGGTCTAAGGGATACTTATACCCATATCCCATCAGAGCAATTCTCAATAGCAGAATGCTCTAGAGTTGGTCACGTTCCGTGATGATGTATCCTTACATCTCACCTGTATGCCATACCAGTATCTCCACACTCCTTGGTTAATAGGATAACCAACCTATATGGCATATAATGACCTATGCTCGATAAACATTATCGTCCTGATTAAAAACATATCATTTGGTCATGAATAGTTTAAGGACTAATTGATAAATCCTCTCTTTATCGAAACTAAATAGTCCTAAGGACTTGACTTTATGGTGAAAAAGTCTATATTTTATTTTATTTAATAATAAATTATTTATAAAATTGAAATAGCACAACCATCAAAAGCTAATGATTGGCTTTGAGACATAATTTTCAACAACTTCCACTTGTCCTAAAGCCACTTGATACAATATCTAATACCCATCTTTGACTTGTGGTAGTCAAACTCCTTTACTATCAGGACTTTAGTCAAGAGGTTGGTCAGGTTCTCCTTTCTATCAATCTTCTAAAGATCGATGTCACCTCGATCCATGATCTTCTAGACCAAATAGTAGTAGTGCAATATGTACTTCATCTGCTGGTGTGCCTTTGGTTTATTCGCCTAAGCAATGGCACTAGTGCTATCATAGTAGAGTAGGACTAGACCATCAAGGGAGGGTGCTACTCTAAGCTCGATGATGAACTTCCTCAGCCATATAGATTTCTTCACAGCATCTGAAGCTAAATATACTCTACCTCACAAATAGAGTCTGCCACAGTGTGCTGCTTGAAACTCTTCCAGTAGATGGCTCCATCATTTAGGATAAAGATATAACCCAATATACTTCAGCTATCATCATAGTCAGATTGAAAGCTAGAGTTTGTAAATCCTACTAGTTCAAATTTGACTCACCATAGATCAACCACTGATCCTTAGTATTTTTCAAATACTTAAGGATAATTTTTACCACTTTTCAATGGTTCTTTTCTAGATTAGATTGATATCTACTCACTACTCCTAGTAATATGCCACATCTGGTCTTGTACATGTCAAGGCGTATATAATAGATTCCACTATCGAAGCATATGGGATTCTACTCATACGCTCTCTCTTCAGAAGTTATCAGATAATCCTTCTTAGAGAGAGAAATTTTTTAGCCTATCAAAAGATAGCTCTTCATGGAATTCTCCATGTTGAATCTCTTCAGCACAGTTTTTATGTACATGGACTAGGATAACCCAAGCATCCTCTATTGGAAAATGTGTTCCAAAGTCAATCGTCAGCCTATTGACGGTTGAGCTATATTATATCTATAATTAATTCATTAATAAATAAAATATATTTTTGATATTTTTCTTCATAAAGTATTCATCTTCTAACGAACTCCATTATTGTGATGAAGCCCTTAGGACTATTTGGCTTCGATAAAAAGAGGATTTATTGATTAGTCCTTAAATTTGTTCATGACCAAAAGATAAGTTGTTAATTAGGATGACAGCGTCTATCGAGTATAGATCATTGTATGCCATATAGGTTGATTGTCCTCTTAATCAAGGAGTGTGGAGATACTAGTATGGCATACAGATGAGATGTATGGATACATCATCATTAAACATGATCAACTCCATAGCATTCTACTATCGAGAATGTCTCTGATGGGATATAGGTATAAGTGTTCCTTAGACCTAAGATCACCTCAGTGACTTGCAAGCAACTCACTATGCTTTGGTATCGGACTAATTGAATTTTTAATTCAATAATAAAAGGCTTCTAGACACAGTCAAGTACTTGCAAAGTTAGAGTGTGATCAAGATGGGATTGACCATTCCAAGAGTTGGAGAATAATGTATCACTGTATTTCAATATAGCAAATCCTTGATCAGGATAATCCATCAGATGAATTTGATATTTTAAAATATAATGTGGATAACCTGATCAGAGTTGATAGTTGAACTCTGAGGTATCCTACGAGCATTTTGGTCAAGGGGATGAATTATATAGAAACTATATCCACATGGGTTCTAAGGATGTTGTTCTACACATTCGACCTATCCGACCGTCGAGTACCATTGCTAGATGGTTACTTCGATTGGTATAGCAATCTATTTCTATGCTACCAGCTTAGATTTGGACCTATGTGGTCACTCACATTAGAGCTCACGATCTGATCGGATGGTTGATCAATGATTAAGAATCATTCTATAATTAAACAATCAATATGATTGATGTTTAACCTAGTACAAGCATTTCAGGAGGATTGATTAGCAATTAGATTACTAATTGACTTAATTTAATTAAGCCAGAGAATTGAGATTAAGTCTAATTAAATATAATTTAATTAGATTTAGTTTGGGCTTGATTGGATCAAGCTCAATTGGCTTATTGGATAAGCCAAGTGCAGGAAAGAACTAGTCCTAGCTCAACTAGAACTCCGATCAATCTAATTTTTAAATTTGATTAAAAAATTAAATTAAAATTTAATTTAATTTAATTAAGTTTTTAATTAGATTAGAATCTAATTTAATTTGATTAATTTAATTTTAATTTAATTTGGTTTGAGAAACCATATTTGATCAAGTCATAAATGGAACCTTAGCGCTCCACGTCCCACGCCCTATTTCTTCTCTTATTTTATGCGACAAATCTCTTTCTCCCTGGTCTTCACACACACCCGCTCTCTCTCTCTCTCTCATATGATAAATGGGTGGAGGACCAAGTCAAAGAAGGAGTTTGTTTTAATTTTAGATTCTATGAAATAGAATCCTAACAAACCTAAACCCTTCCCAATAGGTGCCACCCCCTCTTCCTATTATTTTCTCTCTCATTCCATCTAAGAAAGGCCCATTTTTCTATGCACCCCTCCTTGCTAGTACATGCTAAAAAAAATTGGAGGGGACACCCAAGAGTTGGGCGCCCCTTGACTTGCCCTGTTTGACCTTTCCTTCTCTAGTATTTGATCTAGATAAGGACTCTTCTTTTTTTATATATTTTGAATGAATTTTGGCTTAAAATTTTTGTGAAACATAGATCTTTAGGAGAGTTTTAGGATGTGAAAAAATCAGAGGGAGAGGGTCCTTGAGAGTTGGGATTCCATAGATACCAAACTAGATATCTAGGTGAGAGAAAAAAGAAGAAGAAGAGGGTCTTCTTCTAGGGCTATTTTGATTTTCTCTTCCCTCCTCCTTTTGAGATTTTTTTTGAGAGAGTCTCAGATCTAAAATCTCTCCTCTTTATTTTGGTATTTTGGAGAGTCTAAGTCTCAAAGAAGAAAGCATTGAATCGATCATCGAAGAAAGATCAGCACAATACTAGCATACTATGCTGATTTCCTGCATCAGGATCTTAGATCATGTTTGTGGGCTCATGTAGACAATTCCTAGAGGCTGAATGCATGTGCAGCTCATGACTTTATCCTCAAGCCTGAATCAATAAGTTAGAATATCTAACTTGCTCAGGTATCAGATCTAATCTGTTATTCTATAGCTACATTAGATATAGTATTATAGCATGTTGATGAGATCAACATGTTAATCTTTTCTTTATATTTTTTAATTTTTGATTTAATATCATATCTTGATCATATAATAAATCTTAGATCTAGAGTATTTTTATATTTATTTAAATAAATATTTAATTTATTTAAATTTTTCACTATTTGATCTTGAAAAAGTTTCAAGATCTATCCGTGAAATCCTAGATCTGATTCCTTCAATTAGTATCAGAGCCTTGGTTCTTATTACATGATTTTTTTAAGCATATTTAGATTATTTATTAGATTAGATCTAATTTATAATCTAATTATTAATTAAAAATTAAAAATCTAGATCTCACGAACAGCTATAAGGTTGTCCGACTGTAAGGTTTACCCCTTACAGTGAAAAGATTATTAGATTTGATTTAATTTTATTAATGATTTAATATATTTAAAATAGTTTTAGATCTAAAAATAAATATTTTAGATTATATGGACTGATCTTATAAGATTGTCCTACTGTGAGGTTTATCCCTTACAGTGAAAAGATTGTCTTAGTACGTGCTGATCTAAAATATTGATCATAAAATTTTAGATTAGATCTAAAAAATTTTATGATCTAATTAAAAATATTTTAATCATCATAAATATGTTAGATTTGATCTAAGTTGATTTATGATTGATTGGTATTGAAACTATTTCAATTACATGAACCTATTTAGATTAGATCTAAAGTAGATTCATGTTTATGTTACGTATATTTTGATTATGAATCAAACATGCAACTTGATTGATAGAATTATATTATAAAAATATTTTATAAATATAAAAATTATTTTTGAAAAGTCGAATCCCAACCCTCAGTCTAAAACTTAATTAAGAATTAAGAAGTTGTTTGATTAGGATCTAGGATTGTAAATTAAAGATCCTAAGACATGAATCATAACACATTGGGTTGAATAGGTTAGTGGGGATTAGATCTATTAATTGGATTAGACCTAGGATTAGATTAAAGAATGGACTTAATTAGAAAATTGACTAAATCTAATCAATTATTGTCTTAGATTAGGTCAAGAATTCTCTAGATCAATTACAATAGTTGTAGTTAGTCAAGTCCATGTCCTTAACAAGATCCAAGATGGACTAAATTCTTAGCTTCATGGTATAGCTTGAACTGTTAGGTTGATCTAATCAAAACTAATTAACCAGTTGGTGTTTAAGGTAAGTCTGGCATATATGATTGGTGGTTTTTAATTGGCAGCTTACTTACCTGGCCATTTGTAATGGTGTCTAAGGCAAGCTTTGGCAGACCCTCCCATCGATCTCACTTACCTGACCTTTTTGGTAAGATTATGTTTTAATCTAATCACTTGACAATTTGAGTTGACCCATGTCAACTAGGTAAATCAGTATAACTGATTTAGGTGCTCCTAGACCAGTCTATTAATGGTCTTCCTTAATCTGACTTGGTGAAGCCAATGGGAGGATCATGATAAGCCGGTTTATCTGATCTTCTTCCTCTAAATTAAATCAATTAAATTCTCTAAAATTATTAGATCTATAAAATAAAATAGTTATGGTGATAACTAGATCATAACCTCCTATTAAGTGGATGATAATGGATCCATTAGTTGGATAATCATTGGAGGCCCATAGGCTAGGTGCTTATCCATTAATGAAATTATCATTCATAATATGACTTCTTGGATGTGTCTCTTTAAATGATGGTTAGGTTGACCAACCATAATTAGGTTTAATTATTCACTAGTTAGATGGACCAAGTATAATCATGTTAATGGTTGGACTTAACCGGGACTTTCAGTGGAGGCCCTAGCCTACTGAAAAGATACTTGGAGCAAAATTAATATAATAAAAATTATTTGGAGAAATAATTGATTATGAATCTATCCTTAGATATACATGGATTGAGCAATCATAGTTGGGCTTGTGTGCAGTCTATGTGGATTCTAATATCCACTAAGAAATTAGGATAATTCCTCATATTGGAGGTAAAGGCTATCAATTCAAACAAAATAGTGGGAGAAACCTTTTGATTAAAGTCCAAATCTTTAGGTTTAATGAATCAATTACTAATTAGGCTTTTAATTCTTCTTTTTGCAGTTAAACCTAAACCACAGTTGTTTCATTCACTATTAGACAGTGATTAACTTATGGGACCCAACTTCGATAATAAGTATCGAAAGTTGAATGTTGTTCAGCAGCACGAAATGGTTCATGCTTGGGCCTCTATGCCCAATTTAAATATAAGGTCCAAGAATATTCTAGATCTGGTAGAATGCTTCCACTATAAGAAGCAAGGGTATTAAAAGAGGAATTATCCTCAGTATCATGATTTTCATGACCCCAATAAGCTAAATAAGAGAGATAAGTAAGTAGTTGTTGATCAAGAATGTTATATGATAATACCTTATAATTTTTTTATTTATGATATTTCTACTTGAATATTAGATACCGAAAGTTCAGTCCATATTTGCAATATGTTGCAAGGACTTCAAGTTAGTAGAAAATTTAAAAATAATGAGCGATTCCTAAATATTGGAGATGAAAGATCTGTTTCAATTCTAGCTATGGGAATGGTTCAACTCATTTTCAATACTAATATCATTTCTTTAAATGAATGTCATTGTTGTCCTTCCTTTCTGATGAATATAATCTCTGTTGGCCTTTTGGCCAAAGATGGTTATCATTTATCAATAAAAGAAGATTATTATGATATTATTATGAATAACAATATAATAATGCAAGGACAATGGAGAAATGGTATTTATATTTTATCACAGTCTGTGAGTATAATGTATACTTCTAGAAAATATCCTAGATTAGATAATGTCTCTGATATCTACCTATGGCACTATAGACTAGGTCACATAAACAAGAATAGCATAAACAGGTTGACTCAAGAGGAAATCCTCAAAGTTAGTGATTGTGAATTACTTTCAACCTATGAATCTTGCCTTCTTGGTAAAATGATCAAGTCATCTTTTACTGAAAAAGATGAGAGAGCTACTGATCTCTTAGGTCTAGTACATACTGATGTACGTAGACCAATGAGCACTAGTGCCAGAGATTGATATTTCAACTTCATCACTTTCATAGATAATCTATCTAGGTATGGATATGTTTATCTGATGAAACATAAGTCAGATTCATTTGAAATGTTAAAAAAATTTCAAAGTGAAGTAAAAAAATAAACTAAAATGAGTATTAAAACCCTTCAATCGAATCGAGGAGGTGAATATCTATCCAGTGAGTTCTTGACATATCTAGGAGAGAATGAGATTCTCTTACAGTGGACTCCTCTTGGCACACCACAGCATAATGTGTATTAAAAAGGAGAAATCGAACCTTGTTGGACATGGTTCGATCCATGATGGGATTTGCTAGTCTGCTTGCTTCATTTTGGGGTTATGCTCTTGAGACTGCATGTTATATATTGAATAATATACCAAGTAAATCTATAGCAAAGACTCCATATGAGATATAGACTGGATGTAGGCCTACACTCTCTTACCTGCAAGTTTGGGGTTGTCCGACCTATGTCAAACATTTGCATACAGATAAGCTTGGACCCCAGTCTAATAAGTATGTGTTTGTAAGACATCCCAAAGAAAGTAAGGGTAACTATTTCTACCATGCTGAAGAACAAAAGATGTTCGTCAGTCTTAAGATAATTTTTTTAGAAAAAGAGTTTCTTGGTGAAGGAACTGTTGTCTCTAAGGTTGAACTTGATGAAGTTCAATAGGTAGAAAAATCGATATCTATAGCTGAACCTAAGTCGGATTTGATTAGATCAAAACTAGAGCCCAGTGTACCTACACCATTAAGGCGATCCAGTAGAGTACCATGTCATTCAGATAGATACTATAGTTTCTTAGTCTAAGATGGTGATCCCATTGAACTCGATGAGAATGATGAGGATCTGATCATCTATATGGATGCTATGTAGAGACTTGATTCCGAGAAATGACTTGAGACTATGAAATTCAAAATGGAGTCCATCAAGGTCAACGATGTGTGGACATTGGTTGACCCATCCGAAGGGATTAAACCCATTGGATGTAAATGGATCTTCAAAAGTAAAAGGGGTGCAAATAGAAAGTTGAAGACCTATAAAGCCCATCTGGTTGTCAAGGGGTATCATCAATATTATGGTATTGACTATGATGAGATGTTTTCTCCTATGATAATGCTCAAATCCATTTGGATTATGCTTGCGATTACTGTCCATCTAGATTATGAGATTTGGCAGATGAATGTGAAGATAGCTTTTCTGAATGGAGAGTTGACTGAAAATATGTATATGATACAACCTAAGGGGTTCACATCCATAGATGAGTCCAAGGTGTGTAGGCTTCAGAGATCCATTTATGGATTGAAGTAGGAATCTCAGAGTTGGAACTTGCATTTTGATAAAATGATCAAAATGTATGGCTTCGTTAAGAATGGAGAAAAATCCTGTATTTATAAATGGGCAAATGATCCAATAGTAGTATTTCTTATCTTGTACGTGGATGACATTCTCTTAATCGGGAATGATATCCCCACACTATAGAAAATAAAAGTTTGGTTGTCATCATAGTTCTCCATAAAGGACTTGGGTGAAGTATCCTACATCCTAAGGATGAAGATCTATAGGGATAGATCTAAAAGGATGCTTTGGTTATCCCAGTCCACGTAAATAGATATTGTGCTGAAGAGGTTTAGCATGGAGAATTCTAAAAAGTGCTATCTTCTGATAGGCCATGAAATTTCTTTCTCTAAGAAGGATTGTCTGACAACTCCTAAAGAGAGAGAGCGTATGAGTAGAGTCTCATATGCTTCGACAGTGGGATCTATCATGTACGCCATGATATGTACGAGACCAGACATAGCATACTCACTAGAAGTAGTGAATAGATACTAGTCAGACCCTGGACAAAATTACTGAAAACTGGTTAAAACCATCCTTAAGTATTTGAGAAATACTTAGGACCAATGGTTGATTTATGATGAGTCGGATCTGAAACTTATGGAATTTACAGACTCCAGTTTTCAATCTGACCATGATGACAGTAGAAGCATGTCAGGATATATCTTTACTCTAAATGATGGAGCTATCTACTAAAAGAGTTTCAAGCAGCATATTGTGGCAGACTCTGTTTGTGAAGTAGAGTACATCACAGCATCAGATGCTATGAAGAAAACTATGTGGCTGAAAAAGTT
The DNA here is from genome assembly GCA_006176705.1 of Cocos nucifera. Taxonomy (NCBI): domain Eukaryota; kingdom Viridiplantae; phylum Streptophyta; class Magnoliopsida; order Arecales; family Arecaceae; genus Cocos; species Cocos nucifera. Next base: position 162,775 of record QRFJ01003311.1, read on the forward strand.
TATCATCGAGCTTGGAGTAGCACCCTCCCTTGATGGTCCGGTCCTGCTCTACTGTGACAACACTGGTGCCATTGCTCGAGCGAAAGAATCGAAGGCACACCAATGAACAAAGCACATTCTAAACCACTTCTACCTGGTCCAGAAGATCATGGATAGAGGTAACGTCGACCTTCAGAAGATCGATGAAAAGAAGAACCTAGCCAATTCCTTCACTAAAGCTCTAGCGATAAAGGAGTTCGACAACCACAAGTCGAAGATGGATATTAGATACTATGTCGAGTGGCTTTAAGATAAGTGGAAGTTATTGAAAAATGTGTCCCAAAATCAATCGTCAATCTATTGACGGTTAGCTACATTATACCTATAATTGATTCATTAATAAATAAAATATATTTTTGATATTTTTCATCATAAAGCATTCATCTTCTAACTAACTCCATTATTGTGATGAAGTTTTTAGGACTATTTAGATTCGATAAAGAGAGAATTTATCGATTAGTCCTTAAATTTGTTCACGATCAAATGATAGGCTGTTAATTAGGACAACAGCGTCTATCAAGTATAGATCGCTGTATGCCATATAGGTTGGTTGTCCTCTTAATCAAAAAGTATGGAGACACTAATATAGCATATAGGTGAGATGTATGGGTACATCATCATTAAATATGATCAACTTCAGAGCATTTTACTGTCGAGAATGTCTCTGATAGGATATAGGTATGTCCCTTAGATCTGAGATCACCTCAGTGACTTGCAAGCAACTCATAGTGCTTTGGTATCAGACTAACCAAATTTCTAATTTAGTAATAGAAGACATCTGCGCACAGTCAAGTACTTGCGAAGTCAAAGTATGATCAAGATGGGACTGACCACTCCAAGAGTTGGAGAATAATATATCACTGTATTTCAATATAGCAAAACCTTGGCCAAAATAATCAATTAGATGGATTTGGTAATTTGAAATACAATGTGGACAAACTGATCAAAATTGATAGTTTAACTCTAAGGTGTCCTACGAGCATTTTGGTCAAAAGGATGAATTATATGAAAACTATATCCGTATGGGTTCTAAGAATGTTGTTCTACACATTCGACCTATCCAGCCATCGGGTACCATTGCTAGATGGTTACTTCAATTGGTATAGAAATCTATTTCTATGCTACCAGCTTAGATTTAGACCTATGAGATCACACACATTAAAGCTCATGATCTGATCGGATGGTTGATCAATGATTGAGAATCGTTCTAGAGTTAAACAATCAATATGATTGATATTTAACCTACTACAAGCATTGCAGGAGGATCGATTAGCAATTGATTGCTAATTGACTTAATTTGATTAAGTTAGAGGGCTGAGATTAAGTTTAATTAAATATAATTTAATTAAATTTAGTTTGAGCTTAATTGGATTAAGTCCAATTGGCTTATTAGATAAGCCAAGTGTAGGGAAGAACTAGTCCTAGTTCAACTAGGACTCCGGTCAATCCAATTTTCTAATTTGATTAGAAAATTAAATCTTAGCCCTCCATGCCCCACGCCCTATTTCTTCTCTTATTTTGTACGACAAATCTCTTTCACCCTGGTCTTCATGCATGCCCCCTCTCTCTCTCTCTCTTTCTCATATGGTAATTGGGTGGAAGACTAGTCAAAGGAGTTTGTTTTAATTTTGGATTCTATGAGATAGAATCCTAACAAACCTAAACTCTTCCCAATAGGTGCCGCCCCCTCTCCCTTTTATTTTCTCTCTTATTCCACATGAGAAAGGCCCTTTTTTTGTGTGCCCCTCCTTGCTGGTACATGCTAAAAAAAATTGGAGGGGATGCCAAAGAGTTGGGCACCCCTTGACTTGCCCTATTTGAGCTTTCCTTGTCTAGTATTTGACTTAGACAAGGACTCTTCTTTTCCAATATATTTTGGAAGAATTTTGGCTTAAAATTTTTGTCAAACACAAACCATTAGGAGAATTTTGGAGTGTCCAAAAATTAGAGGGAGAGGGTCCTTGGGCGTTGGGGTTCCATAGATACCAAACTAGATGTCTAGGTGAGAGAAAAGAGAAGAAGAGGATTTTCTTCTAGGGCTATTTTAATTTTCTCTTCTCCTCCTCCTTTTGAGATTTTTTTGAGAGAGTCTTATATCTAAAATCTCTCCTCTTTCTTCTAATATTTTGGAGAGTCCAAATCTTGAAGAAGAAAGCATCGAATCAACCGTCGAAGAGAGATTAGTATAGTAGTAGCATACTGTATTGATTTTCTGCATCAGGATCTCAGATCGTGTTCGTGGGCTCATGTGGATGACTCCTAGAGGCTGGATACGTGTGTGGCTTGTGACTTCATCCTCAAGCCCAGATCAGTAAGTTAGAATGTCTAACTTACTCAGGTATCAAATCTAATCTATTATTCTATAGCTACAATAGATGTAGTATTGTAGCATGTTGATGAGATCAACATGTTAATCTTTTCTTTGTATTTTTTAATTTTTGATTTAATATCATATCTTGATCATGTAATAAATCTTAGATCTAAAATATTTTTATATTTATTTAAATAAATATTTAATTTATTTAAATTTTTTGCTGTCTAGTCTTGAAAATTTTTTAAGATCTACCCATGAAATCCTAGATCTGGTTCCTTCATCCTCTTAGATCTATCACTATAGATTTTCATCCCTAGGATATAGGATGCTTCACCCAAGTCCTTTAAGGAGAACTGAGATAACAACCAAACTTTTATTCTTTGTAGTGCAGGAATGTCATTCTCGATTAAGAGAATATCATCCACATACAAAATAAGGAATACTACTGTCAGATCATTTGCTCATTTGTAAATACAGGCCATATGTTTTGATCACTTTATCAAAATGCATGTTTCAACTTAGAGATGCTTGCTTCAATCCATAAATGAATCTCTAAAGCTTGCACACCTTGGACTCATTTATGGATATGAACCCCTCAGGTTGTATCATATACATCTCTTCGGTCAGCTCTCCGTTAAGAAAAGTTGTCTTCACATTCATCTACCAGATTTCATAATCTAAATAGGCAGCTATCGTAAGCATTATCTAAATAGATTTAAGCATTGCTATGGGGGAGAACATCTCATCATAGTCAATACCATAATATTGACGATACCCTTTTGCAACTAGATGGACTTTATAGATCTCCATCTTTTCGTCTGCACCCCTCTTTCTCTTGAAGACCCACTTACATCCAATGAATTTAATCCCCTCGGATGGGTCAACTAATGTTCATACATCATTGACCTTCATGCACTCCATCTCGAATTTCATAGCCTCAAGTCATTTTTTGAAATCAGGTCTCTGCATTGTATCTATATAGGTGATCAAATCCTCATCATTCTCATCGAGTTCAATAGGATCACCATCTTAGACTAAGAAATCATAGTATCTATTTGGTTGATGCGGTACTCTATCGAATCATCTTAATGGTATAAGTATACTAGGCTTTGAATTTGATCTGATCAAATCTGGTTCAAGTTTGACTATTGGTGTCGGCTTTTCTACCTGCTAAACTTTTTCAAATCTAACTTTAGAGGCAATAGTTCCTTCATCAAGGAACTTCTTTTCTAAAAAGATTATTTAAGACTGATGAACATATTTTTTTCATCAGCATAAAAGAAAATATACCGTTTAGTTTCTTTAGAGTATCCTGATGCATGATAATCTATAGCTATGGCAAGTGCACCAGTCGATCAAGTAATAAAGTAAGTGAGTAGAGTATCATCCCTAGAGGATTGAAAAATAAGTACTGAAAAGCTCTTTCCTATACTTTATTTAGAAGATCGATTTATGAGAATAAGAATTTAAAGAATAAAATAAAGAAATAATTAAAAGTTTTAAGAAAATAGAGAGTGTAATTATTAGAATTTTAAACTTAAGAGCAATGGGTTACTAAGGCAATCAGTTCACCAACTCAGTCAATATAATATTTAGGTTATTAGATTAATTTTATTTCATGTGACGGTGGAGTCTCCTAGTTTATTCACTACTCTTTGATCCAGGCATAGCAAAACTATCAATATTTATTAATTATCCTTTGGTCCAGGTGTAATTTAAATAAATATCAATGCATTAAGTTTTGTGAAACCCTCTAATTAAAATATGCTGCATCCAAAGTGCACTAAAATTCCCACTTGCAAATAAATTCTAATTTGATTCATAATACAAGATATATAATCAAGAAGCAATAACATAGATGTACTTGATCCATAACATCTATGTTCATCATATCAATTAGAAGATGGCCAGTAATCTAAAAGCATTAAAATCAGATTTATATACTCCTCATAAATAAAATTTAAAATTAAAAATAAATCATACTGAATATTGCATCAAAAGAGTGGCTACACCTTTGCCTTAGTAAAAGAAAATTTAGTTCATGATAATAAGTTCAAAAATAGCAAATAAAATAAAACGCATGAAGAAATTAGACTGTTTGATTACTGAAATTGGTTGTCCATTGCTCTTGGTATGGAAAACTCGATGATGAACAAGAAAAGCCCCATGATCGATGTCCTGATTATCGGAAGAAAAAAAGAAGAAGAAAAATAAAAGCCCTTTCTCTTCTCTCTCCCTTAAAACTCTCAAACCCTCTCTAAAATCTCTATGAAGATCTCTCTCTTTTTTTCTATTACTCTCTATTTTTAAAACTCTCCCCTAAAACTCTCTCCCAAAACTCTCTCCCCTGGTAGCAATAGCAACAGGATCCTTAAATAGGCTAAGGAGAAGAGTTTTTATCGAAATCAATTAAAAAATCTTGAAAGAATTGGTTTTAAGACTCCTAACACAACTCAGATTGAAATCTGGATCATTCTGACCATTGGATGATGATCAAACGGGCCAGAAATCACTCAAAAATCAATTTAAAAACCCAAATCAAGTCGGAATTTGTTTGAACCATTGGATCAGCCTTGAAGATCGAATCTGGGCCATCAGATTGTGCATAGGAGAGCTTTAGATTTTTAGTTAAAAGTCGGGGTAAACCTCAACTATTGGATCTCGACCAGGAGCTGCATCCATCATTCGTCAGTGCACAAATTTCAGTTGTTTGATCAAATTCCATTGAATAGCATCCATCGGATCAGGTAGAATTTCCAAATTATCCTCTATAGACCGTGCATGAGCCCGGTGTTGCATGGACCGTCGCTTCCTTCAGCCAATCAGAGCATGCTTGTTCCTATGAAATCCCTGAAATGCCCTCTATAGCGGTCCACCATGCACCGCAAAAAAATTTGACATCAGCGCAGCGTAAGCATGGCATCAGCAGGTGGTTAGTCTGAGCATGGTCGGGTCGGACGGTCTGCTAAGCCAATTCTTTTAAACCAATTTGAACTGAACCAACCAATTTTTTTTTTCCATTTCCTTTGAAATTCAATTCCGGACTCATTTGAAGTCTGTTTTGCTTGAAATTTATTTCATCTAATTCAAAAAAATAAGATCTTCATATTGATGGCCTTCTTTCTTGCATAAGATTAATAAAAATATTAATTTTTTAAAAATATATAAATTTATTTTATAATTTAATACTTTTATTAGTGTATTTTTATCACTTATCACACCCCCCAACTTAGTCATTACTAGTCCCTTAGCAATGCTTTATTTAATATCATATTTCAATAAGATCATCCATTAAAAAGATAAAATTTAAATTAAAGATCAAAAAGTTTAGAAAATACTACTAACTAAGCATTGAGCTTTATAAGTAAATTTTTCAGTCAATACAATTAAAAACTTTCTTAGAGTACATCAAAGATCTATAGCACTTGTATTCGTGATAACTATCTTTAGCAATTTACTGTTAATTTAAAGGATAAAAGTATCCTCTCTTATCATCTATTTTGGTTAGTTTTCTATACATTTCCAATTTTATACTCATGAATTAAGGTAGCTTTCACACTGTCCTTTTTTTTTTTTATGTGTTGAGCATCCTGGCCTTTCCTTTACCATTTTACATGAATTTTCACACTTGACCTAGGTGCAGAGACCTAGTTACTAGGCTTTAGCAATCCACGTATACTCTATCTTTTGCACTTTATTTTTTGGCAGGTAGCTCTTTTCTTAAATTCAAGTTTCTTTCATTAGAATGTATATTAATTACCAATTTTCAGTGATAATTGAATCCTCAGTTGGCCTTATAATCAATACCTACTTTGCCTTGTTAGTGTACATGTGTAATTAGAAGTGCTAATAGTCTTTCGATGACCTAAGTAGGCTGCTAAAAGTCTAACCAACTAATCTACTTCTTTAACTCATTACATTCATTAGCAAATAATTCTATCTTTTATCACTTATCCAGTTTATCTTGCTCAAGATTTTTTTCTTGACATATGATTAATTTTTTTTTTACCCTCTAATTTATTTTACATTGTCTTAATGGAGAAAGAAAAATAAAGGGTGCAATAAAGGATAGGAAGAAATACACCTGATTTGGTTCAGTCTGGTTCTTTGAAGCTTTGAAATTTTGCTTGAGCTCTCATTAATTTTTTTTTACAAAATTAAAAATACACATCAAAGTAATAAAAGAGCAACAATAAATTACTAAAAAAAAAAAAAAAATAATCAAAACTAAAAAGAAAAGAAATAACCTATCTAGTAGTTCTGATTTATAGTCTTCAGCTTGACTTTCTTTGAGTTCTAAGTTGAATCAATCTGGTGCCACTTCAATTAGAATACTTTCATATTTGATCGAGTCCTCTTTCAATTGGACATTGCTAGCTTTCATACTTTCAAACCTATTTTCTACAGAATTCTCATACACTGAATTATCAATAATATCAATTAGAAAATAAGTTTGATTATCATCAGGATGTTTAGTATCTTTGAAAACATTAAAAGTAACTTATTCATCTTGGATTCTAAGAATTAATTTTCCTTGTTGAACATCTATTAAAGCTCCTCCAGTAGCTAAAAAGGGTCTCCCTAAAATAAGGGGTACATCATAATCTTCTTCCATATCAAGAATAATAAAATCAACAGAAAAAATAAACTTGTTTACCTTTACCAAGACATCCTCCACTATACCTCTTGGATATTTGATGGATCTGTCGGCTAATTGAAGAGTAATAGTGGTAGGCTTCGGTTCTCCTAGACCCAAGCTTCCTGAAAATAGAAAAAGGCATGAGATTAATACTTGCTCCTAAGATCACATAAAACTTTATCAAAACTACAATCACCAATAATGCAAGGGATAGTAAAACTTTCTGGATCTTTTAGCTTCTATGTGGTAATTTATTTTGAAGTATTGCTGAGCATTCTTCATTCAAATTTATTCTCTCATGCTCCTTTAGCTTTTTTTTATTTGTTAAAATTTCTTTGAAAAACTTGGCATACTTGGGCATTTGAGTGATAGCATCTACAAAAGGAATATTAATATGTAAATTTTTTAAAATTTTAAAAAAGTTAAAAAATTTCTTATCTAGATGTTGTATTTATCTCTCTACGAATGATAGTGGCGGTACGTAGGGCTTCACATTTGGATCGGCAAACTATATACCTGGAGACCATCCATCTGCTGGTTGTTTTGGTGACTGACGAATTTTAGTTAATGGTTTCTTATTTGTAGTTAGCTCTTCAGTCTCTTTCTTCTGATATGGCTCCTCCAGCTTTATACCACTTCTTAAGGTGATAGCATTGACTTGCTCCTTTAGATTGGTCTCCGTGTTGCTGGGCAAGGATCCCTGAGGTCTCTTGGAGATTATCTTAGCTATTTGGCCCATTTGCATCTCCAAGTTTCGAATTGCTGCTACTTGGTCCTGCCTAAGTTTGGCTTCCAAATTTTTTATAGTTGCTTCTTAGTTTTGCATGAATTTGACCATCAGCTCCTCCATGTTGGACTTCTTTTCAGGTACTTGGAACCTTGGGGGTGGCTGTTGTGCTGTATTTTGATTGCTTTACGAGAAATTTGGGTGCTGCCTCCACCCTTGATTGTATTTGTTGGAGTAGAAATTATTTTGTTGCGGCCTGAAAAAATTATCAACATAATTAGCTGTATCAGTTGCTTTAGTAAAAGGATTACCTATTTAGCAATTGCTTGTATCGTGTCCTCCTCTATACAGGTCACAAGTGATGCTCTGAACATGCATAGCTATTCCCTTCAAGTTGTTGACTTTGGCTCTAAGGACTGCAATTTCAGCTAGTAAGGTTGGCACGCAATCTACTCCCTGCACAGCTACTGGTCTTTTCGGTATCATGCATTCTATTTGCCACTAATAGCTATTTGATGCCATCTCATCATTCAGATCAAAGGCTTCTTCCTCCATTTTTTGGTTAATAGTTCCTCCTCCTACTGCATCAATCATAGAATGATTAGTAGGTGATAAACCATTATAGAAAGTTTGTACCTGAAGCCATACGGATAGTTGATGATGTGGACATCTCCTTAGTAGTTTCTTGAAATACTCCCAAGCCTCATATAGTGTCTCCATGTCCATCTACATAAAAGAAGTAATATCGTCGCGCATCTTAGCAGTCTTGGAAGATGGAAAGTACTTGGCTAAAAATTTTTGGACTAGAACATTCCAAGTTGTGATAGAACCTGCAGGAAGAGAATGAAGCCAACTTTTAGCTTTGTCCCATAAAGAGAAAGAAAATAACCTTAATATAATAGCATCATCCGACACCCCATTAATTTTAAAAGCATCATAAAGTTCAAGTTAGAAATATGGGCATTCAGATCATCATGCACGTGTCCACTGAATTGGATAGTTGATTGAATCATTTAGATCATTATCGATTTTATTTCAAAGTTGTTTGCTCGCACAGGCGGTCTTCTGATGCTCGAAGCTGCATCGACTATAAATGGTATGATGTAATCATTTAATGGATAATGTACTGCTCGAATAGCTTCATGTTGTCCCTCGGTCGCCATATCCAATTCTAGATTGATGTCGTTAGGATCTTCAGCTGCCATGTTTCTTTCTTATTGTAGTCTTCTGATGGTTCTTTCAATTTTTGGATCTAAAGATAGTAAGTTACTATGTCCAGTCATGCACTAAACAAATTTTAAAAATAAAGTAAGAATAAAAATTAAAAATAAAATTCTAAAGTAAAGCTAGGATCAAAATTTTAATATTATTTTAGACACAATCTTCGACAACAATGCCAAAAACTTGATTCATGCTAATCTATAGCTATGGCAAGTACATCAATAAATCAAGTAATAAAGTGAGTAGAGTATCATCCCTAGAAGATTGAAAAATAAGTACTGAAAAGCTCTTTCCTATGCTTTATTTAGAAGAACGATTTATGGGAATAAGAATTTAAAGAACAAAATAAAGAAATAATTAAAAGTTTCAAGGAAATAGAGAGAGTATAATTATTAGGATTTTAAACTTAAGAGCAATAGGTTACTAAGGTAATCAGTTCACCAACTCAGTCAATATAATATTCAGGTTATTAGGTTAATTTTATTTCATGTGATGGTGGAGTCTCCTAGTTTATTTACTATCCTTTGCTCCAGGCATAGCAAAACTATCAATATTTATTAATTATTCTTTGGTCTAGATGTAATTTAAATAAATATCAATGCATTAAGTTTTATGAAATCCTCTAATTAAAATACGTTGCATCCAAAGCACACTAAAATTCCCGCATGAATATGAATTCTAATTTGATTCATAATACAAGGTATATAATCAAGAAGCAATAACATAGATGTACTCTATCCATAACATCTATGTTCATCAGATCAATTAGAAGATGGCCAGTAATCTACAAGCATTAAGATCAGATTTATATACTCCTCATAAATAAAATTTAAAATTAAAAATAAATCATACTGAATATTATATCAAAAGAGTGGCTACACCTTAGCCTTAGTAAAAAATAATTTAGTTCATGATAACAAATTCAAAAATAGCAAGTAAAATAAAAGGCATGAAGAAATTAGACTGTTTGATTGCTAAAATTGGTTGTCCGTAGAAAAGCTCCTTGATCGATGTCCTGATTATCAGAAGAAAAAAAGAAGAAGAAAAATAAAAGCCCTTTCTCCTCTCTCCCTTAAAACTCTCAAACCCTCTCTGAAATCTCTCTAAAGATCTCTCTCTTTTTTTTTGTTACTCTCTATTTTTAAAACTCTCCCCTAAAACTCTCTCCCAAAACTCTCTCCCCCGACAGCAATAGCAATAGGGTCCTTAAATAGGCTAAGGAGAAGAGTTTTTATCGAAATCACTCAAAAAATCCTGAAAGAATTGGTTTTTAGTCTCCTAACACAACTTAGATTGAAATCTGGATCATTCTGACCGTTGGATGATGATCAAACGGGCCAGAAACCACTCAAAAATCAATTTAAAAACCCAAATCAAGTCGGAATTTGTTTGTACCATTGGATCAGCCTTGAAGATTGAATCTGGGCCATCAGATCATGCATAGGAGAGCTTTAGATTCTTAGTTAAAAGTTGGGGTGAACCTCAATCATTGGATCTCGACCGGGAGCTGCATCCACCGTTCGTCAGTGCACAAATTTCAGCCATTCGATCAAATCCCAGTGAACAGCATCTGTTGGATTAGGTAGAATTCTCAAATTACCCTCTGTAGACTATGCACGTGCTCGGTGTTGCATGGACTGCCGCTTCCTTCAGCCAATCGAAGCGCGCTTATCCCTATGAAATCCCTAAAATGCCCTCTATAGCGGTCTACCATGCACTGTAAAAAATTCTGACGTCAGTACGACATAAGCGTGGTGTCAGCGGGCGATCGGTCTGAGCACGATCAGGTCGGGCGATCTGCTGAGCCAATTTTTTGAACCAGTTTGAACCAGATCGATCATTTTTTTTTCATTTTCTTTGAAATTCAATTTCGAGCTCGTTTGAGGTCTATTTTGCTTGAAATTTATTTCATCTGATTCAAAAAAATAAGATCATCATATTGGTGGCCTTCTTTCCTATATAGAATTAATAAAAGTATCAATTTTTTTAAAATATATAAATTTATTTTATAATTTAATATTTTTATTAGTACATTTTTACCACTTATCATATCCAACGAATGTGCACTTGTCAGACCTAGGTCCAAGTTTATCTATGATTAATTATTTGACATTAGTCGGATATCTCCAGACCCTAAGATGTGAATGTACTGGCTTACGTTCTGTCCATATCTCATATATAGTTTTAATTACAGACTTACTTAGAATCCTATTTAGAAGATAGCAAGCTGATTCGAGTGCATATCCCCAGAAGGATATTGGCAAGCTGACAAAATCCATCATGGATCGGACCATATCTAACAGAGTCTGATTTCTTCTTTCAAACACACTATTATGCTATGGTATTCCTGAAGAAGTTTATTCGAAGAGAATCCCATTCTCTTCTAGATATGTGAGAAACTCACTAGAAAGGTATTCACCTCCTAGGTCAGATCAAAGAGTTTTAATACTCTTTCTAATTTATTTTTCTACTTTATTTTGGAATCATTTGAATATTTCAAATGAATCCGACTTGTATTTCATCATATAGACATATCCATACCTAGATATATCATATGTGAAAGTGATGAAGTAAAAATATCCATCTCTAGTACTTATGCTCATAGGCCCACATACATCAGTATGTACTAGACTTAAGAGCTCAGTGGCTCTCTCATCTTTTCTAGTAAAAGATGACTTGGTCATTTTTCAAAGAAGACAAGACTCATAGGTTAGAAGTGATTCACAATCACTAACTTCGAGGATTTCTTCATGAGTCAATCTATTTATCCTGTTCTTGTTAATATGACCTATCCTACAGTGCCATAAGTAGATATCAAACACATTATCTAATCGAAGATGCTTGCCAGTGGAGTAGACTATATTAACAAGTTGTGATATCATGTATATTCCATTGCTCAAATGCCTAGAAAATATAGTAATACCATTCAAAATGACATTAAAAAATTCATTCTTTATTGAAATCTTATAATTATTTTTGGCCAAATGATCTACAAAATTGATATTCAAAAAGAAACTAGGACAATAATGATAATCACTAAGAATAATAGTATGAGACTCAAATATAAGTTTTAAGATTTTTAATGCTAGAACTAGAACTGATCTTCCATCTCCAACGTTCAGGAACCTCTCATCTTATTCGAATCTTCTACTGACCTACAGCCTCTGCAATGAATTACAAATATGGTAAGGGCTACCAATATCCAATACCCAATCAGTTATATCATAAATAGAGAAATTGCAAGGAGTTATCATACAAATATCTTGCCCAGCAATAGCTTGCTTGTTTTTCGACCTGTTTGGATCTAGAAAGGCAATGTACTGAGGATAGCTCCTCTTTCAATGCCCTCGTTTCTTGTAGAAGAAGCACTCCACTTGACTCTTATCGGGCTTTGGCTTCTTGGTCTGGCCCTGCATAGATGTTCCAGTCTAAACTTGCACCTTCTTGGATTTCTTCTTCTTGTTCTTCTTTTCTTTCTTAAAGGATCGAGAACCATAAGAAGACCCTCTCACTAAGTTCACTGATTCCTTGTAGAGCTGGTGATCCTTCTTAAAGTTCTAAAGTAATCCCAATAATCCGTAGTAGTTAACTTCAGGCTTTGTCATTCTGTAATGAGTAAGAAATATGATATAAGACTTGGGCAGTGAGTTCAAAATTGCATCTTTTCCTAGCTGCTCATGCAAAGAAAAGCTGAGCTTGTTCAAATGCTTTATCAGCTCGATCATGTATAGTACATGATCAGTGACTGAAGCACCATCCCTCATCCTGGCGTTGAAGATGGCATAACTAGTCTTGTGCCTCTCAACGTCATCGGATGTGCCAAAAGACTTGTTCAATACTTGAAGCATGTTTCTTGGTTAAGCTATCTCGAACCTATGACTGAACTCATCGCTCATAGCCGCCAGTATAATACAATGCACTATGGTTCGATCACTGAGTCACTTCTGGTAAGTGTTTCTGATTGTCCCACATACATTTAGGACTAGCTTCTCAGGTGTCGGATCGGTCAAGATGTACAAGATCCGTTCATGCTCTAGGACAATCTTCAACTTACGGTACCAGCTACCAAAGTTGGATCCCACCAACTTGTCATTATCTAATAATGATCGAAGCGAAAGAAAAGTGGCCATACCTATACAAAGAAAAATCAAAATCTAATTAGTAAATAATTTATTAAATCTAAAGATTTAAACTTTAATCAAAAGATTCTTCCACTATTTTATTCAAAATGATAGCCTTTACCTCCAATTCAAAGAATTATCCTACTTCCTTAGTGGGTACTAGAATCCACATAGACTGTATACAAGCTCAACTTTGGTTAGTCAACCCATGTACATCTAAGGATAGATTCATAATCAATTATTTCTCTAAATAATTTCTAGTATTTTAATTTTTGCCCTAGTCCCTAATCAGTAGGCTTTGGCCTCCACTAAAAAGGTTCGGTTAGGTCCAACCATTAACATAACCAAGCTTGATCCATCTAACCAATAAATGATTAAGCTCAACTTTGGTTGGTCAACCTAACCACCATTCTGAGAGACATGGCCAAGAAATCATATTATGAATGACAATTCCATTAGCCAATAAGCACCAGGCCTTTGGGCCTCCAATGATTATCCAACTAATGGATCCATTATCACTCACTTAATGGAATGCTATGATCCAGTTATCATCATAACTATTTTATTTTTAAGGACCTAATAATTTTAAAAGATTTGATTAATTTGATTTAAAGAAGAAAGTTAGAGGAACCAGCTAATCATGATCCTTCCACTGACTTCACCAAGTTAGATTAAGGAAGACCATTGATAGGCTGGTCTAGGAGCACCTAAATCAGTCACACTAATTTACCTTACTAATATGGGTCAGCTCAAATTATCAAGTGATCTGATCAAAACATAATTTCACCAAGAAGGCCAAGTAAGTGAGATCAATGGGAGGGTCTACCAAAGCTTGCCTTAGACACCATTAGAAATGGTCAGGTAAGTAGGCTGTCAATTAAAGATCACTAGTTTGGATTGCCAGACTTATTTTAGACACTAACTGGTTAATTAGTTTTGATTGGATCAACCTAACAGTTCATGCTAGACCATATAGCCAAAAATCAAGTCTATCTTGGTTCTCGTTAAAGACATAGACTTGACCAACTACAACTATTGTAATTGAGCTAGAGAATCCTTGACCTAATCTAGGACAACTATTGATTAGATTTAGTCAATTCTCTAATGAAGTCCATTCTTTAATCTAACCTTAGGTCTAATCCAATTAATGAACCTAATTCCTACTAACCCATTAAACCAAGTGTTATGTTTTGTGTCTTAGGACTTTAATTCACAATCCTAGATCCTAATCAAACAACTCTTAATTCTTAATTAAGTTTTGAACTGAGGGTTAGGGTTCGACATTTTGAAAATAATTTTTATATTTATAAATTTTTTTTATAATATGGTTCTACCAACTAATTGCATGTTTGATTCACAATCAATATGCAAATAACATGAATCTACTTTAGATCTAATCTAAACATATTCATGTAATCCAAATTGAAACTATTTCAATTCTAATATATCATAAATCACCTTAGATTAAATCTAATATATATATGATGATAAAAATTAAATTAAAACTTTTTAAATTAAATCATAAAATTTTTTATATCTAATCTAAAATTTTATAATTAGGATTTTAGATCAACACGTACTAGGACAATCTTTTTACTATGAGGGATAAACCTTATAGTAGAATAACCTTATAAGATTAGTTCATGCAATCTAAAATATGTATTTTTAGATTTAAATATTTTTAAATATAATAAATGATAAATTAATCTAGATCATATAAAATAAATTTATGATTTATATTAGATCTATAAGAACTAGAATAATATTTATACTATAAGGGATAAACCTTACAGCAGGACAATCTTATAAATCAATTCATGAGATCTATTTTTTTTAATTTTAAATTTAAGTAATAGATAATAATTTAGATCTAATTTAAATCATTAATCTAAACATGCATAAAAATTACATAATAAAGAACCTATGCTCTAATACCAATTGAAGGAAATAGATCTAGGGTTTCATGATCAGATTTTGAAACTTTTCAAAAACACATAGCAGAAAAGATGAACTAATCATATTAATTCATTGATAATACATGAAAGAAACCTAGATCTAGGATCTTATCATATAATTTAAGCATGCTATTAAATCTAAAAATAAAAGACAAAAAAAAATTGATGTAGATTACATGAATATTAAAACTATGCTAGATCAAATCTAGATAGAAGAAGGAGATCATTTCATCCTTTTTTTTTGCAAGTTAGGTTCTTTAACTTGCTAATCTGACACTGAGGTCATCGCTCCAAGCTATATATATGTTCAACCTCTATAGAATGTCTACATAAGGCCCCGATGTAAGATCCGAAGTCCGATGATAAGAAATTAGGATAGCATGCTAGTACTATATTGATCCTTCTTTGATAGCTGATCTAAAATCTTCTTCTTGAATTCTTAGACCCTCCAATATTTAGAAAGAGAGAAAGAGAATTTGTGAAGGGAATCACCTCTCAAAATTTTCATAAAAGGAGGAGGAAGAGATTTAAGAAAAACCCTAGAAGAAGAACCCTTTCTTCTTCCTTGTTTCTCTCACCAAGACATCTTGTATTGTGTCTTCACGAAACCCCATGCCCAAAGGTCTCTCTCCCAAGCCTTTTCCATGCCCAAAAAGCTCTCTCTCAGTTCTAGATGTTCTAAAAAAATTATGCCCAAAAATCCTTTTTATAAAGAGATATGGAAGAATCCTTGTCTAGATCAAATACTTAGTAAGGGTTGTCCAAATAAGGCAAGATATGGAGCGCCCAACACTTGGGCACCCTCTCCTTTTTCCCAACCGTGGACCACCTGATATTAGCACACAAAAAACTTTCTTTTTTCCACCAAAAATTCTATAGAAAAGTCAAGAGTCTAGGCAGCATAAGTGGATAGGTGTTTTGATTGCAACAAACTCTATCAAATAAAGATTGAATCCAAAACAACTAGCCTAATTTGATTTGGTCCACAACTACCTACTATGTAAGAAATAAGGGAGAGCAAGGGGTGCACGTGAAGGCCTAGGGCATGAAGAGTTTCATGCAAAAAACCTCAAGAAAAATTGGCATGGGGCATTGGAAATAAGATGGTGCAAGGAAGAGAAGTCCTAGTCACACTAGGACTCCCAATTTTGACTTGGTCAAACTTGGTATTTGAACCCAATAAAATTAAAATTAATGCAACCTATTTAGAGAAGATCTTAGTCCAACTAAGAGCCTAATTAAATTAAATTTAATTTAATTTAAATCTAATTTAATTTTTAATCAAATTTGAAATTGGGTATATACATGTCCTAATTGAATAGAGACTTGTTCTCCCTTGTAATTGGCTCATCCAATAAATCAATTGAACTTGATCCAATCAAGTTCAAACTAAATCTAATTAAATTATATTTAATTAGAGTTAATCTTAGTCCTCTGATTTAATCAAATAAAATGAATTAGTAATCCAATTGCTAATCGGTCCTTCTGCAATACTTGCACTAGGTCAAACATCAACCATATTAATTATTTGACCTTAGAATGATTCTAAATCATTGATCAACCATTCGATCAGATCAAGATCTCTTATGTGTATAATCCATAGGTTTGAACCTAAGTCAATAGCATAAAAATAAATTTTTATACCACTCAAAGTGACCATCTAGCAATGATATCCGATGGTCGGATAGGTCGAATGCATAAAGCAACACTTTTAGAATCCATGTGGATATAGTTTCCATATGTTGCCCAGGTATGGCCACCCAAGAGAGGGGATGAATTAGGTTTATAAAATTTTTGATCAAATTATACTCTAAAATAAATATGTGCTTATAATTAAGATAAACTTGAATGCTTATGGTGAATGAGCAATATGTAGCAACGGAATTAAAAGCAACTAACTAATGCAAATATGTAAAGCAAATAAGAAAAGCAAGAAAAGCAAAACTACAAAATAAATACATAAAGATTTTATAGTGGTTCGGTATAATTCCACACCTACATCCATTTTTCAAGCTATCTTTTTGAAAATTTTACTATAATATGAGATTACAGTGCATTTATTTTGATCCAAAATTACAAACAAATCCAGTTGGTTTTGCCGGGCTCACCAACCATAATCCTACACCGATAGTTTTCTCGGATTCACTATCAATCTAGTTGGTTTTAACCTAGGAGCACTAACCATAACCTTTATACTATCCAATTTTTGGTTTGGACCAACCTACACCCCAAGTTTCTTTTCTCCAAAAAAACTTATAAAAAAATAAAAATACAAGTATAAAATTTAGTACAAAAATAAAAATAAAAAAAGAACTCTTTTTGAGGTTTGATGGAGAGGCTAAAAGATGGCTCTTGAAGTTTTGTATTTTCTTCTTTGAAGGCTGAGAGGAAGCTTGAATGAATGAGGATGATCATACTTTGAAGCTCTCTGAATTTGATGCACAAGATCCTCTCTTTTTTTTCTTTTTCTTTAGATATTCAATGAACCTTACTATTTTAATGGTTTCTACTTTCAATTCACTTGATCTCTTTTTCAAATATTTCTCTAGCCTTTTATACTCTTTGTGATAGCTTAAGGATCAGTTCTAGTCGTTGAAAGCCTTAAAATAATCATTGGAGTGAAGAAATGATCGCTTGAAAAAGCTGCAGAAAACTAACCGTTACGATCACTGGGTCGGCTCAGTTTTTGATTGGGTCGGCTCAGTTTTTGACTGGGTCAGCTTAGTCCTAACTGGGTTAGCTCAGTTTATAGCTGGATCGGCTCAGTCCCCTGAGTCTTAAAAAATTAGCTTTCTATACTTTCTATCTTTTGCTTTTACTGAGACTAGGTCGGCTCAATTTTAGATTGGGTCAGCCTAGTTTGCTTGCCAAGCATGCCGAGCAGTCCATTTCGGAAAAAGATGACCTAAGGGTCATCCCTTGGATTAATCCTTTTGCTAAAACTTGATTTTCTTCTAATTTATGCATCCAAAAGTTATGGAACTGCCTTATTCTTAAGACTTCTAAAATAGATTTTTTTTAATTTTATAAAATTATGATTTTATCCCTTGTCACTCTTTTTTGATCTCCAACTTGATAAAATTATAATTTAACTTGAAAATCTGAAAAGAACTACATCCATTCTTGAAATACATGGTTAAATACTTAAACACTCAAAGTTTGGCAATCATCAAAATCAATCATGGGGTCAACAATCTCCTTCTTTTTAATGATGGCAAAACTTTGAGTATATGCATAAAAATATAATTTAATGTGTTTCAATAAATTGGCTAGTATAAGTCATGAAGTGATAATATATATAAATATAAATGCACACTTCATAAAAGCTTAAATTAATATTTCACATAATTTATATACTCATATCAAAATAATATTGCAATTCAAAATAATAAGTATTAAGGTTCCAAGGATGAAATTCATTGAGTTTTTTAAGTATTAATTTTAAGCATATACTCAATATACCTCTCCTTTTTTTTGACAATATCAAAAAGCTTATGGAAAAGAATAGAAAAAAAATCATCAAAATCAATATCAAGATATTAAATTGAGAAATGTATCAAATTCATAAAGCCAAATCAAATAAATCATCTCTTCTTTTGAATGAATATTTCTTTCTTTTCAAAAATTAGCTTGAATTTAAATATTATAGACTCTCCCCTCTTTTAAATGAATATGATCTTTTAATCAGATTTTTAAATATATATTTTTAAGCTTTAAGAGGAATAGAGTTTTTCAAAAGATTTGATCAAGCATAACATATACTTTAATATTCAATCTTTCTTTTCTTAAGAAATTTTAGTTAATTAAGCTCAAAAAAGATATGTATCAAAAATATATCAAGCAAGTCAATGATAGTATCAGAGCAAAAATAATTTTATAATAATTTTTAAATATATATCAAAAGTTTTGTATTATTTAGATTTTTAAATAAATTTTAAAATTAGAAGTATATATCAAAACTAATTTGTTCGAAGTAAGAATATGTTTCAAATTTAATTTAACACCAAAATTATCAAGTTCATGCAAATCAGCATATAAATAATATCTAAATTTATAAGTAATTTTTATAATAAAAATTAATTTATTCATCTGATACTACTTCAAATTAAGTAAATCAAATTTAATAACCACATGTAAGCATAATTAGAGAAAAACTATAAGGTACCTAGTCTAAAATCAATTAAAGCAAAGCTCAAAATAAGAAAATTTTAAGATAAATGATTGAGAATTTAAATTTAATATTAAAATTCATTAATATTCATAATTATTCAAATTTAAATTAGTTAATTTAATCAATATCTCTCTTTCTAAATATTAGAAAATTCATCACATGATATTTTCTCTCTTTTTTTTATTTATAATTCTTACAGAATAGATTTTAACATTTAAAATTATTCTCCTTTTTTTTTAAGTTAAGCATAATTAATTGATACCACATTAATTTTAATTAATATAAATTTAATTTTTAAGCTTAGATTTTTAAATTTGATTGATACCAAGTTAGTAATCATTTTATCTTTGATGTTTTCTTCTCCTTACTTTTGCAAATAAAACTATTTTAAAATTAAATAAAATTTTAAGAGAATAAGCATCAATTGAGTGAATTAAGTATTAAATTATGCATTCAATTCAATTAAATATAGCATTCACTCATGTAGAAACTAATTTTTTTAAAAAATTTACTTTTCATTTACTTCAAAAGATGTTTATAGTGATAACAATCCATTAAAATCCAAGAGTATGCTATGTAGATGTACTTCTTAATTTTAATTAATAAGAACTTTAGGCTTCAAAAATTTGAATAATATAGTCTTAAAAATACTTCTCTTCACTTTGATATTAAAGTAAATCATTCCAACATGTATCATAAGAATTTATCTCAAATGTTATAATAGCAAGAATATAACTATAAAAATTCATATTTGAAATAAAGCAATTATTTTTTTGCTAAAAGATAAATCAATAAAATATAAGACATATTATAAGCTGTCTAATCCCAAATGAATAAAACTAAAGTTCTTTTTAAAAATTTGGCTTTAAAAGCAAATGACAACTTTCTTAAAATATTTTGCATGATATCAACTTCAAAAGATTTAAGAAGAGCATTTTTTAAATTTATTTTTAAATATATTATTCAAAGCAAATCATAAAAAAATTTATTTAATTTTATAAAAAAATATCTCTTTCTCTTCTTAAGTAGTATCAATTAATTTGAAGCATAAATGTATCAATCTTATAATTTATCTCAAGATATAATATCAAAAATATATTCATGCAGACCAGATTATATGTAAGGATATTTTTTTTCTTTTCGTCAAAGATAAAGCAATAGAATATAAGATGATAATGATCTATTTGATATCAATCGTTAAAATTTTTGAACAAAAAAAAAATTAATTTAAATTCAAATCAAATTATCTTGATAAGTTAATTTGAATTGATATCAATAAATCATGCAAAATTAATCATAGAGAGATATTCTGTTTAAACTTAGATCTTTCTTTTCTTAAGAAATATCATTTAATCATGTTCAAAAAGGTATGAAATTCTTGATTTTATCTCAAATAACATCATATAAGCTATGCAAAACCAAATTTAAGATAAAATATTCTTTTCTTTTGTCAAAAAAAATTATAATAAAGTTTAAGACGAGAATGATACCATTGATATCAAGTGTGAGAAATTTCTTCAAGTTAGAGGATAAAATTAATTGAGGTTAAAATGAGAGGGATCTAGATATTGGCTTTATATTTTGATCTAACTATAGAATTTCAAATCCTTAAGGGTAAACTTAAAATGTAATGCAACTTAATACATCATGCATTTTAAATTTTATAATTGATGTCTTGTCTTTAAGTATTTATTTTAGGCTATTTTTTATTAAAATTTTAATAATTTAAAATTTTATGAGGGGAATGTCTAAATTTATTTCTTTTGTAATCAAGGACATTCATAGTTAATTAAACTTATATTGATTTAAGTTTCTCAAATGAATAATTGATAAGAAGAAGCTATTAAGTTATGCTAATTTTCAAGATAATTTCAATTCATAGCATGATATAGAGGAGAGTATATTGATCTTTAAAATTAAAGTATTCAAATCATTAAAATCAATCAATCATACTAATCTTACTAATATATAAAAAGAATTTCAAGCAAGTAAATATAATATGAAATCATATTAAAGTCAATAAATTTAATCAAAATAACTTTAACAATCATTGATGGTATGATGTGAGAAAAAATTTAGATTATACCATGCATCAATACCCATCCCTTTTCGTTTCCAAGACATCCATAAAAAATTTCTTCCTTTCATTTCATTTGGATCCTTGGTCCACCTGCAAGGTCACTTAATGATTTTTGGTACCCAAGTCATCTTGGATCCATAGGAGTTAGTATTCAAGATCTTCTTTGGAACTCAAATTTGTTTAATCAAAGTTTGGCCAATTCTTCTAAAATTACATTCTAAAATTTTATGGCCAATTTGATTATATTTAAAACACTTAATAGAATGATCTTTAGTTGAATCTCTTATGAAAATATTTTTATCATTATACTATTTTCTTAAAATATTAAAATTAAATTCTATTTTATTGAAAATAGACCCATTAGTTTTTACCATAGATTGAAGATTTTGAAAGCTAATTATAAATATTTCTGCAATAGATTTCAAAATCTCAACTTCTCTTCTTAATATTTTATTTTCTTCCAAGATCTCTTTCTTTTCAATTGAAAGATTTTCACTTTCTTTTAGGAAGGATTTTAAAGTATCATTTTTCTTTTTAAGCTCAATATTTTTTTTAACTAAAAAATTTTTAGATTTAACTATATTCTTCTTTTTCTTAGTTAGGATTTTAATTTATTCCAAGAAATCTTTCTTTCTTTTGGCCATGTTTTCTATATTTTTCAATAGATGTTCTTTTTCACTTGAAACTTTATTTTTCTTTTTAGTCAAAGATAAGTTAGATTTTCTAAGCTCTTTATTTTGTAGCCTTATTTTTTTATGTTCATCTATTAAGTCATTAAAGACTTCATATAATTTATTTAAAGAAAATTCAAAGAAATGTTCATGATATACTTCATCATTTTGAGCCATGAGATAGCAACTTTCTATATCTTCCTCCTCTTTCTCATTCTCTTCTTTGCCTTGCTCCCTCTTAATCATTATTTTCTTTTTCTTTCATTTCTTCCTTTTCTTCTTCTTTTCATCTTCATGCACCATAAGGCATGAGTTGGGGTGAGCTACCTTTTCTTCTTGGAAGCTTGATGTTTCTCTTTGATTTGCTTCCTCAAAAGTAGTTTCTAATTTTTTCATATTTGATTTGCTGAAATACATGAAGAAATTATATTAAAAATATTTATGTCTAATAAACAATAAAGTAAATTCAATGCTTTAGCATTTAATTGGTTCATTTCTTTATCATGCTCAAGCAATGCTTTGAGGGTGTGTGAGCCATTGATTATAATCTTCCATAACTTATAATCGTATACTTGTATGAAGATACGGATGCGTGCTTTTCAATAACTATAATTTGATTCATTAAGCATTAGGGGTCTATCCATAGAATAGCCTTCACTAAATAAAGAATCCATTTGGATTGCCTAGATCTTTAGCTCTTGACGGTTAGGTCAACAACTAATAATAGAGCACCTACTCTGATATCACTTGTTGTCCATATATGCAACTCAAAGCATTGCTTGAGCATATTCAAACTGAATATGCTCAAGCAATTTACAACTAATTTACAACTACAAAGATTATGTAATGTTATGCAAGTTGTATGTAATGGGTGATTTAAGTGAGATGAAAAGATAAATAGTAAGAGAGCAAGTATTTAAGAAAATAAAGATAAAGAGAAAGCAAGTACACCACAAATAAGTAAGATTTATAGTGGTTCGTGCCAACCTTGCACCTACATCCACTCCTCAAGCTCCTACTTGAAAATTTAAATCCACTAACCATATTCAAACTGAATACATCCTTGGAAACCTCCAACCTTTGCTTTTCCAAGCTAGCATGCTTATTTTTTGGGTACAAGCCAATTCTATATACTTCGATTCAAGATTCGAAGAGATCTTCCCAAGTTTTGGAACCCCCAAAACTTAAAACAATATGAAAATAGAGTATAAAAGTTAATGACAATGAAATACAAAGTTAGCCCCTTTAATGAGCAAATAAAATATTAAAAACTCTTTACACAATTAAAAAAATAAGCTTTTCTAATTTTTCTCAAAGTTGTTGAAGACTTGAATGAGCTTTTGAGGGATTGGTGAATTTGAAATGAAAACTTCTTTGCTTAAAGAGGGCTTTTTGCTTAGGACTGAAATGAATGCTTGAATCCCTTGTATTTTTTCTTTCTTTAAGAGCCTTTATATCTTCAATAGATGCTACAGAGAAATTTGGATAGATTTAGAGCCATTGGAAGACTTTAAATGTGCATTAAATATGGCATAAAATGGATGAAAAAATAGCTGTTGCAAAAATTTTCCATTACAAAAATCCGCTTTTCTGCATTTCTAGCCTTTGCTTAGACTTGGGGGTTGACCTCTGATAGGGACGTGATGTTGTCGTTAAGACACCGTGTTTATCAGTTTAATCTGACTTCTTAAAATCATTGAAAATGCGTAGATAGCAGTGAGTCAGGTCGAATCCATAGGAAAGGTAGTATTTTAGATTTGAAATCTTTGATTTTTTTTTTAAAAAGAAAAAGAAAATGATTTGAGTTTTTGGAATTAGGATTGAAGTCGAAAGATTAAAAATTAAAAGATGCAGAAATTTAAACTTGGTACTAAGATCTACTAATTAGATCTTGGCATCTACTTGCAAAGTAATAATTTAAAGTATAGAAATTAAATTGCAATAAAAATAAAAAGCAAGAAATTAAAGTGCAAAAATAAAATTTTTATTAATTAAAATTTTAAAATTTAAATACATGGAATTTAAAAGGAATAAAATAGCCTGATCTCTGATCTTGGATCACATTGGCAGAAAGATGGTGTAGAAGTCCGGCTCTTCTTCTCGGCACCCATTGCTTTGAAGCAGCCTTTAACCCATAGCCTAGCTTCGCCCTGTACTAAAGCTTCACCTTGATCAGAGATGTTGATTTTTGGAGGCCTAAGATCCCTTTTATAAAGCTAGGAGGGCTGGATATTTTTTCTAAAGGCAATATGGGACTAATAGCCTTTGTAATCGTCAAAATACAAAGAAATTTGGATAAATTTTGAATCAAATCAGCTTTGATATGACTCTAGTAAATCTGATGAAATCTGGCCATTCAATAGGAATCCAACGATCCAAAAATCATCAAAATCATATGCATATCAGCCCAGATCGAGTCGGATTAAATTCTGGCCGTTCGATCGCACATTGATGGAGGAAATCTGGCCGCAAATCATGTATCGGGAGTCTTGATCACCCCCGGGAGTGTTCTGGACCATTGGATCTTCATCTCTTGATTTTTTGGTCATTGGATCGTGCTAGATCGCTAATAGAATTTGAATCAAGCCTAGAAATCACCACCGCCGTCCGATCTTGACCGCAATCAACCGCAGCCGTCCGATCGCGCAATTACTATTCCCATGGACTGCGTGGACCGGCCACACCGCACACCGCAGCCAATCAGTGCTCTTGTCGCTAGGTGAAAAGACCAAAATACCCTATGAGCCATGATAAATTTCTGTGGACCCTTTAAGGGTCTAGGTCCGCCACATGGCAATCTCTGATTCGTCGGTTTCTGCTGAGCTGGCGGTCCACGCCTGGATCGCAGACCGACTGATGGCTTAAATGACTGAGTCGGCCTTGATGGCTTGGCTTGGCTTGGTGGCTCGGCTTACGGAGCCGACTGAGCCATTTTCTTTTTTTATTTAATTTTTATTTATTTTATATCTTTAAAAATTCATATCTTTTCCATTTTAGCTCCATTTTACTTGAAATTTATTTCATTATGATCAAAAAAATGAGCTCTTTCTATTGATAATAAAATTTTATTTTTTAATTTTTATTTTTTTTTTAATTAATTTTTTAATTAATAAAAATATGAATTTTTTCAAAAATTATATATAAATTGATTAATAATTCTTAAAAATTAATATAAATTAATTAATAAATTAATACTTTTATTGGTGAATTTATGATGCTTATCACACCCCCCAACTTAAGCTTTGCTCGTCCTCGAGTAAAGAAAGAATTTAGTTTTAAATACCTTTTAACTTTAGAGTTTCGAATTTTACCTAAGCAATTTTCAAAATGGCCATTGATATTCAGTAGAGCTTAAATGAGATATATCATTGGGGTATTAATACTTATCAATAGAAAAATTAAGTAAAGAACATTAAATTTTTCAGAACTTTTTCTAAATTATCCTACCTTTATCTCTGATTTGTCTAAACTTTCATATAGGCAAGTGTATTGCTACTTCCATCCTTCATTTATTAATTTTTATTTTTACATTGCCCACTTTTTGATGCGAATATCATTGCTTACTTAGGCAACGAGACCCGATTACTCGGTGGAAAACCAATATTTTTTTTTTTTTTTAAATAACGTTGTACCACTATTGAGTGTCTTAACTCCTTAAGCTTTCTATTTGATCCATGTAGCGAGTCTTGGGCCAATGACTCCCAAACCAGTTGGCTTTAGGGCACTAGGTATAGAATACCCCTCGGGCTTACTAGCTCGAATCAAATAGGCTACGAGTTAAGACTAGCTTTACAACGAGCTTCTTTGCCCTTCCCACCTTTTGATGCGAAACTCAATGCTTGCTTAGGCAAAGAGGCCCGGTTACTCAGTGAGAAGTACTTGAAAACTATTTTATTAAAATAAATTTTTATATGAAGAAAATGTATAGTTACCCTACACAAGCCTATAAAAAGTAGACTTTTCTTTGATGCTAATAGAAATAATTAGAAATGCTCCAAGGAAAAACTTTTTATGTTCTAGACTTAACTCTTTATTGAATTTTCTTAATACTTGATTCCTCAATATCTCACAGATTCTCTGATCTATGCATCAATTTTCTTTTAAAAATGCTTAGTTTAATTCGATTCTTAAGCATAATCAAGTATCTAAATACTAAATACTAACTTTTTTGAGGACTTAAAATTTTTAATTTTTTTTTTATTTTTCTCTCCCTCCAACTTAATCGACATTGTCCTCAATGGAGAAGAAAAAATAAAGGGATGTAATAAAGAACATGGAAGAATACACCTAACTCAGTATATTTTTGGTCCAGCACATGCCTTTGAAAATTTGAGCTCTCCCTCCAACTTATTCAAATTATCCTAAAAAAAAATAAACTAAAAAGATAAATTAGATAAAAACTAAATATTGGGTTGCCTCCCAACAAGCGCTAAGTTTACCATCTTCAGCCAGACACAATGTAGCTTACTATCCTATGTCGAATATTGGATTGACAAATTCTAATGGTTTTGGATTGCCAATCTCAGAAAGTTGATTTATAATCTCATTATTGATATATTCATTGTTAATTTTAGGGATATAATTTATGATTCCATTCTCAGACCCATGTTTATTAAGAATTTCTCCTATTTGTTCTTCTAAAATGCTCATGAATGGAGTTTTTGTATTAGAAGTTAAGTTTGATTCAATGGGTGCTGGAATGGTGACTAAAGGACGATTTTAATTCTGGAGGTAAATTAATGTGATCTTGCTTAAACAACTCCATTGATATTTCATTACATGCCTCTTGATTTTTGTAAGAAGAACCAGCTTCTTGGATTGAAGAGAATAGGACATTAGGTTTATAAGTCTCGGAGTAAATCATCTATTCTCTTTTCCCTTTTTCTATCTTATTTAAACTAGAACTAGCATCAGTACTAATTCTTGGCTCGGGTTCTTCTATGTGGTTAGTCTCAGTACTAACCAGTTCCTCTAAATTTTCATTTTGGCTAGCATCAGTACTAGCCTCTCTCACCTAGTCTTGGTATGGGTCCATAAGAATCCTATAGCTTTTAAGTTCAGGAATTACTTTGGTATTCTCAAATTGGGGATTCTTAGGTGAGACATTAAATTGATAACTTGGTCCAGGTGATTGGTGGACATTAGATGGGATTGTTTGAAATTGTAGGTTTGGTAGTTGATCTAGTTCTCTCCTCATGTTAGACTCAACTAATTATCCAATTTGAGCTTCTAGTCTGACGATAGATTGCTGTTGAGTCAGAATCAATTATTGAAGTTGGTTAAATCTATCATCAGCTAGATTGGTCTGTTGAGGAGGTGGGTATGAGGGCTGATTATAATATGATGGCTGGATAAACTGACTAGGCTGACCATTATTATAGGCATAATTTTGATATTGGGATCTATTTTGATAATTTTGCTTAAGTGAAATTTGGGTCTGAGCCTGAGTCTGTTGGGATGTCCAAGAAAAATTAAAGTTACTCCAATCTGAATTATATGAATTTGAAAATGGGTCATTAATCAATTTGGAGTATCCTTGAGCAGCTTGAACTTGTTCTTGGATAAAATGTGAAAACTGTGCAGTCATAGAACATTCACTCACATGATGGGTTGGGCTAGCACAGATTGAATAAGTCTCCTGATAATTAGAAGATGATGTGAATTGTACAGGAGATTGTTGACCTAGGATTAGGAGTTGATCTATTTTCTGAGCAAGAAGGTCAACTTTATCTAATTTTTGGACAATTAGATTCATATTAACCATTATTATGTTTAATGTGAATCAACCATTCAATTAAGTTCAACTAAATTAGAAAAAGTGATTTTCTATCGTACATATATTAGTGCAACCCTAACGTGTGGTTCAAAAAAAAAATTTAATTTTTTTTAATATTTTTTATTATTTTATTATATTAAAAATTAATTATTTTATTTATTAATTTAATTTAATTATTATTTTTAATATTTTCTTAGTTAGTTAAATTTAATTTTTATTTTATTTTATTTTATTTTATTTTTATAAAAAGAAAGAAGAAGAAAGAAAGAAGAGTTCTAAAGAAGAGGTCCTAAGGAGTCCTAGAACTAAGAAGAAAGAGAAGAATTAGGTTTAATTAGATTTAATATTGGTTAGCAATCAAGTTGGTCAATCAATCTTAACTAAGGGTTATCCTAGATCTAGACAGCTCCTAACTGCCAAGGTCACCTTCAAGCCCTCCAAGTGTAGGATTAGCCAATCAACTAGCCAGGTAAGTGTAAGATCGATGGGAGTCCCTCCGTTGCTTGCCTTAGACACCAATTGTGCTTGGCCAGGTAAGCGAATGGAACCAATTAGAAACCACCTTCCTTCGGGTGCAGTCGTCCCTGAACCACTTTTTTAGACACCAGTCAAATTGACTTATCCTAATCCGGTTCAACTCTTAGGATTTCTTATCCTATTGAGCTCGAGTTCCTAGGGTTGATGTCTAATTGATTTTAATTTAAAGGCTTAGGTCAATGTAGGATGTTGGTTGGTTGTTTGTGGGCTAAGGAAGGGTGATCAAATCCCCACCTTATCTTGTTTAATTGGGTTGTGCCCTTAATTTGATTTAATATGAATATGCACAAAAAAAATTCAATCAAAGGGTTTTTTGTAATTTAAACTAAATGCATGCAACTAATTGAATTCTAAAAGGCTTACCTTATCTCCAGCAATCACCAAAAATAAATAAAAATAAAAATAAAAATAAAACTAATATGATGCATGCTCTAAATAGTTAGGATTTCTAATCTTATCATGAGGCTTTTAATTAAGTTTAAATGAATATTTTTTTAAAATTAATTTAAAAATAAAATAAAATAAATAAATAAATAAATAAAAAGAAAAGAGAATTAGGGTTAGGATTGATCTCACCAAGCAAAACTCCTGGTTCTTTTTATTCTTTAATCTCTTCTTCTGCA
Organism: Cocos nucifera; assembly: GCA_006176705.1. Classification (NCBI taxonomy): domain Eukaryota; kingdom Viridiplantae; phylum Streptophyta; class Magnoliopsida; order Arecales; family Arecaceae; genus Cocos; species Cocos nucifera. The sequence continues at coordinate 191,649 of QRFJ01003311.1, forward strand.
AAATAATAAAAAAATTAGCAAGCAATATTTATAAGAAAATAAAAATTTTATTTATAATTTATTTATAGAAAAATCAAAGAGATCAAAAATTTAATATCCGTGCCTTCCCCGGCAATGGCGCCAAAAATTTGATGGAACGCGATGTTGTCGTTAAGACATCATGTTTATCTGTTTAATCTGACTTCTTAAAATCATTGAAAATGCGTAGATAGCAGTGAGTCGGATCGAATCCACAGGGAAGGTAGTATTTTAGATTTAAAATCTTTGATTTTTTTTTTGAAAAGAAAAAGAAAATGATTTGAGTTTTTGGAATCAAGGATTGAAGTCGGAAAATTAAAAATTAAAAGATGCAGAAATTTAAACTTGGTACTAAGATCTACTAATTAGATCTTGGCATCTACTTGCAAAGCAATAATTTAAAGTACAGAAATTAAATTACAATAAAAATAAAAAGTAAGAAATTAAAGTGCAAAAATAAAATTTTTATTAATTAAAATTTTAGAATTTAAATACATGGAATTTAAAAAGAATAAAATAGCCTAATCTCTGATCTTGGATCGGCATTGGCAGAAAGATGGTGTAGAAGCCTGGTTCTTCTTCTCGGCATCCGTTGCTTCAAAGTAGTCTTTAACCCATAGCCTAGCTTTGCCCTGTACTAAAGCTTCACCTTGATCGGAGATGTTGATTTCTGGAGGCCTAAGATCCCTTTTATAGAGCTAGGAGGGCTGGATATTTTTTCTAAAGACAATATGGGACTAATAGCCTTTGTAATCATCAAAATACAAAGAAATTTGGATAAAATTTAAATCAAATTAGCTCTGATATGACTCTAGTAAATCTAATGAAATCTGGCCATTCAATAGGAATCCAACGATCCAAAAATCATCAAAATCGGATGCATATCAGCCCAGATCGAGTCGGATTAAATTCTGGCCGTCCGATCGTGCGTTGATGGAGGAAATCTGGCCGCAAATCATGCGTCGGGAGTCTTGATCATCGTTGGGAGTGTTCTGGACCATTGGATCTTCATCTCTTGATTTTCTGGCCATTGGATCGTGCCAGATCGCTAATAGAATTTGAATCAAGCTTGGAAATCACCACCGCCATCCGATCTTGACCGCAATCAACTGCAGCCATCCGATCGCATAATTACTATTCCCATGGACCACGTGGACCGACCGCACCGCACACCGCAGCCAATCAATGCTCTTGTCGCTAGGTGAAAAGACCAAAATACCCTGTGAGCCGCGATAAATTTCGATGGACCCTTTAAGGGTCTAGGTCCGCCACGTGGCAATCTCTGATTCGTCGGTTTCTGTTGAGCTGGCGGTCCATGCCTGGATCATGGACCGACTGATGGCTTAAATGGCTAAGTCGGCTTTGATGGCTTGGCTTGGCTTGGTGGCTCAGCTTACGGAGCCGACTGAGCCATTTTCTTTTTTTATTTATTTTATATCTTTAAAAATTCATATATTTTTTGTTTTAGCTCTATTTTACTTAAAATTTATTTTGTTATGATCAAAAAAATGAGCTCTTTCCATTGATAATAAAATTTTATTTTTTAATTTTTATTATTTTTTAATTAATAAAAATATGAATTTTTTAAAAATTATATATAAATTGATTAATAATTTTTAAAAATTAATATAAATTAATTAATAAATTAATACTTTTATTGATGAATTTATGATGCTTATCAACCTCTATGACAGAAAGCCGAAAAACTCATTTTTCTACATTTTTAGCCTTTGAAACAGCAGAGGTTGACCCCTGGCTCAGAGGATGACCTAGGAGTCGTCCCCTTTGGTGTGCCAATCAGCCCCTTTGATAGGAGTCAACCTAAGGGTGGACCCTTTCTTAAAAATTAATTTTTTTTAAAATATAAATTTAAAAAATATGAAATTACCTCCAATAGATCATAAATCTTTTGTTCTTGCTCTTGAGACTTTCAAATCAAAACTTGATAAAATTATGATTTTACCCCTAAAATACAATAAATATTTTCAAAGTCAAAATCATTAGTAATCTTCTCAAATGTTTTATAATCCTCAAAATCAATTCTTGAGGCAACAATCTCTTCCTTTTTGATGATGACAAAATATTTAAGTATAAGCAAAATAAGGCATGCATAAAACATTGAAGTAAAATAGTACCATTAAGAATTTTGAGTTTAAAATTAAGGCAATGCATAAATATATTCAATTGATGTAAATTTTTAAGGCATGAGCTTTATAATATCAAGACATAATGTCAATGCCTATAGGTAGATGATCATAGTGCATCATTACCATAAAGGATTGAAAAATCATAGTATAAACTTCACTTTCTACAAAATAACTTAGTTCTTTTAAAAGAGAGATTTGGGGCTACAAAAATTTACCAATCATCATGTAATTTTAACATCATCAATTAATAATTATTCATCAAGCATATGATTTTAACATCATCAATTAATAATTATTGCTTATACCAAATAATATATTTACTCCCTCTTTTTGACATCATCAATTAAAAACTAATTTTTTCTTGTTTGAAATAAAAATTTACTCCCTCTTTTATGATAGAATAAGATGCCAATATTCAAAATACATAAGAGTCATAGGAGTCATACATCAAGTAAATAGTTCTAGTCAGAATACATAAAGATGCGACATGGAGTTTACATAAAGATTCTAGAAATAGAAATAGTTAGCCATACAAGATAAGCACCACATATAATCAAAATTAGCCAACATAAGTTATGAAGTAATTGACTAAATATATGAATGCATACTTCATGAATATTCTTAATTTATCTTTAGTTCATTGCATACTTTTCGTATACTCATTATACTATAATGTCTCAATTTAAATAAATGAATATTAGGGTTTCAAGCATCAAATTCATTAAGTTTTTTAAGTATTAATTCTTTAAGCATATACCTTGGTTTCAAGCATCAAATTCAGTAAGTTTTGCCGTCATCAAAATCAATCATGGGGTCAACATCATATAATTCATGTTCTTGATCTTAATGCTCATAGAATGACTTAGAGTTTAACTGTCAATCCTGATTAGGCCATCCATATTATATTTCAAAATATCAAATCCATCTCATGGATTATTCTAGTCAAGGTTTTGCTAAATTAAAACACAATGATGCATTTTCTCCAAACCCTTGGAGTGGTCAATCACATCTTAATCACATACTAACTTCACAAGTATTTGACTGTGCCTAAAAACCTTGCATCACTAAATTAAAAATTTAGATAGTTCGACACCAAAGTACAGTGAGTTGCTTGCAAGCCATCGTGGTGATCTCAGATCTAAGGGATACTTATATCCATATCCCATCAGAGCAATTCTCGATAGTAGAATGCTCTAGAGTTGGTCATGTTTAGTGATGATGTATCCTTATATCTCACCTATATGCCATACCAGTATCTCCACACTTCTTGGTTAAGAGGACTGAAGAAACCAAATCTAGGGTTTCCTAAGTAGATCTTAAAATTTTTCAAGATCTTGCAGTGGAAGACTTAAATAAATCTAAAATTTATTTAAATAATCATGTAAATACCTAGATCTCAAATCTATTACATGATTAAGGCATGATATTAAATTAAAAATTAAAATCAAATAAGAAAAAAAAAGATTGATCAAATCAACCTAGATCTACACTACATCAAATGCAGGTATGAAGTTTATAGATCAGATCTATTATCTGAGCAAGTTTAGATGTTCTAACTTATTGATCTAGGTTTGAGAATGAAGTCATGAGACATACATGCATTCGACCTCTAGGAGTCATCCACACGAGCCTACGATCTCTGATCTGAAGTTCGATGCAGAAAATCAGCACAACATGCTAGTACTGTGCTGATCCTTCTTCAACGATCAATTTGATGCTTCCTTCTTCAAAATTTGGACTCTCTAAAATATAAGAAAGAAGATGAGAGTTTTCTGATCTGAGACTCTCTCAAAAAAACTTAAAAGAAAAAAGGAGAGATTAAAAATAAAACAGCCCTAGAAGAAGACCCTCTTCTTCTTCTCTTTTCTCCCACCTAGACACCTAGATTGGTGCCTATGGAACCCCCACGCCCAAGGATCCTCTTTCTCTAATTTTTGTACACCCCAAATCTCTTCCAAAGATCTATATTTCATAAAAAAAATCAAAATAAAATTCATCCAATAAATAGGAAAAAAGAAGAGTCCAAATTAGGTCAAATTTCTAGACTAGGAATATCCAAACATGGGAAGTTGTTGTGGCACCCAACACTTGGGCACCTCCTCCACAATTTTTTGCATGGACTAGCAAGGGAGGGTGCACAAAAAAAAAAATTATTTTCATAGAATAAGAGAAGAATTAATTAAAAGAGAGGGCGATACTCAAGGAAAGATATTTTGGTCAATAAGGATTCTATCTCATAGAATCTTAAGCAAAACCAATTCCTCCTTTGACTTGGTCTTCCACCTAACTTCCAAATATGACTTGGAGGGAGAGAGGAGGCATGAAAATCAGGAAGAAAGAGATTTTTCATGAAAAATACCTAAAAAATAGGTATGGGGGGTATTGGGACCAAGGCGGCGCAAGGAGATAGGGAGTCCTAGTCACATTAGGACTCCTATTTTGACTTGATCAAACAAGATCTTTTAATCAAATAAAATCAAGGTTAAACCAATCTAATTAAATAAGATCCTAACCCATTTAAAAACTTAATTAAATTAAATTATATTTAATTTTAATTTATTTTCTAATCAAATTAGAAAATTGGATTAATCCGAGTCCTAGTTAAACTAGGACTAGTTCTTCCTTGCACTTGGCTTATCCAATAAATCAATTAGACTTGATCCAATCAAGTCCAAACTAAATCTAATTAATTAATATTTAATTACACTTAATCTCAGCTTATTGGCTTAATCAAATTAAGCTAATTAGCAATCTAATTACTAATTGATCTTCCTGCAACACTTGCACTAGGTTAAACACCAATCATATTGATTGTTTAACCCTAGAACGATTCTTAATCGTTGATCAACCATCCGATCAGATCATAAGCTCTAATATGTGTGACCTCATAGGTTTGAACCTAAGTTGATAGTATAGAAATAAATTTTTATACCAATCAAAGTGATCATCTAGCAATGATACCCAACAGTCGGATAGGTCAAAGGTGTAGAACACCATCCTTAGAACCCATGTGGATATAGTTTTCATATAATTCATCCCCTTGACCACAATGCTTGTAGGACACATTAGAGTTCAACTATCAACTCTAATCAAGTTGTCCATATTATATTTCAAAATATCAAATCCATTTGATGGATTATCCTGGCCAAGATTTTGCTATAATGAAATACAGTGATGCATTCTTCTCCAACTCTTAAAGTGGTCAATTTTATCTTGATCACACTCTGACTTCACAAGTACTTGACTATGCCCAGAAGCCTTCCATTGCTGAATTAAAAATTTAGTTAGTCAGGTACCAAAGCATAGTGAGTTGCTTGCAAGTCACTGAGGTGATCTTACGTCTAAGGGATACTTATACCTATATCCCATTAGAGATATTCTCAATAGTAGAATGCTTTGGAGTTGGTCACATTCAATGATGATGCATCCATACATCTCACCTATATGCTATACCAGTATCTCCACACACCTTGGTCAAAAGGACAACCAACCTATATGGCATATAGTAACCTATGCTCGATAGACGCTGTCATCCTAATTAACAGCCTATCATTTAGTCATGAATAAATTTAAGGACTAATCAATAAATTCTCTCTTTATCAAAACTAAATAGTTCTAAGAACTTCATCACAACAATGGAGTTCATTAGAAGATGTAAACGTGTGATGAAAAAAGATGTCAAAATATTTTTCATTAATTAATAAATCAATTACAATATCTCAACCGTCAATAGGCTGATGATTGGCTTTGAGATATAATTTTCAACAACTTTCACTTATCTTAAAGCCACTCAGCACAGTATCTAATATCCATCTTTGACTTATGGTTGTCGAACTCCTTGATTGCCAGGGCTTTAGTGAAGGGGTCGGCTAAGTTCTTCTTTTCATCGATCTTCTGAAGATCGACGTCACCACAATCCATGATCTCACAGACCAAATAGAAGCGACATAGAATATGGTTTATTCACTGGTGTGCCTTCGGTTCCTTTGCTTGAGTTATGGCGCCAGTGCTATCGTAGTAGAATAGGACTGGACCATCAATGGAGGATGCTACTTTGAGTTTGGTGATGAACTTCCTCAGCCATATAGCTTCATTTGCTGCATCTAATGCTGTCATGTACTCTACTTCGTAAATAGAGTCAGCCACTGTATGCTGCTTGAAACCTTTTTAGTAGATGGCTCCATCATTTAGAGTAAAGATATACCCCGACATACTTTTACTGTCATCATGATCAGATTGAAAGATAGAGTCTGTAAATCCTACAAGCTTCAGATCTAACTCACCATAAACCAACCATTGGTACTTAGTATTTGTTAAATACTTAAGGATGGTTTTAACTACCTTCCAGTGATTTTCTTCAGGATCAGACTGGTATCTACTCACTACTCCTAGTGAGTATGCCATGTCTTGTCTTGTACATGTCATTACATATATAACAGACTCCAGTGTCGAAGCATATGAAATTCTACTCATACACTCTCTCTCTTTAGGAGTTGTCGGACAATCCTTCTTAGAGAGAGAAATTCCTTGGTCTATCAGAAGATAGTCCTTTTTGGAGTTCTTCATCCAGAATCTCTTCGGCATAGTTTTTATGTACGTGGATTGGGATATACCAAACATCCTTTTAGATCTATCCCTATAGATCTTCATTCCTAGGATGTAGGATGCTTCACCCAAGTTCTTCATAGAAAACTATGATGATAACCAAACTTTTATTTCTTGTAGTGTCGGAATGTCATTTCTGATTAAAAGAATATCATTTACGTACAAAATAAGGAATACCACTACTGGACCATTTATCCATTTGTAAATGCAGGATTCTTCTCTGTTCTTAATGAAGCCATACATTTTGATCACTTTATCAAAATGCATGTTTCAACTCCGAGATGTCTGCTTCAATCCATAAATGGATCTCTAAAGCTTGTACACCTTGGACTCATCTATGGATGTGAACCCTTCAGGTTATATCATATACACATCTTTGATCAACTCTCTATTTAGAAAAGCTATCTTCACAACCATCTACCAGATCTCATAGTCCAGATGGACAGCAATGGCAAGCATGATCCAAATGGACTTGAGCATTGCCATGGGGGAGAATATCTCATCATAGTCAATACCATAATGTTGAAAATACCCCTTGGCAACCAGACGAACTTTATAGATCTCCATCTTTTCGTCTGCACCCCTCTTCCTTTTGAAGATCCATTTACACCCAATGGGTTTAACCCCTTCAGGTGGGTCAACTAATGTCCATACATCATTGACCTTCATGAAATCTATTTTGGATCTCATGGCTTCTAGCCATTTTTCAGAGTTGAATCTCTGCATCGTATCCATATAAATGATCGGATTCTCATCATTCTCATCGAGTTTGATGGGATCACCATCCTGGACCAAGAATCCATAGTATCTATCCAGAAGGTGGGGTACTCAGTCGGATCGCCTTAATAGTGCAGGTTCACTAGGCTTCAGATCTGATTTGATCAAATCTGACTTAGGTTCAATATTCTATGTCAAACTTTCTATCTGTTGAACTTCATCAAGTTCAACCTTAGAGGCAACAGTTTCTTCATCAAGAAACTTCTTTTCCAAAATGGTTGCCCTAAGGCTGACGAACACCTTTCATTCATTAGCATAGTAGAAATAGTATCCTTTGATCTCTTTTGGATATCCTATGAATGTATACTTGTCAGACCTAGGTCCAAGTTTGTCTATAACTAACCGTTTGACATAAGCCTAGTACCCCCAAATCCTAAGGTGTGAAAGTGCTGACTTACGCCCAATCCATATCTCATATGAGGTTTTAACTATAGACTTACTTGGAATCCTATTTAATAGATAACAAGCCGATTCGAGTGCATATCCCCAGAAAGATATCGACAAGCTGGCAAATCCCATCATGGATCGAACCATATCTAATAGAGTCCGATTTCTCCTTTCAGACATACCATTATGCTGTGGTGTTTTAGGAGTCCATTGGAAGAAAATTCCATTCTCTCCTAAATATGTGAGAAACTCACCAAAAAGATATTCTCCTCCTCGATCAGACTGAAGAGTTTTAATACACTTTTCAATTTATCTTTCTACTTCACTTTGGAATCGCTTGAACATTTCAAAAGAATCTGACTTATGTTTCATCAGATAGACATATCCATATTTGGATAGATCATCTATGAAAATGATAAAGTAGACATATCCACCTCTGACACTTATGCTCATTGGTCCACATACATCAGTATGTACTAGACCTAAGAGCTCATTGGTTCTCTCATCTTTTTTAGTGAAAGGTGAATTGATCATTTTACCAAGAAGATAGGACTCATAGGTTGGAAGTGATTCATAATCATTAACTTCGAGGATTCCCTCTTGAGTCAATCTATTTTTCCTATTATTATTTATATGACCTAGCCTATAGTGCCATAAATAGATATCTGATACACTATCTAATATAGGGTGCTTGCCAGTAGAATATACTACATTAACAGATTATGATAACATATATACACCATTGTTCAATTATCCACAGAAAGCAGTAATACCATTCATAATGACATTACAAACTCATTTCTTTATTGAAATTTCATAATTGTTCATAGCCAAAAGACCTATAGAAATGATATTTAAAAAGAAACTAGGACAGAAATAATAATCACTAAGAATAACGGAATGAGATTCAAATACAAATTTCAAAATTTCTAAAGCTAGAATTGGAACTGGTCTTCCATCTCTAACATTCAGGAATCTCTCATCTTGCTCGAATCTTCTACTGATCTACAACCCCTGCAATGAATTACAAATATGGAAAGGACTATCGGTATCCAGTATCTAGTTAGTAATATCATAAATAGAGAAATTGTAAGGAGTTATTATATAAATATCTTGCCCAGTAATAGCTTGCTTCTTTCTCTGTCTGTTCGAATCCAAGAAGGCAATGTACTGAGGATAGTTTCTCTTTCAGTGCCCCCACTTCTTGCAAAAGAAGCATTCGACTTGACTCTTATCGAGCTTGGTATTTAGGGTCTGAGCCTGTATAGGTGTCCTAGCATGAACATGCACCTTCTTAGCTTTCTTCTTCTTATTCTTCTTTCCTTTTCCAAAGGATCGAGAATGAGAAGACAAACCTCTCACTAAGTTCACCAACTCCTTATGGAGTTGGTGATCCTTCTCAAAGTTTTGAAGTAACTCCAATAACCCGTGGTAGTCTACTTCAGGCTTTGACATTCTATAATGTGTAAGGAATGGGAGATAAGACTTGGACAGTGAGTTCAGTATTGCATCTTTTCCAAGTTATTTGTGCAAGAAAAAGCCGAGCTTGCTCAAGCACTCTATCAGCTCAATCATGTACAATACATGATCAATGACAGAGGCACCATCCCGCATTCTAGTGTTGAAGATGGCACAACTAGTCTTGTGCCTCTCAACATCATCGGATGTGCCAAAAAAATCCTAAAATACTTGGAGCATTTTATTTGGCTGAGCTATCTCAAACTTGCGACTAAACTCGTCGCTCATCGTAGCCAGCATAATGTAGTGCACCATAGTTTGATCACTGAGCCACTTTTGATAAGTATCTTTGACTATTTTACGTGCATTAGCAGCTGGCTCCTTAGGTGCAGGATCCGTCAGCACGTATAGGATCCATTCATGCTCCAGGACAATCTTCAACTTTCGGTACCAGCTACCGAAGTTGGATCCCACCAACTTATTATTATCCAATAATGATCGGAGTGATAGAGAAGTGGCCATGTCTGCACAAAAAAAATCAAAATCAAATTAGTAATTAATTCATTAAACCTAAAGATTTGGACACTAATCAAAAGATTTCTTCCACTATTTTATTCGAATTGATAGCCTCTACCTCCAATTCGAGGAATTATTCTAATTTCTTAGTGGGTACTAGAATCCACATAGACTATACACAAGCTCAACTTTGGTTGGCCCATCCATGTACATCTAAAGATTGGTTCATAATCAATTATTTCTCTAAATAATTTTTAGTAATTAAATTTTTTCCCAAGCCCTGATCAGTTGGCTTTGGCCTTCTCAAAAAAGGGTCCAGTTAGGTCCAACCATTAACATGACCATACTTGGCCCATTCAACCAATGAATGATCAGGCCCAACTTTGGTTGGCCCACCTGACCACCATTTAGAAAGATGTATTCAAGAAATCATATAATGAATGATAATTCCATCAATCGATAAGCACCAGACCTTTGGGCCTCCAATGATTATCCAACTGATGGACCCATTATCATCCACTTTAATGGAAGGCTATGATCCAGTTATCATATAACTATTTTATTTTAGGGATCTAATAATTTTAGAAGATTTATTTATAGAAGTGAGCAGATCAGATTAACTAGTTTGGCATGATCCTTCCACTAACTTCACCAAGTCAGCTTAAGGAAGACTATTAATAGGCTGGTCTAGGAGCACCAAAATCAGTCAAACTGATTTACCTAGCTTATATGGGTTAGCTTAAATAGTCAAGCAATCCGATCAAAACATAATCTCACCAAGAGGCCAGATAAGTTCGATCAGTGGAAGGGTCTACCAGGCTTGCCTTAGACACCATCAAAAATGGCTAGGTAAGTGAGCTTCCAATTAAAAACCACTTGTTTGGTTTACCTTAGACACCAACTAGTTTAATTAGTTTCAATTAGATCAATCTAATAGTTTATGCTAGACCGCATAGCCAAGAATCAAATCTATCTTAGATCTTGTTAAAGATATGGACTTGACCAACTACAACTATTGTAATTGATCTAGAGAATTCTTAATCTAATCTAAGACAATAATTAATTAGATTTAGTCAATTCTCTAATTAAGTCCATTCCTTAATCTAACCCTAGGTCTAATACAATTAATGGACCTAATCTCCACTAACCCATTTAACCCAATGTGTTATGATTTGTGTCTTAGGATCTTCAATTCACAATCCTAGATCCTAATCAATCAACTTCTTAATTCTCAATTAAGTTTTGGGCTGAGGGTTAGGGTTCAGCTTTTTGAAAATAATTTTTATGTTTGTAAAATATTTTTATAATATGTTTCTATCAATTAGTTGTATGTTTGATTTATAATCAATATGCAAGTAAAATAAACATAAAACTACTTTAGATCTAATCTAAACAGGTTCATATAATTATAACAGTTTCAATAATAATCAATCATAAATCTTTCTAGATCAAATCTAACACATTTATGATGATTAAAATTAGATTAAAATATTTTTAATCAGATCATAAAATTTTTTAGATCTAATCTAAAATTTTATGATCAATATTTTAGATCAACACATATTAGGATAACCTATTCACTATAAGGGGTAAACCTTACAGCAGGACAATCTTATGACAGTGCGTGCAATCTAAAATATTTTATTTTTTTTTTTTAATTTTAGTTTTAATAATTAGATTATAAATTAGATATAATTTAAAAAATAATCTAGATATGCATAAAAATTATGTAATAAGAATCTAGGCTCTAATACCAATTGAACGAATCAGATCTAGGGTTTCACAGGTAGATCTTGAAATTTTTTTAAGATCTTGCAGTGAAAGACTTAAATAAATTTAAAATTTATTTAAATAATCATGTAAATACCTAGATCTTAGATCTATTACATGATTAAGGTATGATATTAAATCAAAAATTAAAATCAAATTAGAAAGAAAAAGGTTGATCAAATCAATCTAGATCTACACTACATCAAATGCAGGTATGAAGTTCATAGATCAGATCTATTACTTAAGCAAGTTTAAACATTCTAACTTGCTAATCCAGGTTTGAGGATGAAGTCACAAGCCGCACATGCATCCGACCTCTATGAGTCATCCACACGAGCCTACGATATCTGATTTGAAGTCCGATGCAGGAAATCAGCACGGTATGCTAGTACTGTGCTGATCCTTCTTCGACGGTCGATCCGATGCTTTCTTCTTCAAAATTTAGACTCTACAAAATATGAGAATAAAGATGAGAATTTTCTAATCTAAGACTCTCTCAAAAAAAAACTCAAAAGAAAGGAGGAGATATTGAAAATAAAACAGCCCTAGAAGAAGACCCTCTTCTTCTTCTCTTTTCTCTCACCTAGACACCTAGTTTGGTTCCTATGGGACCACTACACCCAAGGACCCTCTTCCTCTAATTTTTGGACACCCCAAATCTCTCCTAAAGCTCTGTATTCTATGAAAAAATGAGAACAAAATTCATCCAATAAATAGGAAAAAAGAAGAGTCCAAGTTAGGTCAAATTTCTAGACTAAGAATATCCAAACATGGGAAGTTGTTGGGGCGCCCAACTCTTGGGTGCCTCTTTCCTAACTTTTGGTGTGGACCAACAAGAGAGAGCACATAAAAAGGAGATTATTTTCATAGAATAAGAGAAGAATTAATTAAAAGAGGGGGCGGCACTCAAGGGAAGATGTTTTGGTCAACAAGGATTCTATCTCATAGAATCCTAAGCAAAACCAATTCCTCCTTTGACTTAGTCTTCCACCTAACTTTCAAATATGACTTGGAGGGAAAGAGGGGGTGTGGAAATTAAGAAGAAAGAGATTTTCCATAAAAAAATACCTAGAAAATAGGTATGGAGGGCGTTGGGACCAAGATGGCGCAAGGAGATAGGGAGTCCTAGTCACACTAGGACTCCTGTTTTGACTTGATCAAACAAGATCTTTTAACCAAATAAAATCAAGATTAAACCAACCCAATTAAATAAAGCCCTAAATCATTTAAGAACTTAATTAAATTAGATTTAATTCTAATTTATTTTTTAATTAAATTAGAAAATTAGATTAATCTGAGTCCTAGTTAGACCAGGACTAGTTCTTCCTTGCACTTAACTTATCCAATAAATCAATTAGACTTAATCCAATCAAGCCCAAACTAAATCTAGTTAAATCATATTTAATTAAACTTAATCTCAGCCTATTAACTTAATCAAATTAAGTTAATTAGCAATTCAATTGCTAATCGATCCTCCTGTAACACTTGCACTAGGTTAAACACCAATCGTATTGATTGTTTAACCCTAGAATGATTCTTAATCATTGATCAACCATCCGATCAGATCATAAGCTCTAATGTGTGTGACCTCATAGGTTCAAACCTAAGTTGATAGTACATAAATAAATTTTTGTACCAATCGAAGTGATCATGTAGTAATGATATCCGACGATCGGATAGGTTGAAGGTGTAGAACACCATCCTTAGAACCCATGTGGATATAGTTTTTATATAATTCATTCCCTTGACCACAATGCTTGTAGGACACATCAAAGTTCAATTGTCAACTTTGATCAGATTGTCTACATTGTATTTCAAAATATCAAATGGATTACCTTGGCCAAGGTTTTGCTATATTGAAATATAGTGATATATTCTTCTCCAACTCTTGGAGTGGTCAATTCCATCTTGATCATACTCCAACTTTGCAAGTACTTGACTATGCCCAGAAGCCTTCCATTACTGAATTAAAAATTCAGTTAGTCTGGTACCAAAGCACAGTGAGTTGCTTGCAAGTCATTGAGGTGATCTTAGGTCTAAGGGATACTTATACCTATATCCCATCAGAGACATTCTTGACAATAGAATGCTCTGAAGTTGGTCACGTTCAATGAAGATGTACCCATACATCTCACCTATATGCTATACCAATGTCTCCACATATCTTGATTAAGAGGACAACCAACCTATATGGCATATAGCGATCTATGCTTGATAGATGTTGTCATCCTAATTAACAGCCTATCATGTGATCGTGAACAAATTTAAGGACTAATTGATAAATCATCTCTTTATCAAAACTAAATAATCCTAAGGACTTCATCACAACAATGAAGTTCATTAGAAGATGTAAACTTATGATGAAAAAATATGCCAAAATATTTTTTATTAATTAATAAATTAATTATAATATCTCAACCATCAATAGGTTAATGATTGATTTTGAGATATAATTTTTAACAAGGATAACCAACCTATATGGCATACAGTGATCTATACTCGATAAATATTATCGTCCTGAATAACAACGTATCATTTGATCATGAATGGTTTAAATACTGATCGATAATTCTTTTTTTTATCAAAACTAAATATCCTAAGGACTTCATCACAATAAATGAAGTTCATTAGAAGATATAGACTTTATGAAAAAAAAGCTAGAATTTTATTTTATTCAATAATAAATTATTTATAAAAATAAAATAGCATAACTATTAATAAGCTAATAATTGGCTTTAAAATATAATTTTTAATAGTTACATGATACTTTCCAAAGATGAAGTGTTGGGAATAGTGTCCCAAAGCCAATCGTCAGTCTGTTGATGCTTGAGCTATTTCATATAATTATATATGAATTATTAATTGAATAAAAGTTATTATGACTTTTTCATCATAAATCTTTCATCTTCTAATAAACTTCTGTCTGTTGTGATGAAGTTCTTAGGACTATTTAGAATAAATAAAAAAAGATTTATCATTTAGTCCTTAAATAAGTTTGCTACCAAATGAAATGTTGTTACCAAGAATGATAATATTTATCGAGTATAGGTCATTATGTGTCATAAAGATTGATTGTCCTTTTAACCAAAAAGTATAGAGACACTGATATGGCATGCAGATGAGATGTAGGGATATATCTGTACTAAATGTGATCAACTTTAGAGCTTTTCTGCTATCAAGAATTGCTCTGATGGAATATGAGTATAAGTATCCCTCTGACCTGAGATCACTATGATAACTTCTAAGCAACTCACTATGCTTTGATGCCTGACTATCTGAATTTCTAATTTAGTGATGAAAGATTTTTGGGTACAGTCAAGTACTTGAGGAGTCAGTGCATGAGTCAAGATGGGATTAACCACTCCTGGACTCAGGACTTATGTTCAATGGTATTTTAATTTAGCAAAGCCTTGACTAAGATAGTCCTTGTGAGAGATCATTAGACTAATTGCTTTGAGACATGATTTGGATGTATCTTCTAGGATTGATAGTTAAACCCTAAGTCAGTCTATGCATAGAGGTCAAAGAGATGAATTATGCGATAACTATATTCACATAGGTTTTGAATGTTACGATTGCACTATTCGACCTATCCAAATATCGGGTACCATTGCTAGATGGTCACTTCGATTAGTTCAGAAAAATGATTTCCATGCTAATAGCTTAGGTTCGAACCTACGGGGTCACACACACTATAGATTTCTATATGATCTAATGGTTGATCAAGAGAAGATTGATTAGTGATTTGATCACTAATTAACTTAATTTAATTGAGTGATTATTTTTGGATCAAGACCAATTGAATTTGATTTATTCGAATGTGACCCGATTATGTTATAAAATGATCTAATCATCAAGAAGGTTTAATCTCTGATTTGATCAGAGGTTTGGTTTGATTAATTCTTGATTTGATTAGAATTTAACTAAGCCTAAATCAGTTGGATTTAATGTGATCTAATTGGGCCTAGCTAAATTAGTTTAGATTGGATCTTAATTGAATAGTTTGAAAGACTATTTTGACTAGTCTTATGCACCACATCACCCTAATCTTGCACCACCCTTTTCTCCATGAGAATTGAGAATTCTTGTGAAGAAATCCATGCACAAGAGGGCACACGTCCTTCCTTTCTCACATCTCATGTAGATAAGATAGGCTAGTTGTTATTCAAATTCAATGGAGTTTGAGTTTGAATGAACAAGCTAACCATCTTATCTAAAACCCTTACACCTCCCATGTTTGTGCACATATATAAAATCTGATTTTACGGATGTGCGCAAGGAGAGAAGATGAGAATGTGAAGAAGAAAAAGAAAAGATAGAGAAGAAGGAAGAGAGAAGAGAAAAGATTTCTCTACATGCATGAACCCCTCCTCTGCATGAGAAATCCAAATAAAAGAAAGAGAGTTCTAGGTGCAAAGGGTTTTGGGTGAGAGGAATCTATCTAGGGTTTGAGATTTAGATCTATGAGTTATGAGGGTCGTGACCTCATAGATCCAACCAAAAGACCTCCTCTTCATCATCTTCTACATTGATCGGGATCCAAAACATCCAAAGACCCTATGAAGAAGATTAAAGAAGTTTAATCTACATCAGTTGTTGAAGACTTCTATTCGAGCTAGCACTTAGGAGGAGTTGATCGGGATCTAGGCCTCATGTGGATTACCCATGGAGTCTAGACATGTGTGTGGCTATGTCACGGCAATCAAATCTACATCGAGGAGATCAGATTGCAGAGATCATCTATCCATAAAAAGGTTACATGTTATGAACATGTAGAAATAGTAAAATAGTTTTACTGCACTGGCTATTTTATTTTTCAGATATGCATACATATATGATACATTAGATCCTGATTGTGTAGAATTTTTAGATTAGATCTGTAGCTCTTATTATTAATTTAATTAATAATAGTTTTCATTGCATATAATTTTTGAAAAAGTTTTTGAAAGTGGAGCTAGAAATCCTACGCATTTCCTTCAATTAGTATCAGAGCGGCAAGTTCTTTAATATATTATATATGCATGATCTAAATTATTTTTAGATTAGATCTAAATAATAATCTAATCTAAAAAATAAAAATGATGATTGCACGGACTGTAGGTTGTCCTGCTGTAAGGTTTATCCCTTACAGTGGAAAGGTTGTCCTGATACGTTGCAATCTAGAAAATTGATCATAAAACTTTAGATTAGATCTAATGATTTTTATGATATGTTTGAATATATTTAATCCAAAATTTTATCATGATTTAATATTTAGATTAGATCTAAATAGTTTTATGATTTTTATATAGAGTACATAGATTTAGATTAAACATAAACAGGATCTTAGGAAGGTTCTGTTCGTCGGTCAAGCCGGCTCACTCAGAAATCGAGCTAGCTCGACCAGCAAGCCAACTGTGATACACTTTTTGGATTGATGCTCCAACCAATTCGATCAGGAATCGAGCCAGCTCGACTTCAATTTGGGCCAGCTTAGATGGGATCCGAGCCTACCCAATGAAATGTTAGGCTTTTGGCTTTTTGCCCGAGCCAGCTGTCTTAGAAATCGAGCCAACTTGGCTTCTATTCGGGCCAACTCGAATGGGATCTGAGCCAGCCCGATTGAGAAGTTGGCTAAAGGTCTAAATTGGCTAGTTTTATGTGATCTAACCTACATCTACTACTTATTTATGAAATAAGCCAATCCATTTTTGAAATGAGTCGACCTATTTATTGAAACAGTGCTAGGATGTAGAGAATCTTTTAAAATTTAAAAAATATTTTTGAAATCCTGAATCGCAACCCTCAATCTTAAACTTAATTAAGAATTAAGTATGATGAATTAAGTTCTAGAATTATGAATTAAAGATCCTAAGACATTGATCATAAAATTATGGGTTAATCGGGTTAGTCAAATTAGGTTCCTTAATTGGGTTGGAGCTAAGGTTAATTAAAGAATGGACTAAATTAGAGTAATTGATCAAATCTAACCAAATATTAATTTAGATTAGGTCAAAAACTCTTTAGACTAAATTATAATAGTTGTAGTTGGTCAAGCCCATGCCTTAAATGAGGATCAAATGGACTTGATTCGTAACTACGCGGTCGAACTTAAAATTGCTAGGTTGGTCAACTTGAAACTAATGAACTGGATGGTGTCTAAGGTAAGTCTGGCAGCTCAGACCAGTGGTTTTTAATTGATAGCTACTAGCACTGATTCAATCTTTGATGAGTTAATGGCATATCCCTTTCATTGATCTCACTTACCTAGCCATCCTGATGAATTAGATTTTTTATTAGACCACTTGGTGATTTGGGCTCATCCATGTCAATTAGGTAAATCAGTTTGACTAATTTAGGTGCTACTAATGCCAACTTGAATTAGGTCCTTATTGATCTAACTTGATAAAATTAGTGGGAGGGTCTAAATTGACTGGTCAATTCTTCTTAAATTTGATTAATAAAATCCTCTAAAATTATTAGATCCTTAAAATGATAAAGTTATGGTGAAAACTAAATCATAGCCTTCCACTAAGTTGAGTGATAATGGATCCATTAGTTTAATAATCATTGGAGGTCAAAAGACCTGGTGCTTATTGATTAATGGAATTATCATTCATAACATGGTAATTTGGTTGTCTTTCCAATGGTGGTCAGGTTGGCTGGCCAAAGTTAGGTCTGATCATTCGTTGGTCTGATGCACCAAATGTGGTCATGTTAATGGTTAGACCTAACTGAATCTTTTCAGTGTAGGTCAAAGCCTATTGATTAGATTTTTGGGGCAAAATTAAAATTACTAGAAGTTATTTGATGAAGCAATTGGTTTTGAACCTACCCATAGATGCACACGGGTTGACCAACCAAACTTGGGCTAGTGTGTAGCCTATGTAGATTCTAGTACCCACTAAGGAATTAGGGATAATTTCTCGAATTAAAGGTAGAGGCTATCGATTCGAATAAAATAGTAGAAGAACCTTTAGACTAAAGTCTAAGTCTTTAGAGTAAATAATTCATATACTAATTAGGTCTATGGTTTTTCTTTTGTGCAGAAATGGCTACTATCCTGTCTCTTCGGTCATTGTTGAACAATGACAAACTCATGAGATCCAATTTCGATAGCTGGTATCGAAAGTTGAAGATTGTCCTAGAGCATGAATGAATCTTATATGTATTGATTGATTCGACACCTGAGGAGCCAGCCCCAAATGCTATTAAGGCGATTAGAGATACTTACCAGAAGTGGCTCAATGACCGCACCACCATTCGGTGCATAATGCTTGTTGCCCAGATAGACAACCCAAGAGGGGGGGGTGAATTGGATTTTCAAAATTTTAAAGCAGATATGTGCAATGATATATGATTAAATCCTAAATGAATCAAATGTGAGAGCAAATAGAAGATACAATTAAGAACACACATATAAACAAGAGAATTTTATAGTGGTTCGGTGCTCTCCCAGCACCTACATCCACTCTCCAAGCAAATTCTTAAAAATTTTACTATAATCCCATAAGATTATAGTCGGATAGTTTTTCTAGGCTTACTATCCAAAAATTTAATTAGTTTTTTTCTAGGATCATCAACCACAACCCTTACAAGAATCAGACAAACCAATCTAAAGAAACAGGAGGGAGAAACACTCCAAAATCCAAGTTTTAGCTTCTGCTGAAACCAAGTACACAAAAAGAGAAAAAGAAGTTTTACAACTCAAAATGCCCCTTTGAATGAGTAGAAAAGTTGTCTTTGCAATTTGTTGAAAGCCTCTTTGAATACGTGGAGTTAATGCACTTGAGGATTCTTCAAAGCTTGAGAGAATTGATTGATTGGGGATTGGGTATTCATTCAAGAACAGAGCATGCTTTTTTTCTCTTATTTTTCTCTTCTTAATCACAAATAAGCCTTCTTCCTTTTATATCTATAGTATTCCCACTCTTTCGATGATGATTGGAGCTCAGAAAAAGTTAAATCCGACCATTGAAGAGCAGCAACTAGCTGTTGGGATCGAAAAATCCAATCTGGAATGTCCCATCAAAAGATTATCATCGAGTATCGAGACCTCTTGGTTTGTCTCGAGACATCTCGCCAGGTTACGAGGTCTCTCAGATTGATCAGGAGAGCTCTCACTTTTAGTCACATGAGAAATTAGCTTTCTAAAAAAAAATGGCTCATCTGAGATCGAGACGTCTCAGTTCTGAACAAGACATCTCATTGGAACCACGAGACCTCTCAAGAATCCTATGAGACCTCTCACTCATAGAGCACAGAAACTAGGTTTCTATCATCTGAGATTGAGATGTCTTGATTCTGAATAAGACATCTCACTAGAACCGCAAGACCTCTCGAGAATCCCACGAAACCTCTCGAAATCGTGCCAGATAGTATTTGGGGCAAGCCAGTCCATTTAAGAGCTCTCGAAAAAAATCCGAGATGTCTCGAAGACTACTCCAAGGAAATTTTGAAAAAAATTTTGCACCAATCAAGGAGATTTGATTTTTATTTGATTTTCACTTTATGTCTTTCTTGTTTTGGTCAAAGAGCTCTCTTTCTTCTAACATTGGAATACTTAAAATAAAATATATTAGTAATCATTTGCTTTAATGTTTGGTCATCATCAAAATCACTTAGGGGGTTCAATAATCTCTCTCTTTTTGATGGTGACAAAACATTAAGCAAGTCATAAAAGGAGTATAAGCAATATGTATATCATGAACTGATGAATGCAAATTTTTTATGCTAAATCTATCCCTTAATGTATGCTCTCATGAAATGAATAGGATTTGAATAACATTTTTTTCATTATGTATTTGTTCATTTCAATCATTTCATTTTCTAAAAGTTCTTTTTGTGTATGTTAGTTTGAATTGATTATACGTTTGTATCTTGGTTTGAATTAATTGTACATTTGCATATTTCTCCTTAACATTTTGGTATTATTTCTCCTTTTTGTCAGCATCAAAATTCCAACAATGAGAGGATCATAAAAGACAAGAATATAAAAAGGATTGATTTCATTGCAAGATATAATTATACATAAATAGAGATATATGTTGGTTTACAAAAAAATGAATCTCATACCAATATACCTAAACCAAAAGTCAAAACTAAAGAGATACTAGACCTAGTCCTCATCAGAGAGGAACTCAATGATGGATTCAGAGGAAGATCTGGGTCTAGTAGAGGACAAGTGAGGAGTAGGTCTAGGAAAGATGATGGTCTAGAAGAAGATGATGGTTCAGAAGAGGATGAAGTCCGACTCAAAATCTACCACAAGATGAAAATAATGATTTCAGCCATGGTGCACTGAACAATGATGTTCTCTTCAAGTCTCGATGCAATTCTGGCATTCTCGGATAGGAGTAGTTCAATCTGAGCTGATGTCTTATGTTGCTCCAAAATTTTCAGCCTTTGGGACAATCCACTAATTTGTTGGCTAAGCATTTCTGTCTGACCTTCAGTAGATATTCTTTGTTCTTCAATACTTACTAAGAGTTGATGCCTCACACTGGATAGTATATCCATAAATCTTTTAGATACTTTCTGAACCACTTCTTCTACCATCCTTTCAATTAAAAGATCTTGATCAAAAGCTGAGGGAGGTGCTAGTGCAGGACAAGGAGGCACCTGAGGAGAGTGTGGGGACCCAGGTGTAGTGAAAGAAGGTCCAGCAGCAAATGGTGATGGTGGAGGGGATGGAGATCTGTGTTCTTTGGGCTCATTTGCAACATGTTCATCTGCCCTTGTCCATCTATCATCCTTTTTTATAAACTTCATTTGGTTTAATGTCCCTTCATTGATGAAGTCTGTTTGAGCTAGCTTTTTTAAGTCTTCACCTCCTAGATTAACTTGAAATTTCTTGAAGATTAAGATGAAGATCATTCCATAGGATAAACAAGTCTTGCTTTTGCTGGCAATATCCTTCAATTATTGAAGCATGAGAGAGAAAAAGCTGATGGGAGTTTCAGTCACCATAAAGAATATGACACCTAGTTCTCTCTTTCCAACCCAATCATGTCTTCCTACCTTAAGAAAAACTATGTGACTGACTAAAGATTGTAGTAACCTCATCTCAACCAAGAGAAGATGTGAGACTAATTATAGATTTTCATCAACATTCTTCCTTTCGAAGATGCACTTGAGAGCTTCAGTTTTGTCAAACAAGTTGAGATTGCTAATCCCTGCCCTAGGCACTTTCAGAAGCTGCCCTATTTTTGTCTTATCTAAGAAAATGTGCACTCCTTTCACAACGGACTCTATCTTCAACCCATGCTCAAAGCTAATGTTGTCAAAAAATTCTCTTATCAAGTTTGGATAACATTTACCTCTAGGATACACAGCTTTTTCCATCCTTGCTGCTAAATCCAAGACTCAATATGGAAGTGTTTCCGATCTAGGTATTCGATGTCCACACAGCAGCCCATTGGAACAGTCCTAGTAGCAATGAAGAGATAAGCATGAGATGGAGTAAATGGAGATGATTGAGCCAAGTCTCACTATCACTTAGCCCTAGCTTCAGTCGATGGCGTGATGGAAGGTCTTCGTGCGGCGAGGGATCTCTTCTTCGAAGCCACTGGGATTTAAGATTTGGAGGAAATGGACAAGAGAAGGTGATTCAAAATATTTTTAAGGAGAGGAGGGGAATTTTGGAGAGTTTGGAGGAGAGGTCTCGGAAGAACGGAACAAATGAATAAAATAGGAGACCTCTTGAAGACAGATTAAAAAGAGAGCCCGCAGGAATCAAGAGCTCTTATCTTAAAGATGAGACATCTCAAAAATTTTGAGAGCTTTCGCATTTAGCATGAGAGGTCTCAAAATCCAGTCGAGAGATCTCATGAATAACCTGAGACTTCTCGAGCTCAGGGGGAAGAAATCAGAATAGAGGGGAAATTTCAAGTCATTTTTTTTAATTTTTTTAAGATGGGATTAGGGTGTTAAGGATGATGAAAGGTGATAAAAAATGATCTAATAAATTTAAGATTAAATATTTTCAAAGTGGATCACAAATACCAAGTTCATCCTGAATTTTTGAGAATCTATCTTCACTTAGAGGCTTCGTAAAAATGTCAGCTAGTTGATTTTTAGTTGAAACAAATTCAAGCACAATGTTATTATTTTGAAGATAATTTCTAATGAAATGATGTCTAATTTCAATGTATTTGGTTCTTGAATGTTGAATAGAATTTTTTGTCAAGTTTATGGTACCAGTGTTATCATATCTAATAGGTATTTTGTTTTGATTAATTCCAAAGTTTTCGAGTTGTTATTTGATCCAAAGTATTTGAGCACAGCAACTTCCCGCAGCAATATATTCGGCCTCGGCTGTTGACAGTGCTATAGAGTTTTGCTTTTTGCTATACCAAAAATCAGGTTCAACCCTAGAAATTGATAGGTGCCACTAGTACTCTTTCTATCAATTCTATATCCTCCATGGTCTGTATCAGTGTATCCAATCAATTCAATGGAAGATTGTTTTGAGTACCAAAGACCTAAGTTGTGTGTGTAGATCAAATATCTAAAAATTCTCTTAACATCTAGTAAGTATAATTCTTTAGGATTAGATTGAAATCTAGCACACATGCATTCACTAAATAATATATCAGGCCTACTTGCAATTAAGTAAAGTAGGAATCCTATCATACCTCTATAGAGCTTTTTATTCATATTCTTACCATTTTTATCTTTGTCAAGTTTGCATGAGGGGCTCATGGGTGTGCCAATCTCCTTTCCATTTTCCATGCCAAACTTCTTGAGCATTTCTTTGATATACTTTGTTTGGCTAATGAAAATGCCTTTCTTTGATTGTTTGACTAGTAGTCCAAGAAAGAATTTAGTTCCTCCATCATGTTCATTTCAAATTCTCCCTGCTTCAACTTAGTAAACTCTTGATAAAGAATTTTATCAGTAGCTTCGAATATGATGTCATCCATATATATTTGAACTATAAGAAGATCATTATTTTTCTTTTTCAAAAATAGTGTGGTGTCTACACTTTCTCTAATAAAATTATTTTATAATAAAAATTTGCTTAATCCCTCATACCATGCTCTAAGTGCTTGTTTAAGTCCATAGAGTATTTTGTTTAACTTATATACATGATTGGGAAGTAAGTGATTTTCAAATCCAGATGGTTGTTCTACAAATACTTCTTCAGCAATATAACCATTCAAAAAGATACTTTTCACATTCATTTAAAATAATTTAAATTTTATATAATAGGCAAAAATAAGTAACAATCTAATAGCCTCTAATCTTGTTACAAGTGCATATGTTTCATCAAAGTCAATTCCTTCTTCTTGATTACATCCTTTAACAACTAATCTAGCTTTATTTTTTATAACATTACTATGTTCATCTAGTTTGTTTCTAAATACCCATTTTGTATTAATTATAGGATGATCTATGGGTCTGTTTACAAGAGTCCATACATTATTTCTTTCAAGTTGGTTTAGTTCATCTTGCATGGCTAGCATTCAATTAGAGTCTTGTTCAGCTTCTTTTATGTTTTTAGGTTCTATTTGAGAAACAAATGCAAGGTAATCAAATGTATCCTTAAAAGAGGATCTAGTTCTTACCCCTTACGAAGGATCACCTAATATCAATTCTCTTGGGTGATTGTGTGCACACCTCCACTCCTTAGATAGATCTCTATGATCATTAGATGCTTCATTCTCACCATCATTGCTTTGTTCCAAGATTGTTGTAAGTTTATCTTTGTCTTAAATGTTATTATCCTTCAAGTTTAGATCCTTCATTCCATCTTCGAGAATTCCTATATTACCATCAAAAATATCTTCTTTTCTCGAAGATTGATTGTTAGCTTCATCAAAGATAGCATGTATAGATTCTTCAACAATCAAAGAGTATTTGTTGAAGACTCTATATGCTTTGCTAGATGTAGAATATCCAAGGAATATACCCTCATCTGTCTTAGCATCAAATTTGTCTAGATTATCTTTATCATTGTTATGAATAAAATATTTACAATCAAAAATATAAAAATAATTAATATTAGATCTTTTTCCTTTCCAAAGCTCATAAGGGGTCTTCTTTAAGATCGGGCGAATAGAAACTCTATTTAGGATGTTACATGCTATGTTAATGGCTTCAGCCCAAAAGTATTTGGATAGATTTCATTCACACAATATGGTATGGGCCATATCAACTAATGTTCTATTCTTTCTTTCAACAACTCTATTTTGTTGAGGGATTCTAGATGCTGAAAAATTATATTCCATGCCATGTTCATTGTAAAATTCTTCAAAGTATTTATTTTCAAATTCTATGTCATGATCACTATGGACACATACCACAGAAGAGTTCTTTTCATTTGTTATTTTCTTGTAAAACTTTGAAAATATTAAAAATGCTTCATCTTTATGAGCTAAAAAATAGAGCCCAAGTGAAACGAGAATAATCATCAATAATTACTAGACCATACTTCTTTCCTCCTAGACTTGTGGTTCTAGTAGGTCCAAACAAATCCATGTGAATCAATTCAAGAGGCCTAGAAGTTGAAATCATATTTTTGGTTTTGAAACTCCCACTAATTTGTTTTTCAAATTGGCAAGCATCACAAACATGATCAACTTTCAAATTGGCAAGCATCACAAGCAATGAAGAAATTTTTTAGAAACTTGATTTTATCTTTAGGTTTATATCCTAGTCTGACCTTATCATAAATTCCTCTTTGATTATTTAAAATCATTTGTAATTTTTCAAAACTATAAGTAAATTTATCAACTAAAGACTTTAATTTATCCAATTCATCCTTTAGGATTTTGTTTTCTTCTTTTAACTTATTATGGCTACTAATTACCTCTTCCTTTTCTTTCAAGAGAGTTTGAGTCATTTTTTTAAGATTTCAATTTTTCGAGCTTATCTTTTTGAAATCTTTCATCAAGTCATAAAAAGCATCTTGAAGCTCATCAAAGGTAAAATCTGAATCAAGAGTGGAGGATACCTCATCATCTTATGCTATGAAACATAATTTTGCTTCATTTTGATTTTCTTCTTCTGAGCTTGACTCATCTTTGTCACTCCAAGTTGCTAACATGGCTTTCTTTTTTGTTCTTTTTAGTTCCTTCTTTAATAGAGAACATTCAGCCCTAAAATGTTTTGGCTTCTTGCATTCGTAGCAAGTGGGCTGATCCCTCTCTTTTTCTTTTTCTTTCTTCATGTTGGCTTCTCCTCTAATGAAGCTCCTCTTCTTAAATTCTTGTCTTCTTCTTTCCATAAATTTCTTGAATTTTTTGATCACCAGGACCATATCTTCATCATTTTCCTCACTAGTGGATAGATCATCTTCTTCTTCATTAACCATGGATTTCAATGCTATTATTTTCTTCTTATTATTATCTTCCTCATTGTACCGACTCATGGCAAGCTCATGTGTCATCAAGGATCCAATGAGCTCTTCTAGAGGTAGTATGTTCAGATTCTTTACCTCCTAGATGGCTATTACTTTGGCTTCCCATGACCTAGGCAAAGATCTGAGGATCTTTCTCACCAATTCACCGTTAGTGTAAACTTTATCTAAGCTTTTTAAACTATTTATAATATCAGTGAATCTTATGTACATGCTAGAAATAGATTCAGTAGAGTCCATTTTAAATAACTCATATTGGTGAACTAGCATGTTAATTTTAATTTCTTTTACTTGATTTGTCCCTTCATGTGTGACCTCAAGTCTATCCCAAATTTTTTTTACAGAATTGTAAGTAGAGATTCGATTAAACTCGTTTGCATCAAGGACACAATAGAGTATGTTCATTATCTTGGCATTTAATTGGCTAAGTTTCTTATCTATTTCATCCCAATCCTTCTTTGGCTTAGGAGAGGATGTGCCATTGACAATGACTGTGGATGTGTGTGGACCATTGATAATGACCCTCTATATGTTATAGTCAAGGGCTTGAATGAAAATGTGCATGCAAGCTTTCCAATAGGTATAGTTAGACCCATTGAAAAGAGGTGGTCTATTCTTGGATTGCCCTTCGACAAGTGAACCTCCTAGTTGGGTTGACATAATCTTTATCTCTAGTTGAAAAAATCAATAATTAGTAGAGAATCTTGCTCTGATATTAATTGTTGCCCAGATAGACAACCCAAGAGAAGGGATGAATTAGATTTTAAAAAATTTAAAGTAGATATGTGTGGTGATAAATGATTAAATCCTAAGTAAATCAAATGTGAGAGCAAATAGAAGACATAATCAAGAACACACACATAAACAAGAAAATTTTATAGTAGTTCGGTGCTCTCCCAACACCTACGTCCACTCCCCAAGCAAACTCTTAAAACTTTTACTATAATTCTGTAAGATTATAGCTGGATAATTTTTTTAGGCTTACTATCCAAAAACTCAGTTGGGTTTTTTTAGGATCACCAATCACAACCCTTACAAGGATCAGACAAATCAATATGAAGAAATAGGGAGAAGAAACACCTCAAAACCTAAGTTTCAGCCCCTACTGAAATTAGGTACATGGAAAGAGGAAAAAAAATTTATAACTCAAAATGCCCCTTTGAATGAGCAGAAAAGTTATCCTTATAGTTTGTTGAAAGCCTCTTTGAACAAGTTGAGTTAATGCACTTGAGAATTCTTCAAAGCATGAGAGAACTGATTGATCGAAGATT
Organism: Cocos nucifera; assembly: GCA_006176705.1. Lineage (NCBI taxonomy): Eukaryota > Viridiplantae > Streptophyta > Magnoliopsida > Arecales > Arecaceae > Cocos > Cocos nucifera. The sequence continues at coordinate 218,939 of QRFJ01003311.1, forward strand.
GGGTATTCATTCAAAAATAGAGCATACTTTTCTTTCTATCATTTTTCTCTTCTTAATCATAAATAAGTCTTCTTCCTTTTATATCTACAGCATTCCTACTCTTCTGGTGATGATTGAAGCTCAAAAAAAATAAAATTCGATCATTGGAGAGCAGCAACTAACCATTGGGATCGAAAAAATCTGATCTAGAATGCTCCATCAAAATGTTGTCGTCGAGTCTCGAGACCTCTCAATTTGTCTCGAGATATCTCGCTAGGTTATGAGACCTCTTGAATTGATCAGCAGAGCTCTCATCTTCAGTTGTAAGAGAAATCATCTTTCTCAAAAAAATGGCTCACTTCAGATCGAGATGTCTCGATTCTGAACGAGACGTCACTGAAACTGTGAGACCTCTTGAGAATTTTATGAGACCCCTCACTCTCAGAGTATAGAAATTGGGTTTCTATCATCTGAGACTGAGACGTCTCGATTCTAAATAAGATATCTCATTAGAATCGTGAGACTATTAAATATATGTGCCCTAGAAGTCAGAATTAGCTGATATTTGTAATACACTTCTAGGGGCAAAATTATAATTTTGACTATAATCAATAAAATGGGTTATTTTCTATCACATATGTGTATTTAGTATCTATGATATATCCTTTGAGTTAATGATAATGATAATTCATATTTTCAAGAGTTGAAAATTTAAGACATGAATAATCATTGTTAACTCATAAAATGCTCCCGACCATAGGATCACCATAAGGATGGTAATTGATCCGGAAGATTGGTGTACAATCACTTTTCTTTAGTAGATGAGTCTTGAGTCTATGGTGTGGAGACATCGGAGTGAGAGTACAGGTACTCATTAGAGAACAAGGGCACTGAGCGTGACCACCTCGAGTAGTCATTAGAAAGTCTACCTTCTCGTCAATGACTGACTCGATGCTGCAGTGGTGTGCCTGATTTTCTGACCTGAGGGGCATCGTAGTTCACCTTGAGGGTGTTATAGTTTGACTACACCATTACTCAGTCTCCTAGCCATATGGAACCCTGAGGTGTATGTTGGCTATAGCATGTTCATTGTAGGAACTGGGTGGCATCAAGATGGAATCTATCTACCTCGGTAGTAGAGGAGCAGCCCTATGATAATCATGAGAATCAAGTCCAGAAGTCCATGGCCATGGTAGAGTGAAATAATAGAAAGAGTTTCTATTTAGATTTTCACATCAGACTCGAATTGAATGATTACATCATATGACAGAAACTAGGGTTTGACGAGTTTACCTTAACCCTAATCTGATTGGGGCTCAAGATAGAATGACTTAATCACACAGGTAGCTGCACCAAGAGGTTCGCATTCAGCTCTGATCGATTGCCACCATATACTGCTAGGTGTCATTGGTGGATTTTGGAAGCAATTAGAATGATTTAGATGATCGATCATTCTAGCTGTTCGAATCAGAAGAGTTCTGATCCATCGAAAGGAGTTTCGATGATGTCGATGATAGAGATCATGACATATCCCATTACCATACAGAACTGAACCTAACTAGATCACACAAACAAGGGTTTGAATCTGGTGATCATCAATTGAACTGATCCAGTTCAATTGATCTGAATGAGATTCAATTAGGTTCAAGAAAATCATGCTAGCACTCGATTGAACCTAATGTTCTTCTTTTACTATCATAAATAAGTTGTCCTGACTGAGCCAAAGAAGTTTGTGCTCAATCAGAGGCCTTCATATGGTCTAACTGGAGGTTGTCTAAGTTAGAAAAGGTTGTCTTATTTTGTAAGACATTACCTGCCATTTTTGGTCACCTGCCATTTCTTGTTCTTTGACTTTGGTCAAAAGTCTACCTTTGACTGGTCAAATGTTGACCACTGATACTTTGACTTTTGACCACATGTCATGCACCTATTGGAGAGCTGGTGGGGGCCTGTCCCCCTACCAGAACCTGGCAAGAAAGAGGGTGCACCCCACCCTTGGCGTGTGCCCAAGCTGGAGGCGCCTAGGAGTCCCTGTTGGACAGGGACTCCATCTTCTTTTTGGATTCCAATTAGAGTTCTCCTAAGAACCAACTTTGACTGGTCTTAGATGCCCTCTAAGGAGGAATCCAAGGGACTCTATTCCCACCAATCAGATTTAGATCTGATTTCACAAAGGGTTATGATTGGTTGGGAAGAAGAGAAGTTGGATCACAGACAGTCTATAAATAAGACCCTGCGCCCAACCCAGATGGTGATTGGAAGTGATTGAAAGAAATCATAATTTCCCATGCCCAAGGCTGCCTCTCCCCTCTTCCTCCACACCAAACCACCTTCTCCCCTTCCTCTCCACATCCAAAAGGAGTTTTGGACTTTTGGTTGGTGCGATCCAGATCAAAGAAAGGCGACTGAAAGCTAGAAGGCTGCGCTGCTGCAAAGGACGACTGCTGATCTTCAAAAAGAGTTTTGAAGATCCTCCAGATCAGATCTAGATCTAATTTTTGGAGATGTGATAGAGAAGAAAAGGATCTCTAGATCCAGCCCGAGTGGATATCGGTAGAGGCCAGGCACTTGCGTGGCTAGATCCAGAACCTTCCGCTGCATACAGGATCATCAACGGGTAATAGGATCACCCACATCAAGGTAAATTAAATTTGATTTAATTTATTTAATTTTATTTTAATTTCTAAAATAATAATAATTAGATCTAAAATATCCTAGATCTAATTAGGATTAAAGAGAAAAAAAAATTAAAATATATCTCTTGATCCAATCCGATCTGAACGAACTTGGTTCGAGAAATCAGAATTTTCCTTCAACTGGTATCAGAGCCAAGGTTTTAAAAATATTTAGATCTAATTTTAAATTTATTTTAATTAGAAAATAAGTGATTTTATATGTTACATGAGATGTGATCAGATCTAAAATCAGAAAAAATTAAAATTAAATGATTTAGATCTAAGATTAGAAAATATGCATGACTAGTTCTAAAATAGAATAGTTCTATAGAATAGTCTTGCATGTTTTTGATTTAATCTGATTAAATTATATTTTAGATTTATTTATTTACTATTTTTTAATATTATAATAATTATAATAATATCTAAAAAATAGTAAATAAAAATTATTTAATTTTAAATATCATATGAGATATGATAGATGCATGTCTAGACTAGTTGTAGAATAGTTCTACATAATTGTCTAGATTAGAATTTATTTTGATTAGATCAATTTAAATCTAATTTTTTAGATTATTATGAGATAATTTAGATCTGAAAATATGCATGATTTGATACATGAGATGTATGCAAAATATGCCATTATTAGATCTAATTTGTATATGAGATATATGATATAGATCTAAAACTGTTTTGTAGTATTGCATGTTCCTAATTAAGGTGTTCCTCTTGACCATCTGATCATAAGAATGAAGAAGGGTTTAAAGGCCCTCTCTTCTCATTCGATGGGATGTTCTTATGATGTGTAGGGGTGCTGCGTGTTCGTCCTTAATCAAAAATCCAAAACTTACTTTCTGCAAAATCCTAGATCCTGAAATCCTAGGATTTATTGAGCATATTTTGTTTATGAACCCTACTTAATTAAAAATTAAGATTATGGAATATCAATTAGGTTTAAAATTGAGAATTTCAGATCTAAGACATATTCATAATACTGGGTTTGGGCTTGGGTAGCTCAATTAGGTCTAAGCGATTGATCAAACCGAATCAAGAGTTGGTTAGATGGGATCAACAATGCTCAAATTGACCAGCCTAATAGGATTAAGTCTGGGTCAAGATCGAGTCACGATCAAGCAAGACCTAATTAGGCTCAGAGGTTAGAGTTTGGATTGTAGGCTAACCCAATTGGTTCTAGCTCAATAATTTGGTGTCTAAGGTAAGTTTGGCACATACGACCGACTGATTTTTAATTGAAAGCTACTCGACCTGAATACGTTCTTGTATGAGTTAATGGCATATTCCTTCCACCGATCTCACTTACCTGGCCATATCTGTTGACACAGTTCTGATCTGAGGTGGTCAATAATTCGAGCTAACCCATGCCACTAGGTTAGTCATAATTGTTATGACTATGACAAGTCTAGTTTAATAAGACCTGAATCAATTCTCCCTAAGAAAAGATTAAGTCTGAGGTCTTCCACCATTGTAGATGTGCGGGCCCTTCCCGGGGTTGATTATTCTTGGCTGGATACAGTGGCTCAGTTGCACCAAAAAGATGCAACCATGTCTATTAGGCATTGGATGCTATGGGCTGGAGGATGAGTTGGGCTCAATATTTCGGATACGGTGAGAGACTCAATTAGAAACCCAGTCTATGTAAATGGTGGGTCTGACTTAACTAAGGAGTGGATCAATATTCTGGATATGGTGAGATTCATGAATTAGAGACTAAGTTTGGGTGTACCATAATTAGAGAATTATTGAATAAGAGTTGTTCACTCATTGCCTAACCCATCACCAATAACTATTAGGTGAGGTGATGAGTTAGTTGGTGAGACCGCACCATCCACTAGAAATCATTAATCATGAAGATTTTCGCATCTCTACAGAGGAAGTGTTAGGATCTAAGAAAATAATGGGAGCTAATTTGTTTAAAAATAAAATTCCTAAACAAATTGGTCAAGTCATAATTACAATATCTAACTAGAATCTTTGACTCTCTATAGAAAAATATCTGCGTCCAACCCATTGGCACGTATCCTAGACACACATAGACTGACTGGACCCAATTATAAAGATTGGCTCAGGAACTACAAAGTAGTTTTGAGTTCCGAGAAGTTAACCCATGTACTGGACCAGGACCCTCCCACCTTACCAGTTCGTCCATCCACTGAACAGAGAGCATCTCTAGAAAAATGGATAGATGAAGATAATAAGGCCAGATATTATATATTGGGCTCGATGTTTGATGAGCTCCAGCGCCAACATGAGGATATCGGGACTGCTCGCCAAATGTTGGCTCACCTACAAGGAGATGTTTGGTGAACAGAGTCGCGCAGCCAAATATCAAGTCACGAAATGACTTTTTAAGGCTAAGATGCATGATGGGCAGTCAGTCCAAGATCACTGTCTGACAATGATCAAGGACATGGAAGAGCTTGAGAAGCTCGGTGTGAAGTTAGACTTAGACCTGCAGAATGATATTATTCTGCAATCCTTGACTGATGCATATGGGCAATTCATCATGAATTACCACATGCATAAACTTCAAAATTCCTTGGCCGAATTAATGAATATGCTGGTTACCGCTGAGCTTTCTATGAAAGGTTCTAAAGGCTCAGTTCTTGCTATGGAATGGACTTCTTCCAAAAGAAAGTCTTATGGAAAGAAAAAGAAGTCTGCAAAAAAGCAAGAAGGTGGAAGGAACAAAGAAGAAGAAGGCAGAGCCAAAGATAAAAGGCCGCTGGCAAAGGAAAGTGTTTCCATTGCAACAGCGATGGCCATTGGAAGTGAAACTGCCCTACTTACCTGGCCACCCTAAAGAACAAGAAGGAAGGTCCTTCTGGAGGTATGCTCGTTATTGAGTCTAACCTTACAGTTTTTTCTGCATCCAGTTGGGTGCTTGACTCTAGTTCTAGTGCTCATCTGTGCACTTCCATGCAGGATCTTGAGGATAGCAGGAGGTTGAGGGATGGAGACATGATCCTACGCATCGGTAATGGAGCAAGAGTTGCTGCAGTAGGCATGGAGAACATATCCTCTTTGATTACCATCTGGTTTAGACTTAGTTTTGAAAGACTGTTATTATGTGCCTGCAGCTAGTAGGAATTTGATTTCTGTTTCATGCTTAGCACAAGAAGGCTATGTGATTACCTTCTTTAAGGACCATTGTAACATTCTTTATGAAAGAAATAAAATTGCAAATGGTTTTCTTATTAATGGTCTTTATCAGCTACATATTGATGTACCTGTTCTAACTATCGAGCAAAACGTGAATGCCAAACGACCTAGGGATAGTCCAAATGACAGATATCTATGGCACCTGAGATTAGGTCATATAGCAGAAGATAGGATCAACAAATTGGAGAAAAATGGGCTATTGAGTCCATTGACTTCTGAGTCATATCCAACTTGTGAATCTTGTCTTCAAGGCAAAATGACTAAACTCCCTTTTGTTGGACATGGGGAGAGGGCCACAGATCTCCTTGCCCTAGTACATACTGATGTGTGCGGCCCATTTGATGTGCCGGCTAGAGGCAATTTTGTCTACTTCATTACCTTTACCGATGATCTGTCTAGGTATGGGTATGTGTATCTTATGAGACATAAGTCTGAAGCTTTTGAAAAGTTCAAAGAATTCAGACATGAAGTAGAAAAATAAACTAGAAAACCCATTAAGGTTCTTCGATCAGATCGAGGAGGTGAATACCTTAGCCAAAATTTTCTAGACTATCTCAAGGAATAATGGCATAGTCTCTCAATGGACTCCACCAGGAACACCTCAACTCAACGGGGTTTCAGAATGGAGAAATCGGACTCTATTGGATATGGTTCGATCCATGATGAGCTTCACAGACCTCCTGATTTTCCTTTGGGGACACTCATTGTTAACTTCAATTTATCTACTGAATAGGGTTCCCTCTAAAACCGTTCCTACCACACCGTATGAGATATGGCACGGTAAGAAACCAAGTCTGAGTCATCTCAGAATTTGGGGTTGTCCGGCTCATGTCAAAAGACAACAAGCGGACAAGTTAGAGTTTAGGTCCTTTAGAGCTGGATTCATAGGATATCCTAAAGAGTCATTAGGATACTATTTCTACATTCCAGAAGACCACAATGTGATTGTGAGTCGACATGCCATCTTTCTTTGAAAAATAGTTTATTCAAGATAGCGGCATTGGAAAAGCAGATTAAGCTTGATGAGAAAGTCTCACAAGTACAACGAGCTAAGGACCAATTGGAACCAAATCAGGTTGAGCCAATAAGAACACTACCTCCTCCACCTCGTAGATCGGAAAGAGTTTTCCCATCCCCCTGAAAGATACTTAGGTATTATTTCAGAGGAAAGTAGAGGAAAATGTTCCTCGTAGGTAATGGTGCTCATGGTGATGATCCCAAAACCTACAACGAGGCGATATCAGATATCGACTCCGAGAAATGGCTAGAGGCAATGCAGTCAGAAATTGACTCGATGCACTCAAACCAAGTCTGGACCTTGGTAGATCCACCAGAAGGTATAGTACCTATATTGGGTGTAAATGGATCTTCAAGAGAAAGATTGGTGCAGATGGGAATGTGGAGACATTCAAGGCTAGACTAGTGGCAAAAGGTTATAGTCAACGCGAAGGCATTGACTATCAGGATACCTTTTTCCCAGTGGCTATGCTAAAATCCATCCGCACATTGCTTGCCGTTGCAGCCTATTTCGATTATGAAATATGGCAAATGGACGTGAAAACGGCATTCTTAAATGGATATCTTGAGGAAGATATCTATATGGAACAGCCGCTAGGTTTCACATCCAGTGATACTGATCACAAGGTTTGCAAGCTGCAAAGGTCCATATATGGACTTAAGCAAGCATCTCGGAGCTGGAACACTCGTTTCAATGATGTGATCAAAACGTTTGGTTTCATCAAAAATGAAGAGGAACCATGTGTTTTCAAAAAGGGTCAGTGGGAGCGCTGTTGTCTTCCTCGTATTGTACGTGGATGACATCCTCCTTATTGAAAATGATATTCCCATGATGACAACAGTCAAATTATGGTTGTCCAAGGAATTCTCCATGAAAGACCTAGGTGAAGCATCCTTTATTCTAGGAATTAAGGTCTATAGGGATAGACCGAATAGGATGCTAGGACTTTCACAGAAGATGTACATAGAGAAAGTACTAAAGAGGTTTAGTATGGAAAACTCTAAGAGGGGATTAATACCCTTCAGACATGGTATTCATCTTTCCAAGAAGATGTGCCCTAGCACACCTGAGGAAATAGAATGCATGAGCAAGATCCCTTATGCTTCTGCAATAGGGAGCCTCATGTATGCCATGCTATGTACACGACCTGATATAGCCCATGCTGTGAGTGTCACAAGCAGATATCAGTCAAATCCAGGTGAAGAACACTGGACTTCTGTGAAATGTATCCTTAAGTACTTGAGAAGAACTAAGGATATGATGTTGGTCTTTGGTAATGGAGAACTCCAAGTCCAGGGATACACAGACTCGGATTTCATCCGATATAGATGATCGAAAGTCGACATCTGGAAGTCTATTTGTGTGTAATGGTACAAGAAGTTTGTGCGGAGTAATGCCATCAGATGTTCCAAGCAAACGGTGATACCACCTCATCCACGATTACCTCGAGAAGTGTTACGTTGAGGTCAAGAGAGTCAACTCTATAGATAATGTGGCAGACCCACTTACAAAGCCGTTGGGCCAGCAGAAGATCGAAGCCCACCTTGAGAAGATGGGACTTAGACTTGTAGCCAATTGGCTTTAGGATAAGTGGGAGATTGTTAGATATATGTGCCCTAGAAGCCAGAATTGGCTGACACTTGTAATACACTTCTAGGGGCAAAATTATAATTTTGACTATAATCAATAAAATGGGTTATTTTCTATCACATATGTGTATTTAGTGTCTGTGATACATCCTTTGAGTTAATGGTAATGATAATTCATATTTTCAAGAGTTGAAAATTTAAGACATGAATAATCATTATTAACTCATAAAATGCTCCCGACCATAGGATCATCACGAGGATGGTGATTGATCCGGAAGGTTGGTGTACAATCGCTTCTCTTTAGTAGATGAGTCTTGAGTCTACGGTGTGGAGACACCGGAGCGAGAGTATAGGTACTCGTTAGAGAACGAGGGCACTGAGCGTGACCACCTCGAGTAGTCATTAGGAAGTCTACCTTCTCGTCAATGACTGACTCGATGCTGCAGTAGTGTGTCTGGTTCTTTGACCTGAGGTGCATCGGCAGTTCACCTTGAGGGTGTTATAGTTTGACTACACCATTACTCGGTCTCCTAGCCATATGGAACCCTGAGGTGTATGTTGGCTATAGCATGTTCATTGTAGGAACTGGATTGCATCAAGATGGAATCTATCTACCTCGGTGGTAGAGGAGCAGCCCTATGATAATCATGAGAATCAAGTCCAGAAGTCCATGGCCATGGTAGAGTGAAATAATAGAAAGAGTTTCTATTTAGATTTTCACATCGGACTCGAATCGAATGATTACATCATATGACAGAAACTAGGGTTTGACGAGTTTACCTTAACCCTAATCTGATCGGGGCTCAAGATAGAAGAACTTAATCACATAGGATAGCTGCACCAAGAGGTTTACATTCAGCTCTGATGGGTTGCCACCATATACTGCTAGGTGTCACTGGTGGATTTTGGGAGCAATTAGAATGATTTAGATGATCGATCATTCTAGCTGTTCGAATCAGAAGAGTTCTGATCCATCGAAAGGAGTTTCGATGATGTCGATGATAGAGATCATGACATATCCCATTATCATACAGAATTGAACCTAACTAGGTCACACAAATAAGGGTTTGAATCTGGTGATCATCAATTAAATTGATCCAGTTCAATTGATCTGAATGAGATTCAATTAGGTTCAAGAAAATCATGCTAGCACTCGATTGAACCTAACGTTCTTCTTTTGCTATCATAAATAAGTTGTCCTGACTGAGCCAAAGGAGTTTGTGCTCAATCAGAGGCCTTCATATGGTCTGACTGGAGGTTGTCCAAATTAGAAAAGGTTGTCTTATTTTGTAAAACATTACCTGCCATTTCTTGTTCTTTGACTTTGGTCAAAAGTCTACCTTTACTGGTCAAATGTTGACCACTGATATTTTGACTTTTGACTACATGTCATGCACCTATTAGAGAGCTGGTGGGGGCTTGTCCCCCTACCAGAACCTGGCAAGGAAGAGGGCGCATGCCACCCTTAGCGTGTGCCCAAGTTGGAGGCGCCTAGGAGTCCCTATTGGACAGGGACTCTATCTCCTTTTTGGATTCCAATTAGAGTTCTCCTAAGAACCAACTTTGACTGGTCTTAGATGCCCTCTAAGGAGAAATCCAAGGGACTCTATTCCCACCAATCAGATTTAGATCTGATTTTATAAAGGGTTGTAATTGATTGGGAAGAAGAGAAGTTGGATCACAGACAGTCTATAAATAAGACCCTGCGCCTAACCCAGATGGTGATTGGAAGTGATTGAAAGGAATCACAATTCTCCATGCCCAAGGCTGCCTCTTCCCTCTTCTTTCATGCCAAACCACCTTCTCCCCTTCCTCTCCACGTCCAAAAGGAGTTTTGGACTTTTGGTTGGTGCGATCCAGATCAAGGAAAGGCGACTGAAAGCTAGAAGGCTGCGCTGCTGCAAAGGACGACTGTTGATCTTCAAAAGGAATTTTAAAGATTCTCTAGATTAGATCCAGATCTAATTTCTGGAGACGTGATAAAGAAGAAGAAGATCTCCAGATCCAGCCTGAGTGAATACTGATAGAGGCCAGGCACTTACGTGGCTAGATCCAGAACCTTCCGCTGCATACAGGATCATCAACGAGTAATAGGATTACCCACATCAAGATAAATTTAATTTATCTAATTTTATTTTAATTTCTAAAATAATAATAATCAGATCTAAAATATCCTAGATCTAATTAGGATCAAAGAGAAAAAAATTTGAAATATATCTCTTGATCCAATCCAATTTGAACGAACTTGGTCCGAAAAATTAAGATTTTCCTTTAGAGACCTCACGAGAATCCTGCAAAACCTCTCGAAATCATGCCAGACAGTATTTGGGGAGTGCCAATCTACTCAAGATCTCTTTAAAAAAATCTGAGATGTCTCAAACACTGCTCCAAGATAATTTTTAAAAAAATTTTGCACCAATCAAGAAAATTTTATTTTTATTTGATTTTCATTTTATGTCTTCCTTGTTTTGATCAAAGAGCTCTCTTTCTTCTAACATTGAAATACCTAAAGTAAAATATATTAGTAATCATTTGCTTTAATGTTTGGTCATCATCAAAATTACTTAGAAGATTCAATAATGCTGGAGGCAATGAATGACGAGTTTAGCCATAGGTTTGAAAATACCCAGCTCGAGAAGAAGCTTCAAATGTTGAACGACTCTTTTAGCACCCCTGATGACGTTGAAAGGCATAAGACTAGTTGTGTTATTTTCAATGCTTGTATGAGGAATGGAGCGTCAGTCACTGATCATGTATTGTACATGATCGAGTTGATTGAATGCCTGAGTAAGCTGAATGTTTTCTTGCATGAGCAACTCAGAAAGGATGCGATCCTAAATTCATTGCCCAAGTCCTTCCTCCCTTTTCTTACTCATTTCAGAATGATAAAGCCTGTAGTGAACTACCATGGGTTATTGGGGTTGCTGCAGAACTATGAGAAGGATCATCAGCTCCAAAAGAGGTCGGTGAGTGTTGTGGGAGGATCTTCTTTTAGTCGACTCTTTAAGAAAGGGAAGAAGAACAAAAAGAAGAAGAACAAGAAGGTGCAGCCTCATGCTGGGACGTCAGTATAGGGTCAGACCAAGAAGCACAAGCCCGATCAGAGCTAGGCAGAATGCTTCTTTTATAAGAAGTGGGGGCACTGAAAGAGAAATTATCCTCAGTACATTATCTTACTGGACCCGAACAGGCCGAGGAGGAAGCAAGTAGTTGCTGCGCAAGATAATAATATGATAATCCCTTGCAACTTCTCAATTTATGATACTGCTACCTAGGTATTAGATACCAAAAATCCTTATCATATTTATAATTCGATGCAGAATTTACATGTCAGTAAGAGATTTGATAAAGATGAGAGATTCCTAAATGTTGGAGATGGAAGATAAGTTCCAGTTCTAGCTTTAGGAATCATGAATCTTATAATCAATTCTCATAGAGTTATTCTTAGTGATTATCACTTTTGTCCAAGTTTTTTATTGAATATAATTTCTGTAGGCCTTTTGGCCAAGAATAGTTATCGATTTTCAATAAAAATAAATTTTTATGATATCATTTTGAATGATGTTATAGTTTACGTTGGATAATTAAATAATAAAATTTATCTATTGTCACAGCCTATTAACATAGTCCAAACCTTCGATAAATGTACGAGAATATATGATATGTCAGATGTCTACCTTTGGCATTGTAGGCTAGGTCACATCAATAAGAATAGAATAAATAGGTTGGCTCAAAATGAAATTTTTGAGGTTAGTGATTGTGAATCACTACCGACTTGTAAGTCTTGTCTTCTTAGGAAGATGATCAAGTTATCTTTAATTGAAAAGGATGAATGTGCCACTGAACTTCTAGGTCTAGTACATACTGATGTATGTAGACCCATGAGTACAAGTGCTAGAGATGGATATTTTTATTTCATAATCTTCATAGATGATCTATCAAGGTATGGATATGTCTATTTAATGAAGCATAAGTCAGAGTCATTTGAAATGTTCAAACTATTCCATAATGAAGTAGAAAAGCAAACCAGGAAGAGTATTAAAACTCTTCGGTCTGATCGAGGGGTGAGTATCTTTTCAATGAATTTTTGATATATTTTGGAGAGAATAAGATTCTCTTCCAATGAACTCCTCCTAGAACACCATAGCATAATGGTGTGTCCAAAAGGAGGAATCAAACCCTTTTGGATATGGTTTGATCTATGATAGGGTTTGCCAGTCTGTCAATCTCTCTTTGGAGATTTATGCTTGAGTCAGCTTGTTATATTCTGAATAGAGTTTCGAGTAAGTCTGTTTCTAGAATGCCATATAAGATGTGGACAGGACGTAAGCCAGTACTCTCGCACCTTAGGATTTGAGGGTGTCTGACTTATGTCAAACATTTAATAATGGACAAGCTAGGACCTAGGTTTGACAAGTGTAGTTTTATAGCATATCCAAAAGAGACCAAAGGGTATTACTTCTACCTAGCTGATGAACAAAAGATGTTTGTTAGCCTTAAGGCAGTCTTTTTAGAAAGAAAGTTGCTTGGTGAAGGGACTAATGCCTCTAAGGTCGAGCTTGAGGAAGTTCAATAGGTGGAAGAACTGATACAAGTAGTTGAACTTGAATCGAATTTAATTCGATCAGACCTGGAGCCTACTGAACCTACACCCTTAAGGCGATCTGGTAGAGTACCTCATTAGCTAGATGATACTATGATTTCTTGGTTCAGAATGGTGATCCTATCGAACTTGATTAGAACGATAAGAATCCGATCACCTACATGGATGCAATGTAGAGATCCGACTCTAAAAAATGGCTTGAGGCTATGAGATCCAAAATGAAGTCCATGAAGATCAATGATGTATGAACATTGGTTGACCCACCTGAAGGGATAAAATTCATAGGATGTAAGTGGATCTTCAAAAAGAATAGAAGTGCAGATGAAAAGATGGAGATATATAAAGTCCATCTGGTAGCTAAGGGATATTGTCAACGTTATGGTATTGACTATGATGAGATATTTTCTCCTATGATAATGCTCAAGTTCATTCAGATCATGCTTGCGATAGTATGCATCTGGACTATAAAATTTGACAAATAGATGTGAAAACAGCTTCCCTAAATGAAGAGCTAGATGAAGAAGTGTATATGATACAATCTGAAGGTTTCACATCCATAGATGAGTTTAGGGTATGCAAGCTTCAAAGATTCATTTATATACTACAGCAGGCATCTCAGAGTTGGAACATATATTTTGATAGGACGATCAAGATGTCTGGCTTCGTTAAGAATGAAGAAGAGCCCTGCATATATATAAGTGGGCTAATGGTCCAGCAATTGTATTCTCCGTTCTGTATGTAGATGATATTCTCTTAATCGAGAATGACATCCCTACATTACAAGGAATAAAGATCTAGCTATCGTCACAGTTCTTCATGAAGGATCTGGGAGAAGCTTCCTACATCCTAGAGATGAAGATCTATAGAGATAGATCTAAAAGATTGCTTGGGTAGTCCCAGTCTACGTACATAGACACTGTGCTAAAGAGGTTTAGTATGAAAAATTTTAAGAAGAGCTATCTACTGATAGACCATGAAATTTCTCTCTCAAAGAGAGATTATCTGACAATATCTCAAGAGAGAGAGCATATGAGTAGAATTCTATATGCTTCGATAGTAGGTTATATCATGTACGCCATGACATGTACGAGACCAAATATGGCATACTCACTAGGGATGGTGAGTAGATACCAATTTGATCCAGAAGAAAACTATTGAAAGGTAGTTAAAATTATCCTAAAGTATTTAAAAAATACTAAGGATCAGTGGCTTGTTTATGGTGAATCAGACTTGAAACTTGTGGGGTTTACAGACTCCAGTTTTCAATCTGATTATGATGATAGCAAGAGTATGTCGGGATATATGTTTATCCATAATGATGGAGCTATCTACTGAAAAAAATTCTAAGTAGCACATCATGATCGATTTAGTATGCAAGGTGGAGTATATTGCTGCATCAGATGCTACCAAAGAAGCGGTATGGCTGAAGAAGTTCATCACCGAGCTCAGAGTAGTACCCTCTCTTGATGGTCCAGTTTTGCTTTTCTACAACAGTTCTAGATCCATTGCTCAAGCGAAAGAACTAAAAGCACACCAGCAGATGAAGCATATTCTATGCCACTTCTACCTTATCTGGGAGATAATGGATCAAGGTGACGTCATTGATCTTCAAAAGATCGACAAGAAGGAGAACTTGACCGACCCATTCACTAAAGCCATTACGATGAAGGAGTTTGATAACTTCAAGTTGAAGATGGGTATATGATACTGCACCGATTGGCTTTAGGCCAAGTGAGAGATTATTAGAAATAGTATCCCAAAGCCAATCGTCTGCCTATTGATGATTGAGCTATTTCATATAACTATATATGAATTATTAATTGAATAAAAGTTATTCTGGCTTTTTCATCATAAATCTTTCATCTTCTAATGAACTTCTATCTATTATGATGAAGTCTTTAGGATTATTTAGAATCGACAAAAGAGGATTTATCATTTAGTCCTTAAATAAGTTTGCAATCAAATGATATATTGTTACCAAGGATGATAATATTTATCGAGTATAGGTCATTGTGTGCCATAAAGATTGGTTGTCCTCTTAATCAAGAAGTATAGAGATACTGGTATGACGTGCATGTGAGATGTAGGAATACATCTGCACTGAACGTGACCAACTTCAGAGCTTTTCTACTGTCAAGAATTGCTTTGATAGAATATGGGCGTAAGTATCCCTCCAACCTGAGATCACAATAGTGACTTTCAAGCAACTCACTGTGCTTTGGTGCCGGACTATCTTAATTTCTAATTCAGTGATGAAAGATTTCTGGGTGCAATTAAGTACTTGAGAAGTCAATGCATGAGTCAAGATGGGATTGACCACTCCTAGACTTAGGAACTATGTTCAATAGTATTTCAATTTAGTAAAGTATTGGCCAGGATAGTCCTTATGAGGGGTCATAGGACTAATTGCTTTGAGATATGATTTGGATGTATCTTCCAGGGTTGACAGTTAAACCTTGAGTCATCCTATGCACAGTGGTCAAAGGGATAAATTATATAGTAACTATATTCATGTAGATTCTGAAAGTTTCGAGTGCACTATTCGACCTATCCAGATGTCGGGTACCATTGCTAGATGGTTACTTCGATTAGTTCTGAAAAATGGTTCCTGTGCTATCGACTTAGGTTTGAACCTACAGGGTCACACACACTAGAGGTTCCTATCCGATCTAATAGCTGATCAAGAGAAGGTTGATTAGTGATTTGATCACTAATTAACTCAATTTGATTGAGTGATTATTTTTGAATCAAGACCAATTGAATGTGATTCATTTGGATTTGACCCGATTAGGTTATAAGATGATCTAATTATTAAGGAAATTTAATATCTAATTTGATTAGAGGTTTGGCTTGATTAATTCTTGATTTAATTAGGATTTAACTAAGCCAAATTAAGCCTAAATAAGTTGAGTTTAATCTGGTCTAATTGGGCCTAGTCAAATTAGTTTGGATTGGATCTTAATTGGATAAAGTTTGAAAGACTATTTTGACTAGTCTTACGCACCACATTACCCTAATCTTGCACCATCCTTTTCTTCATGAGAATTGAGGATTCTCATGAAGAAATCCACATGCAAGAGGGCGCACGCCCTTCCTTTCTCATGCCTCATATAGATAAGATAGGCTGGTTGTTATTCAAATTCAAAGGAGTTTGAGTTTGAATGAATAAGCCAGCCATCTTATCTAAAACCCTCATGCCTCCCATGTTTGTGCGCACATATAAAATCTGATTTTATGGATGTGCACAAGGAGAGAAGGTGAGAATGTGAAGAAGAAAAGAAAAGAGAGAAAAGAAGGAAGAGAGAAGAGAAAAGGTTTCTTTACATGCATGAACCCCTCCTCCTCTACGTGAGAAATCCAAACAAAAGAAAAAGAGTTCTAGGCGCAAAGGGTTTTGGGTGAGAGTATACCCTAGAATCTATCTAAGATTTGGGATTTTGATCTATGAGTTATGAGGGTCGTGACCTCATAGATCCAATCAGAAGACCTCTTCTTCATCATCTTCTACGTTGACTGGGATCCGGAATGTCCGAAGATCCTATGAAGAAGATCAAAGGAGTTTGATCTACATCAGCCATTGAAGACTTCTATTTGAGCTAGCACTCGAGAGAAGTTGATTAGGATCTGGGCCTCATGTGGATTATCCGTGAAGGCCAGACATATGTGTGGCTACATCACGGAGATCAGATCTACATCGAGAAGATCAGATTGTGGAGATCATCTATCTACGAAAAGATAACGTATTCTGAATACATAGAAATAGTAAAATAGTTTTACTATACTTGCTATTTTATTTTTTAGATATGCATGCATATATGATACATTAGATTCTGATTGTATAGGGTTTTTATATTAGATCTGTAGTTCTTATTATTAATTTGATTAATGATAGTTTTCATTGCGTATGATTTTTGAAAATGTTTTCGAAAGTAGAGCTAGAAATCCTGCATGTTTCCTTCACGAAGTTGCCCAAAGAACAACTCAAGCAAGTTAGTAAACCACTGGTCAAAATCTTAGATGATTCAGTAGTGGTTGAAGGCAAGATAGAACTGCCTGTGACCATAGGAAAATCACCTTAGCAAGCTACCATGCTCCTCAAGTTCCTCATAATCCAAATATCCTTAGCATACAATGCGATCCTATGGTGACCTAGATTGAGTGTGCTAAGAGCGATAGTCTCAATGTACCCCTGCTCGTCCGTTTTCCAACCAAGAATGGGGTTAGAGAGATGAGACTAGATCAGGTACTGGCTAGGCATTGCTTCATGGCCACAATCCAAGGAAATAAGCCTAAGGAAACCTTACCAATCGAAGAGCTAGATTTAAGGGAAGATGAAGACAAAAGCTAAAGTGAGCAAGTAGTAAAGTTCGTTGAGATGAAGATAAGGGACAATCCAAACTGATTCTTAAAGATCATAGGTCAGTTACCTGGGAACCTCACAGAGTGGCTGATCGGATCTCTTCAATCAAAAATTGGTATGATCATAACTGAATTCGGTTGATGCCCAGAGGTGAGGAGGAGATGACATTATTAAGCGATGGTGGTGTTTAAGCTCCATGTAGGCCGCAATATGAAGGCCAACAATGGCTACATGCTTGCAAAAATCATGGAAGTAGATTAGCGCATTGCCAAAATGAAGGAGGCTTTCGACGAATTTGCCACACTACCAGATAAGAAATCATTCTTGACAAGATCCGAAGATGCCAGAAAGTGATCTCGATAGAATCTAGGCCCACTAGGAAATTCCAAAATGGACTATGCATGAATTCAAACTACCAACACATGAGTATATTTAGGCCAGTGATCATCCAGAGTACAAGTCACTCACTTACAAGATCACTCAACTAGGGACCAACCCTTCAGAGACCCTGATAATTACCATAAATTCACTAATAAAAATATTATTTATGAATTAATTTATCTTTATATTTTAAGAATTAATATTTTATTTATCTTTTTTAAAAAAATGATTATAAATAAAAAGAGCTCATTCTTTTGGTTCAAATAAAATAAATTTGGAGCAAATCTGATTTAAAACGGATCCTGTACGAAGATTCAAAAAAAAAGAAAAGAAAAAAAAAATAAATAAAACTGGCTAGGTTGGTTTGGCTCAGCTGACTTGCCCAAAAACCCAGCTTAGCACCTATAACTGATTCGCCCAAACCAGAGGCCCAGCGCCCGCTAGCCCATAGTGCAAGTCCAGCCCGCCCGTAAAAGCCAGCCCAGCCCTCTCCCCTCTAGCCTGATGTCACCTTAGTATTAACAAACCATGCAGTCCATAATGGACTGGTGATTGACGCAGTACGTATGGACCCTTAAAGGGTCCATCAAAAATATCACACGGCATTTAGGGGTAAAATGGTAATTTTGGATGGTGTGACAAGCTCTAATTCATCATGGTCTTCGGCACACCTGGTTCATAGGGTTCACAACATAATAAAAGTGCGATCGTATAGTTCAGAAGGCTTCTGGTGAAGATCCAATAGTCCGGCCGATTTCCTGATTTGATTCGAAGGTCTCCAGCTCCCCACTGCACCATCCGACGGTTCCAAATGATCCAGGCGACAATCCAATGGCCAAATCACACCCAGAATTTGATCCAATGGTCGATGGAAGCTCCTGACATTGATTTAAACACCCACTATGCCATCCAATGGCCAAAACAACTTCGTTAAGCTCGATCCGATAGCTAGAATTTATTCCAACTTAATTTGGACTGATTAATAAGGTTTTTTGGTATTTTTTGAGCCTGTAGATTCCCATCTGATGGCTAGAAGAACAAAAGACTTACAGAACATGATCCTGGCAGTCTTTTAATTTGAATTTCATTAGGATTCCTCCTTGCACAAGATTTTACGTATCTTTTTGGTCCCATATTGCCTGACAACAAAGGAACCTCTTCTCCAGCAACTATTTAAACACCTTCAGACTAACAGAATCAATTCATCTTCGATCAGGAGAAGCTATGGTATAGGATAGAGATCGAGTTTGGAATAATGGTTGCTTCGAGGTAGACGGTGCCGAGAGGAACAGCTGGTCTTCTACACCATATCAATGCCAATGCCAATCCAAGATTAAGATCAACACTAGTTTTTACTTTCTTTTCCTATCTTTTTAATTTCATATATTTAAATTTTAAATTTTAATTTTAATTAACATAAATTTTATTTTTCTGCTCTTTAAATTCATGCTTTTTACTTTTATTGCTCTTTAATTTTATTGCTAGTAGATCTTAATACCAAATTTATTTTTTTATACTATTTAAATTTTTATTATTTATTTTTATTATAATTTTAAATTTTATTTTTTAACTTTAATTTTATTTTTTTAAAAAAAAATTAAAAAAATAAAGATTTCAAATCAAAGCACTATCTTTCCTATGGATTCGATCCGATTCACTACTTTTTATATATTTTAAATTATTTTAAAAAATTAAAATTAAACTAATAAATATGGTGTCTTAACGACAACATCATGTTCTTATCAAAGTTTTTGATGCCGTTATCGAAAAAGACATGGATATTAAAATTTTAATTTCTTTAATTTTTTATAAATAAATTATAAATAATTTTTGATTTTTATTGCTCACTGACTTTTTCTTATTTATTATGTAGAAAAAATAAAAAAAAGTTAGGACAAGGAGGAAAGCTTCCAATCCTATTTGGTGAAATCAATTCTAAATCCTAAATCTCTTTCTTTTTTTATTTATTATTTATTTTATTTTTAAATTAATTTAAAAATATCCATTTAAATCTAATTAAAGGCTTCATGACAAGAGTAGAAATCCTAACTGCTTAGAGCACCCATCATATTAGTTTTATTTTTATTTTTTTTATGATCGCTGGAGATGAGGTGAGCATCTCAGCTTCAATTAATTTTATGCATCTAATTTAGTTGCATAGAACTTCTTATCTGAAGGTGATTGTGCATATTTATTTTTAAATTAATTTAAGAGTATAACCTATTAAATAAGATAAGATGGAGATTTGATCATTCTTTCTTAGCTCATAAATAACCAACCAACATTTCTCATTGATCTAAGCCTTTAATTTTAAAATTAATTAGATATCAACTCTAGAAACTCAAGCTCATTAGGGTAAGAAATTCTAAGAGTTGAATCAGATTAGGGTTAGCCAGTTTAACTGATGTCTAAGGCAAGTGGTTCAAGGACTGCATCCTAAAGAAAGATGGTTACTTAATTGGTTCTGTTAGCTTATTTGGCCAAAATAATTAATGTCTAAGAAAAATAATGGAAGGACTTCCACGAATCTTATACTTATTTGGCCAGTTGAGTGGCTGATCTTACACTTGGGGAGCTTGAAGGTGATCTTGATAGTTTGGAGCTATCTAGATCTAGGACAACCCTTAGTCAGGATTGATTGCCTAACTTGATTGTTAACTAAAATATCAAACCTAATCAAAACTAATTCTTCTCTCTCTCTTCTTAGCTCTAGAACTCCTGAGGATCTCTTTTTTAGAACTCTTTTCTCTTTCTTCTTCTTTTCTCCTTCAAAAATAAAATAAAATAAAATTAATTAAATTAAATTAAATTAAAAATAATAAAATCATAAAAAAATTTAAAAAATAAAATAATTAAAAAAATTAAAAAAAAATTTGAATCACACATTAGGGTTGCATTAGTACATGCACGGTAGGAGATCATTTTTCTAACCTAGTTGAACCTAATCCTGAAATTAAACGGCTGATCCATATTAAACTAGATAATCAAATGGCTAAAAATCATGGAGAACCACCTAGACAAATGAAAAATATTTTATTCCTTCCATCTATAACCCATCGACTTGTATCCACTTGCCTGATATTCCTACAACACACTATGAAATCAAGCTAACCACAATCCAGATGCTTCCATCCTTCTCTGGGAATACCAATGAAAATCCTTACAAGCATTTGGATGAGTTTTTAGAAATCTGCTCTATGATGAAGATTCAAAATTTAATTGATGATGCCCTTAGACTAATCTTATTCTCTTTTTTACTAAAAGATAAATCCAAGTACTGACTTGGCACAATAGAGAGACCAATCCAAACTTGGGTTGAATTGCAACATGAATTTCTTAAAAAATTTTATCACATAGGCTGAACCAACACCATGAGGCGAGCCATCACTGAATTTGCTCAGCTTCCAGGGGAACAAATTCATAAGTCATGAGAGAGACTTAAGAAATTTTTTAGAAAATGCCCACATCATGGTCTATCTAAGTGACAAATTATTCAAGCTTTCTATGAGAATTTAGGAGATCAATATAGATAGATGGTAGATGCATTCTATGGAGATGTATTTATGAATAAAAGCGAGGATAAAGCCTATACCTTATTTGAAATTTTAAGTGAATACTCAATTAATCATGTTTTATTATCTTTCTACCAAAAGCAGACAGGAATCTATGATCCAGACTCTAGTTCTAAGACTAACTTGAACCTGATAAATAAAGTGGACCTTCTTACCCAAAAATTAGATCAATTTCTAACCCTCGGTCAACAATCTCCTGTACAATATACATCATCTTTTAAGTATTAAGAGATTTGTTCTATCTATGCTAGCCCAGTCCATCATGTGAGTGAATGTCCTATATAATTGCATAATTTTCATCTTTCATCTAAGAACAAGTTCAAGCTGTATAAGACTACTCCAAATCGATCAATGATCCATTTTCAAATATATATAACCCAGACTGGAGAAACCATCCTAATTTTTTTTGGAGATCGCAACAGACTCAAGCTCAGACCCAAACTCCACCAGTACAAAATTATCAAAATAGACCCCAATACCAAAACTATGCCTATAATAGAGGTCAACCTAATCAGTCTTTTCAGCTACCGCATTATAATCAGCCCTCATACCCACCTTCTCAGCAGACCAATCTAGTCGATAATAGATTTAATCAACTACAATAATTAATTCTAACTCAACAATAATCTATCGCTAGACTAGAAGCTCAAATAAGATAATTAGTTGAGTCTACTATAAAGAGACAACTAGGTCAATTATCGAGGCAATCGATTCTTATAAACAACCCATCTAATATCTATCAACCACCTGGATTCAGTCATTAATTCAATATTCCACCTAAGAATCCCCAATTTGAGAATGCCAGAGTAGTTTCTAAGCTTAGAAATGGTAGGATTCTTAAGAACTTATATCAAGACCAGGTGATAGAGACTAGTACTGATGCTAGCCAAAACAAAAATTTAGAAAAAAAGATTAGTATTGAGACTAACCACATAGAAGAACCTGAGTACGAAACTAGTACTAATGCTAGTTCTCATTTAAATGAGACAAACAAAGGAAAAAAGAGAGTAGATGATTTATCTAAGACTTATAAACCTAAAGTTCTATTCCCTTTAGTCCTACAAGCCTGTTCTTTTTACAAAAACCAAGGGACATGCAATGAAAAGCCAATAGAAGTGTTTAAACAAGATCATATTAATTTATCTCTACAATTGAAGCCACCTTTAGTCATATCTAAATTTGAATGTTTAGAACTAAAAGATACCCTCCCAGTATCCATTGTATCAAACTTAACTCCTAATTCAAAAACTCAATTCAAGAGTATTTTAGAAGAATAAATAGGAGAAATTCTTAATAAACAAGTATCTAAGATTGGGATCATGAATTATCTTTCCATAATTAATAATGATTTTATTAATAAAGGGATCATAAGCCATTTTTCTAAGATTGGCAATTCAAAATCATTAGAATTTATCAATCTTGTATTTGACACGGGATAGATAAGCTGCATTGTATCTGACTGAAGATGGTAAATTTATCACTTGTTGAGAGATAACCCAATATTTATTTTTTCTTGCATCTAATTTATCTTTTTAGTTTACTTTCTTTTTAGGTTATATTGAATAAGTTGAAGGGAGAGCCAAATTTTCAAACCCATATTGGACCACCAACATGTTGAGTCAAATGTATTGTTTTCTATTCTTTACAATATCCTTTATTTTTTCTTCTCCATTGAGGATAATATTGATTAAGTTAGGAGGAAAGAATTATAAAAATTTTAAAATTTTTAAAGTCCTCAAAGAAGTTAGTATCTAGCATTTAGACACCCGATTAACCTTAAGAATTAAGTTGAATCAAGTATTTTTTTTAAAATAAATTGATACATAAATCAAAAAATTTATGAGATATTGAGGGATCAAGTAATAAAAAAATTCAATAAAGAGTTAAGTCTATAATATAAATATTTTTTTTGAGCATTTCTAATTTTTTTCTACCAACATCAAAGAAGAGTATACTTTTTATGGACTTATGTTGGATAACTATATATTTCTTCATAAAAAAATAATAATTTTAAAATAAAATAATTTTCAAGTACTTCTCATTAAGTAATCAAGCTTCTTTGCTTGAGCAAGCATTAAATTTTGCATCAAAAGATGGAAAGGGCAAAGAAGCTTATTGCAAAGCTAGTCTTAACTTATAGCCTATTTGATTCGAGCTAGTAAGCCCAAGAAATATTTTATACCTAGTGCCCTAAAGTTAACTGGTTTAAGAGTCATTGGCCCAAGACTCACTACATGAATCAAATAGAAAGCTTAAAGGACTAAGACACTAAATAGTGGTACAATGTAAAAAAAATATTAGTTTTCCATCGATAATTGGATACCATTGTCTAAATAAGTAGTGACATTCATGTCAAAAAATGGGCAATATGAATAAAAAAATATCAATAAATGAAGGTGAAAGTAATAATTTACTTGCCCATATGAAAGTTTAAATAATTTTGAGATAAAGATACGTCAATTTAGAAAAAAGTTTAAAAATGTTTAGTGTTCTTCACTTAATTTTCATATTGATAAGTACTAATACTTCGATGGCATACCTCACTTATGCTTTAATGAATATCAATGGCCATTTTGAAAATTACTCAAGTAAATTCAAAATTCCAGCCTTAAAAGGTATCTAAACCTAAATTCTTTCTTTACTCGAGGATGAGTAAAGCTTAAGTTGGAAGGTGTGATAATTACCATAAATACATCAATAAAAGCATTAATTTATGAATTAATTTATTTTTATTTTTTAAAAATTAATATTTTTATTTATTTTTTTTCAAAAAATATGATTGTAAATAAAAAGAGCTTATTTTTTGGTTTAAATAAAATAAATTTGGAGCAAATCCAATTTAAAATAGATCCTATACAAAGATTTTAAAAAAAAGGAAAAGAAATAAATAAATAAATAAAATCGGCCAGGTCGGTTCGACTCAACTAGCTCACCTAAAAACCCAACCCAATGCCTGTAATCGGTTGGCCCAAACCAGAGGCCTAGCGCCCACTAGCCCATAGTGCAAGTCTAGCCCGCACGCAAAAGCTAGCCCAACCCTCTCCCCTCCAGCTTGACATCACCTTAGCGACAATAAACCACATGATCCATGATGGATCGATAGCTGATGCAGTATGCATGGACCCTTAAAGGGTCCACCAAAAATATCATGCAGTGTTTAGGGGTAACATGGTAGTTTTGGATGGTGGGGCAAGCTCTTATTTGTCACGGTCTTTGGCATGCCTAGTTCACAGCATAGTAAAAGCATAATCGTATGGTTCAGAAGGCTTTCAATGAAGATCCAACGATCCAGCCAATTTCCTAATTTGACTTGAAGGTCTCCAGCTCCCCACTACACCATCCAATGATTCCAAACGATCCAGACAATGATCTAACAGCCAGATCATGCCCAGAATTTGATCCAATGGCTGATGGAAGCTCCCGATGTTGATTTAAACACCCACTACACCATCCGACGGCCAAAACAACTCCATCAAGCTTGATCCAATGGCTAGAATTTATTCCGACTTAATTTGGGCTGATTAATAAGGTTTTTTGGTTTTTGAGCCTATAGATTCACATCTGATGACTAGAAAAATGGAAGACTTATAGAGCACAATCCTGGCAGTCTTTTAATTCGAATTTCACCAGGATTCCTCCTTGCACAAGATTATTTTATGTATCTTTTTGGTTCCATATTGCTTGATAGCAAAGAAACCCCTTCACTAGCAACTATTTAAATACCTCCAGGCCAACATGATCAATTCGTCTTTGGTCAGGAGAAGCTATGGTATAGGATAGAGGCCAAGTTTGGGATAATGGTAGCTTCAAGATAGACGGTACTGAGAAAAAGAGCCGATCTTCTACACCATCTCGACGCCAACACCAATCCAAGATCAAGATCAGCACTAGTTTTTATTTTTTTCGTATCTTTTTAATTTTATGTATTTAAATTTTAAATTTTAATTTTAATTAATATAAATTTTATTTTTCTACTTTTTAAATTTATGTTTTTTACTTTTATTGCTCTTTAATTTTATTACAAGTAGATGCTAAGATCTAAATAGTAGATCTTAGTACTAAGTTTATTTTTCTACGCTATTTAATTTTTTATTATTTATTTTTATTATAATTTTAAATTCTATTTTTTAACTTCATTTTTATTTTAAAAATTTTTTTAAAAAAAAATTAAAGATTTCAAATCAAAGACTGCCTTCCTTGTGGATTCGAACCACGTCGTTGCTTTCTACGTATTTTTAATTATTTTAATAAGTCAAAATTAAACTGATAAATATAATATCTTAATGACAACATCGTACTCTTATCAGACCCCATGCAGCTACATATAGGACCTTATCCGTAAAGAAGGCAAGTAATGGTTCACATACCTTGGACTAGTTTTGGATGTCTCCCAAAAGGAAGCCTCTCAAGACAAATAGCGACTACACAAGAGTAGCAACATATCAAGATGAACAAATAAAAAATATTTTATTCATGGAATTTGTATAAGTTCAGTACAAGACAGTGTTCATTTGAAGCCCATTACAATGAATGGAAATGCGAAATGAAATTGAACCCAAAAGCAGGGTTACCCCTAGAGTGCGAGCTCTAACGATCCCCTTCAATAAAGTTCTAATGACCAGTTGCAGAACTCTACATGCAGGGTCGACAATGGTGTAGCTCCACAATATCCAAAAGCATGTTCACCTTCATGATGCACTTCTAAGAGGGGCCGGAAAGCTATCATCTCTAAGGGGCAAAACCACCCTCTAGAGAGGATTAAGACCCCTTTAAGAGGCACAACGCCAAAGTAACCTCTAGCAACCACCGCTTCAACTCCAGCACTCATCTGGCAATATTTTCTAATACCTTCCATGCCAAATCTAGCCTCCCAGTGCAACACCCACCAGAAGCTTCTTTCGATCAATTGCGGCCCAATCAAAACCCATATAGGTGGAGGAAAATGCCTACACTCTCACGACGACAGACTAGATGGTGCAACCATGACATTGTTGGAGAATGATGGATGCCTATCTCTGACAAATAAGTCCTTCTTTATAAAGACTCTAAGCCTAAGCACCCCTGCTGCAACCCTCTCCTAGCATGCTAGGTGTTGCCATAAGAGAGGCCTCACAGACTATGCCTTCTAGGGGTCAGAAAAATTGACCTTTTTGATAGGCTATCACTATCAAAAAGCAGCATGCATTAAATGATTTAAAGAGTACAAACCTTCAATGGTTGATATTTCAAGGATTCTTGATAACAAGGATGGTAATTTGCCAAGGATGGTCTTGGGGCATTCGGACAAAGGTCTAAGCCATGATAGTGGTGCCAGAAGATCGATCCATCGAAGACATCTCATCTGCAACTAAAATCTTAGGAATTACTGATCGGTGGCACATCGATCACAAGGAGATGTCCTAACCTAAGTTAGGATCTTCGCGGACCAACATCTACAAGCCAATGTCTTTGGATAGCACTTCGAAAGCTGTTCGATGATAAATAACAAGGAAAAACATGACCAGTGGAGATAACTACTATAGTGAGACAAATGGGCATATCTGTAGGACCTTGCAAGTTCTCATCAGATGATGCAAAAACATTGAACATCCTTCAGACTTGATGCTAAGTCGAAAGTCTGGCTAAACCTTGCATCTATGTGTGACTGCAGATACGACAACAATCATTGACACCACATAATTAAAGTATCTCTATACAAGGTAAACCTAAAAGCTAATTTTATTTTGCTAATACTTTGTATTTACAAAGAAAGGTACCAAAAATAAAGGCATCAAGTATAGGAGAGTGAAAGGATAAGCCTTCAATCCTCATCCAAAGAGAAGGCCCTAACTTCTAATTACTGTTGCCTAGGCAAAGATGCTGAAGGTCCAGCTACGACATCATATTGAAGGTGTACAGTGCAGGATTTCTAGCTCTATTTTCGAAATTTTTTTAAAAAATATCATGCAATGAAAATAAAAATTAATCTAATTAATTTTTTAGAGCTATTGATCATATCAATAAGCCCTACACTAAGGATCAAATGTAATACATATATAATTAAAATTTGAAAAATTAAGTACCAGTGGTAAAACTATTTTACTACTACTACATGTTCAGAACACGATACCTTATGTGGGTTGCCGAACACCATAATTCGCATGCCACCGAGGAGGTCCTCTCATCACAACATAGTCACACAACTCATCTGGCCTTCGTGGATTATCCACACGAGGCCCTAGTTCCGATAGACTCCTTCCGAATGCTAGCTCGACGTTGGAAGCTTCGATGGCTGATTTCAATCAAACGGCTTTGATCTCCTTTCATGGACTCTTTGGATGCTTTGGATCACCAGAAAAAGTAGGCAAGAGGTAGAGGAGGCTCCCCAAAAATTCTCGTGGGCTTATGACTCTCGTAGCTCATAGAAATCCTTCCTGAACCCTAGGTTGAAACCCTAGGACTGTACTCTCACCCAAATCCTACGCTCTCTGTTTCTTTTCTTTTCTCAAGGAATTCTTTTTTGAATTTTCCATGCAAAAGGAGGGGCCTCACGCATATGGGTTTTTACTTAGATGGATGTGCATACACCCCATTCAAATCCCATTTTAAAATGCGCCATTCAGTAGGGAGAATGCATGAGAGGATGAGATAGGGTGGTTGTCCATTTGAATTCAAACTCATTTTGAATTCAAATGGTAACCAACCCAATATTATCCACTGGGGCATGGGAAAGCCAGGGCATGCACCCTCTCTATGCATGAAGAAACTTTTTCTCATGGAAAAATATGGATGCAGGTCAAAGGGTGAGGTGGCGGGTAGACTAGTCAAACTAGTCTAATTTAAACCTTATCCAATTGAACCCATTTCAATCTAAATTGGTTAGACCTAATTAGATCAGATTAAATCTAACTTATTTATGCTTAATTAGACTTAATTAAATTTTAATTAAATTAAAAGTTGATCAAGCCCAACTCCTGATCAAATCAGGGATCAATCCTCCTCGATGATTATGTCATCTCATAACCTAATCGAGTCAAATCCAATTGAATCCAATTCAATTAGACTTGATCCAAAACTCATTACTTAATCAAATTAAGTTAATTAGTAATCAAATCACTAATTAAATCTCTCATAAATATAGAATCCAAATTTAGTGGATATTCGAGCAATAGAGTCCTATCGATATGAAACTCTTGATCGAAGAGTCCCAAACCAATGAAACTCTTAATCCCAGTGTCCCAAACAAGTGAAACTCATGATCATAGAGTCCTAGATGAGTAGGACTCTTGATCATAGAGTTCCAGACAAGTAGAACTTAGAGTTTCAATGAAATAAGACTCTTGGTCGAAGAGCCCCAGTCCAATGAGACTCTTGACCATAGAGTTTCAGTCCAGTGGAATTCTTCATCAACCATCAGATCAGATAGAAATCTCTAATGTGTATGATCCTACAGGTTCGATTCTAAGCTGGTAGCATAGAAATCACTTTTTTTATCAATTGAAGTAATCATCTAGCAATGATACCTGACATTTGGATAAGTCGAATAGTCGCAATCGCAACATTTAGAACCTATGCAAATATGATTATTGCATAATTTATCCCTTTGACCAATGTATTTAAAATGGCTTAGAGTTAAACTACCAACTCTAAAAAAATTCATTCATATCATGTCTCAACACAATCAGTCCTGTGACTCCTCACTAGGACTATCCTGGCTAAGGCTTTGCTAAATTAAAACACAATTGAACACAGCTCCTGAACTAGAGTGGTCAATCCCATCTTGATTCACACACCGACTCCTCAAGTACTTAACTATACCTAAAAATCTTTCATCACTGAATTATAAATTTTGGTAGTCCAACATCAAAGCATAGTGAGTTGCTTGGAAGTCATCGTGGTGATCTTAGATCAAAGGGATACTTATACCAATATTCCATCAAAGCAAATCTTAACAGCAGAAAAACTCCAGAGTCAGTCATGTTCAGTGTAGATATATCCCTACATCTTACTTGCATGCCATACCATTGTCTCTATACTTCTTGGTTAAGAGGACAACCAACTCATATAGTATAAAATAATCTACACTCGATAAATATTATTGTCCTTAGTAACAACGTATCATTTGGTCGTGAATAGGTTTAAGGACTAAATGACAAATCATCCTTTGTCGACTCTAAATAGTCCTAGGAACTTCACCACAACACAAGAGTTCATTAAAAGATGGAAGAATTTATGATGAAAAATAATAAAATAATTTTTATTCATTTATAATTCATATACAAATATAAATATGTAGCTCAACCATCAACAAGCTAACAATTGGCTTTGAGATACTATTCCTAACACATATAGCCTAGGTGGGCTTTTCAATCTTTAAAGCCCTGGATGTAGGTAGAGGCGGATGCGTCAACAACTTTCTCCTTAAACACCATAGAGGATTTAAAGTCCTCCAAGCAGCACACTTGGATTTTGGTGGGGATCCATAGGGAATAACTAGAGGAGCCCCAATTGCCCTCAGGCAAGGAAGGAGCCACTCCAAGTCTAGTGGGAGCAGCTAGACCCTAGCTCAATAGCAACAGCACAACCCATGGAGGATCTAGGGCATGGGCAGATGGCTCTAACTTAAAACTTTTATCCCACTTTGACTCCCTGTGGGCCACCACCACCTGCTCCTTTGCAGTGCTCTTCATAGATATTGGTGATGGCTTCATGGCTATCAGGTAGCCAAAAGAGAGGTCCCCTTTGATGATGAGACCCTTCCAAGCAGATGGTCTATTTATGGACATCCTAGATGGTATGGATTTGCTTATCAAACTACCGAATCACAGCACCAGGTCATTTCTGAAGCAGTGACTTTTTGGATCTGCCATCAATTCCATGACTATTTGAGTCCAAAAGATGATTCATGAAGGATGCACCAGAATCCACTATCGACTACCATATGGCAGGAAGCTTATGTGGCACTAATATTCATCTTCTTGGAAGCCTTGTACCATGACTTTTTTAGCTTCATTCCTAATAAAGTTGACCCAAATCAAGAAGCGATGCATCATGAATTCCCATAGATATCTTTATTATGTTTTAAAGCTACGTGACCTTGGTCATAGTCACCGAGATTCACTCACCAATAGTTGTTCCTATCTTCAATGGTATTGACAACATTGGTGCACAGCCGACGCTAAAGGTCAAATAACCACACAACGAGCTAGGACAAGGCAATCTTGTCAGCTTTCATCCATGCATTTGGGCAATTATCGATCTCCTAGTTGGAGTCTCATCGAAGATGGTGGTGGAGCCCTACGACTAGTGCTAGCACCCACAACACCCGAGATGACTTCTCGGCCACATGCCAATCTTGGCTCTCTCATCTAGCCATATAGACAATCCCAGGAACCTTCTGACAAACTCCGACAGGTCTCTAGGTAAAGAGGCAATGGAGGAATCCATAAGAGCACTATCATTCAAAATAAAGCTCACCTCCCATCAATGATTATCCAAAGTCATACTCGGCTACTTCATGGCACTATCAAAGCTCCAAAGAGTTAGAAGTACTCAGTGTTGGAAAATGTATCCCAAAGCCAAACATCAGTCTATTGATGGTTGAGCTATATTGTAATTATAATTAATTTATTAATGAATAAAATAAATATTTTGATATTTTTCATCATCAAGTCTATATCTTCTAATGAACTCCATTATTGTGATAAAGTCCTTAGGACTATTTAGTTTCAATAAAGAGAGAATTTATCGATTAGTCCTTAAACTGTTCACGACTAAATGATAGATTGTTAATAAGGACGAAAAAAGCCATCGAGCATAGATCGCTATATGCCATATAGGTTGGTCGTCCTCTTAACCAAGGAGTATGGAGATACTAGTATGGCATACAGGTAAGATCTAAGGATACATCATCACTGAACGTGATCAACTTTAGAGTATTCTACTATCAAGAATTGCTCTAATGAGATATAGGTATAAGTGTTTCTTAGATAGGTTGGTTATCCTCTTAACCAAGGAGTGTGGAGACACTAGTATGACATACATGTGAGATATAAGAGTACATCATCACTGAACGTGACCAACTTCAGAGCATTCTACTATCAAGAATTGCTTTAATGAGATATAGGTATAAGTGTTCCTTAGACCTGAGATCACCCAAGTAGCTTGCAAGCAACTCACTATGCTTTGGTATTGGACTAACTGAATTTTTAATTCAATAATCGAAGGCTTCTAGGCATAGTCAAGTACTCACAAAATTAGTGTGTGATCAAGATGGAATTGACCACTCCAAGAGTTGGAGAAGAATATATCACTGTATTTCAATATAGCAAAATCTTGAAGGATAATCCATGAGATGGATTTGATATTTTGAAATATAATATGGATAGCCTAATCTATTGGGATATCAGCTAATCTGATACTACTTGTAAGGACCTAGTACTAAATTATTATGGTAGGAAGAAGAAAGAAATAAAATAAAAAAATAATCAAGTACGTGGATCAACCCAAAGGTTTGCCTCCATGGGGCATGCAAAGCTTTACTATGAAAGAAAAAAATAGGTATAAGAGGAGAATACTCACTCTCAACTTACTATACACAAATCTCTCTCAACTAGAAGTTACCCTCACAAAAACTCTCTTAGAATCCCAAGAAGATCCTCAAAAGCTACAAGATGCTCTATCCTTGTAGCCTCCTCATCGAATGCTGTGCACCTATTGCTTCTCTCTCACGTGGGCTACATGTACTCGATGCTCTGCCAAGCTCCTTTCGATGGCTGTCTAAGCCTCTCTACATGCCTATCATGCCACACGCACCACCTTACTACTCCACAGTATCTCAGTCCTTTAAATAGGATGAGAATCCTCTTCTCAATAGTTCATAGGAGTCCAAATATAGCTCTTTCTCCTAATATGAGTCGAACATGTCTTTGATGGAGTCTTGAAATATTTTCAAATCTTTAGATCATGACCACAATCCTTTATGGCTGCTAGATCCTATAGTCCCCGCATGACTTTCATAAATCCTTTGGATTAATCATAATTCGAGTCCAAACAAAAAATCTCATCCTATTCTGTTTGTCTCCATCAAGTTGGCTTAGTCAGGGGTCAAGCTGGCTCAATTGCATTTTTCTCAAACTCCTGCTTTTTGTCTATCTGAGAGAGCCGATTCGACTATGGTTCGAGCCGGCTCGATCTCAGCCTGAGCTGGCTCGATCTTGTATCCGAGCCAGCTTCACTACTTGCTGATATTGATTCTCTTCTACTATGGATCAAATTTGAGGCATTAAATTCTAACAATCTCCATCTCAACTTGACATTCAACCACCACCTGATTTTAAGATCTTATGATCCATCTCGCCCCGATGCCCTGAGGCATGCCTGCTGATCATGGATAGACAAATATGGGAGTCGAGCCAGATCGCTCGATCCCACCTCCATCATGGGTTATGTCCACTTTGACCAAAGATCTATTTGGAAAAGTCTCCTATGATAATAGAAACTTCACTCTATAATGTTGCCTCTCATCCTCTTGAGTCTTCCATCTCGTGCTCGATCCACCTCCACCTCCACCTCCACCTCACACTAGGCTTCCTCTGACTCCTGAAGCTCCACCTCATACTGGGCTCTCTATCAGATAGTAATGTCCTCTAGTCCTCTTCTTTTTCTCCAATATCATCCTATCACCATGCATGACCTTCAAGATTCCATCACCAGCTGTCCACCTATAGCCATTTGAATTCAGTCTGCTCAGTGAGATAAGATTTCATTTAAAATTGGGTATGTATCGAACCTTTTTCAATCTCCTCACTATACCATCATGTGTCCTCCAACTGACCATCTCGATGCCTCTGATCGCACAGCTCGATCCATCCAATAGATGAGCAGTGTCCTCACTGCTCTCTAGAAAGTCAAACTACTCTTTTTTGCAATAAACATGATATGTGCATGCAGAATCTAAAATTTACTACTAGAAAGAAGTAGATACCTCATCAGATATCTCTAGAACATCATCTTCTGACTCACTACTGACTGTTGTTGCAGTAGCCCTCATCCAATCCTTGAATTATGGGCAATCCTTGACTCGATGCCCCAACTTATCATACCTATAGCATCTGATCTTACTTTGGTCCCTTATCTTGGACCTGAATTATCCTCCTCGTGATCCTCTGCCACTCCATCTACCATCTTCTACTCCTCCAAAAACCACCAATGCTGAGCTATCGCCATCTAAGCTCGAAGTTGGGTTCTCCTCCTGAGAATCTCATTTTGGAGTCTCTCTACAGTGATCTCATCCATCTTGATGGTGCTCTTTTCTACTAGAAGAGCAGTCACCAAGGACTCATACGAAGGAGAGAGCGATGCTAGCAAGATCAATGTCCTAATCTTCTCCTCAACTTTTTTGCCAATGCGAGGAGGTCAGTGAGAATCTTCTAAAAATTGGATAGATGTTCCTACATGCTCTAGCCTTTGTCCATCTGCAGCTGGTAGAACTATCTCCAAAGGAATAGCATGTTGGTGAGCAATTTTGTCATGTACAATTCCTCGAGCTTCGACCATAGTGCTATCGAAAAAATCTTGCCAAGCACATGGATTATCCCATCATCTACTAAATACAAGCAGATCATGCTCACCACCTGCATTTGGATCCGCTTTCAATCCTTCACCTCTATGGTGGCTGGCATATCGTCGTACAAGAGAGCATCAATCAACCCATGTTGGATGAGGACATTCTTTATCCTAGCTTGCTATAAAAAAAATTATCCTTTCCATCAAACCTATTAATCTTCATCTTGATTGCACTTATCTTTTTTATATTCTTTAATCTCTATTCATTGTTGCAATCTATGCTCTGGTACTATCTGGCTCTGATACCAATCTATTGGGATATCAGCAACTCTGATATCACTTGTTAAAACTCTAGTACCAAATTATTATGGTAAAAAGAAGGTAGAAATAAAATAAGAAAATAATCAACTACGTGGATTAGCCCAAAGGCTCATCTTCATGGGGCATGCAAAGCTTTACTATAAAAGAAAAAAATAGATACAAAAGGAGAACATCCACTCTTAACTCACCGTACACAAATCTCTCTCAACTAGAAGCTACCCTCACAAAAGCTCTCTTAAAATTCCAAGGAGATCCTCAAAAGCTACAAAATGATCTGCCCTCACAACCTCCTCATCGGATGCTATGCACCTATTGCTTCTCTCTCACACAGGCTGTACGTACTCGACGCTCTGTCATGCTCCTCTCGATGACTATCTGAGTCTCTTTATGTGCCTTTCATGCCACATGCACCATCTTACTGCTCTATAGTACCTCAGCCCTTTAAATAGAAAGAGAATTCTTTTCTCAGCAGTTCATAGAAGTCCTAACAGGGTTCTTTCTTCTAATATGAGTCGAACATATTCTTAATGGAGTCTTAGAATATTTTTCAACCTTCATATCATGACTGCAATCCTTCATGGCTGCTGGATCCTATGGTCCATGCATAACTCCTATAGATCCTTTGGATTAATCATAATCCAAGTCCAAATAGAAAATCTTATCTTATTTTATTCATCTCCATCGAGCCGGCTTGGTCAGGAGTCGAGTTGGATTGACTTCATCTCACTCAAACTTCTACTTTTTATCTTCTTAAGAGAGCTAGCTTGATTGTGGTTTGAGCCGGCTCAACCTTATATCCAAGCTCGCACGACTGCTTGCTGATACTGATTCTCTTCTATTATTAATTGAATTCGAAGTGTCAAATTCTAACATAATCAGAGTTGACAGTTAAACTCTGAGGTGTCCTATGAGCATCTTGGTCAAGAGGATGAATTATATAAAAACTATATCCACATGGATTCTAAGGATGTTGTTCTACACATTCGACCTATCCGACCATCGGGTACCATTGCTAGATGATCACTTCGATTAGTATAGAAATTTATTTCTATGCTACCATCTTAGATTCAAACCTACGAGGCTATACATATAAGAGTTTTTGATCTGATCGAATGGTTGATCGATAATTAAGAATCGTTCTAGAATTAAACAATCAATACGATTGATATTTAACCTAGTACAAGTATTGCAGGAGGGTCGATTAGCAATTGGATTGCTAATTGGCTTAATTTGATTAAGCTAGAAGACTGGGATAAAGTTTAATTAAATATAATTTAATTAAATTTAGTTTGGACTTGATTGAATTAGGTTCGATTGGTTTATTGGATAAGCCAATTGCAAGAAGGAACTAGTCTTAGTTCAATTAAGACTTGATTGAACCCAATCTCTAATTTAATTAAAAATTAAATTTAAATTAAATCTAATTTAATTAAGATCATAGTTAGACTAAGATCTATTCTAATTGAGTTAGATTAGATTTATTTTAATTTAATTTAAGAAACTATATTTGACCAAGTCAAAATAGGAATCCTAGTAAGACTAGGATTCCCTCTCCTTGCGCCACCTTAGTCCCAATGCCACTCTCCATGCCCCCTTTATTTTTGTGTGAATTCTCCACATCCCAAGGGTCTTCACGCATGCCCCATATCTCCCTCTCTCTCATATTTGGCAAGTTGTTGTGGACCAAATCAAAGGAAGGGAAGTAGTTTTGATTTTGAATTCTATATAATAGAATCCTAACAAACCAAAAATCTTCCCTTATGGTGCCAATTTTACCCAGATTTTTTCTAAGATTTTCATGGCTTTTATAGTTGGTTTTGTGTTCTCTTTGCTGATGGTCCCTATTTGAAAAAAGGAAGGAGGAGCCCAAGAGTTGGGCGCCCCAAGTCTTGCCCAATTTGGACATACCTTGTCTGGGTATTTGACCTAGACAAGGACTTAATACCTAGACAAGGACTCCTACATAACTCCCTATTTAAAGGGTCTTTGGACCTATTTTTTGGTAAGAATTCAGATCCAAGAGAGGGTTTTTGGGCATGAGAATTTTAAAGACACCAATCAAGGTATCTAGGTGAGAGAACAAAGAAGAATAAGAGAGTCTTCTTCTGGGATTGTTTTCTTCTAGCTTTTTCTTCATTCTTTAGAGATTTTTGAGAGGTATCTCAGATCCTTGAAACTCTTCTCTTTCTTCTATTTATTGGAGAGTCCAAACTTTTGAAGAAGAAAAATCTAGATTGATCGTCAAAGAAGGATCAGCACATTACTAGCATACTGTGCTGATTTTTGGGCATCGAACTTCTAATTGGTATTCATGGGCTCGTGTGGACAATCTTTAGAGGCCGGAAGTGTGTGTGGCTCAGAGCAATATCCTTAAGCCTAGATCGATGAATTGGAAAGTCTAACTTGCAAAGATAATAAAGATCTAATCCCCTGTTACATACATGTATTAGATCTAGTGTAGATCTATGTTGATATGATCAACATATTCTCTTATGATGATTTTTTTTAAATTTTTAATTTAATTATATGCTATAATCATGTAATAAAATTCTAGATCTATAATTTTTTTAATATTTTATGAATTAATTTGATTAATTTCTATCTTCCACTGCTTAGATCTGAAAAAAAATTTCAAGATCTAACCCTGAAACCCTAGATCTGATTTCTTCAATGGATATCAGAGCCAGGTTAATTATTACATGATCAATGATTCATGCTTAGATTACTTTTAGATTAGATCTAATTTATAATCTAATAATTAAATCTAAAATTTAAAAAAAAAAATTGATCACATGAACTGATATAAGGTTGTCCTGCTGTAAGGTTTATCCCTTATAGTGAAAAGGTTGTCCTAGTTCGTGTATATCTATTACTAATCATAAATTTATTGGATGAAATCTAAATTTATTTATGATTTATTAGATTTAAAAAAAATTTAAATCTAAAAATAAATATTTTTAGATTGCATGGACTGATTATAAGATTGTCCTACTGTAAGATTTATCCCTTACAGTGGAAAAGTTGTCCTAGTACGTGCTGATCTAAAATCTTGATCATAAAATTTTAAATTAGATCTAAAAGATTTTATGATCTAATTAAAAATATTTTAATCTAATTTTTAATCATCATAAATATGTTAGATTTGATCTAAAGTAATTTATGATTGATTGGAATTGAAATGATTTTAATTACACGAACCTATTTAGATTAGATCTAAAGTAGTTTCATATTAATTTTATTTGCATATTGATTATGAATCAAACATGTAACTTGAGGGGTAGAACTATATTATAAAAATATTTTACAAACATAAAAATTATTTTTGAAAAATCAAATCCCAACCCTCAG
This sequence comes from Cocos nucifera, assembly GCA_006176705.1. Lineage (NCBI taxonomy): Eukaryota > Viridiplantae > Streptophyta > Magnoliopsida > Arecales > Arecaceae > Cocos > Cocos nucifera. Next base: position 256,511 of record QRFJ01003311.1, read on the forward strand.
CCCAAAATTTAATTAAGAATTAAGAAGTTGTTTGATTAGGATCTAGGATTATAAATTAAAGATCCTAAGACACAAATCATAACACATTGGGTTAATGAATTAGTGAAAATTAGGTCCATTAATTGGATTAGACCTAAGATTAGATTAAAGAATGGACTTAATTAAATAATTGACTAAATCTAATCAATTATTATCTTAAATTAGGTCAAGAATTCTCTAGATCAATTATAAAAGTTATAGTTGGTCAAGTCCATGTCTTTAACGAGAGCCAAGATGGACTTGATTCTTGGCTACGTGGTCTAGCATGAACTATTAGGTTGATCTAATTGAGACTAATTAAATCAGTTGATGTTTAAGGTAAGTCTGGCATTCTAGATCAGTAGTCTTTAATTGATAGCCTGCTTACCTAGTCATTTCTGATGGTGTCTAAGGCAAGCTTTGGCAGACCCTCCCACCAATCTCACTTACCTGACCTTCTTGGTGAGATTATGTTTTGATCAAATCACTTGATAATTTGAGCTGACCCATGTTAGCTATGTAAATCAGTGTGACTGATTTATATGCTCCTAGACCAGCCTATTAATGGTCTCCCTTAAGCTGACTTAGTGAAGCTAGTGGAAGGATCATGACAAGCTGGTTCATCTAGCTTTCTCTCTCTAAATCAAATCAATTAAATCTTCTAAAATTATTAGGTTCTTAAAATAGAATAGTTATGGCGATAACTAGATCATAGCCTCCCATTAAGTGGATGATAATGGATCCATTAGTTGGATAATCATTAAAGGCCCAAAAGTTTGGTGCTTATCGACTAATGGAATTATCATTCATGATATGATTTCTTGACTGTGTCTTTCTAAATGATGGTTAGGTTGACCAATCAAAGTTGGGCTTAATTATTCATTGGTTAGATGGACCAAGTATCGTCATGTTAATGGTTGGACCTAACCAGATATTTTCAGTGGAGGCCAAAGTCTACTAATTAGGGACTGGGGTAAAAATTAAATTACTAGAAATCATTTAAAGAAATAATTGGTTATGAACCTATCCTTAGATATACATGGGTTGACCAACCAAAGTTGAACTTGTGTGCAATCTATGTAGATTCTAGTATCCACTAAAAAATTAGGATAATTCCTCAAATTGAAGATAGAGGCTACCAATTCGAATAAAATAGTGAAAGAATCTTTTGATTAAAGTCTAAATCTTTAGCTTTAATGAATCAATTACTAATTAGATTTTGATTTTTCTTGGTGCAGAAATGGCCACTTTTCTATCGCTCCGATCATTATTAGACAATGATAAGTTGCTGGGATCTAACTTCGACAATTGGTACCGAAAGTTGAAAATAGTTCTGGAGCATGAATGGATCTTGTATGTGTTGACAGATCTGATACCTGAGGAGCCAGCTCCCAATGCATGTGAAACAGTCAGAGATAATTACCAGAAGTGGCTTAATGACTAAACCATGATGCATTGTATTATTCTGGCAACCATAAGTGATGAGTTCAGTCATAGATTCGAGATGGCTCAACTAAAAGATATGCTTCAAGTGTTGAAGGATTTCTTTGGCACGCTCGATGATGTTGAGAGGCACAAGACTAGTTGTACCATCTTCAATGCCAGGATGCGGGATGGAGCTTCTATCACTAATTCTGTACTATACATGATCGAGCTGATGGAGCATTTAAGCAAGCTTGGCTATTTCTTGCATGAACTGCTTGAAAAGATGCAATACTGAACTCGCTGCCTAAGTCCTATCTCCCATTCCTCACTCATTATAGAATGACAAAGACTGAAATAAACTACCACAGGTTACTGGGATTACTTTAAAACTTTGAGAAAAATCACCAACTCTATAAGAAGTCGGTGAACTTAGTGCGAGGTTCTGCTTTTGGTTCTCGATCCTTTAAGAAAGGAAAGAAGAACAAGAAGAAGAAGGGCAAGAAGGTGCAAGTTCAAGCTGGGATATCTGTGCAGTGCTAGACCAGGAAGATAAAGTCTGATAAGAGTCAAGTTGAATGCTTCTTTTGCAAGAAGCGAGGGTATTGGAAGAGAAACTATCCTCAGTATATTACCTCCCTAGACTCGAACAGGCAGAGAAAGAAGCAAACTATTGCTGGACAAGGTATTTATATGATAACTCTTTGCAATTTCTCTATTTATGATATTACTGACTAGGTATTGGATATTGGTAGTCCTTACCATATTTGCAATTTGTTGCAGGGGCTGTAGGTCAGTAAGAGATTCAAGCAAGGTGAGAGGTTCCTAAACATTGGAGATGGAAGACTAGTTCTAGTTCTAGCATTAGAAATCTTAAAATTTATATTTGAGTCGCATACTATTATTCTTAATGATTGTCATTTTTGTTCTAGTTTCTTATTGAATGTCATTTCTGTAAGCCTTTTGGCCAAAGATAATTATAAAATTTTAATAAAGAAATAATTTTATAATATCATTATGAATGACATTACTATTTTTCTGGACATTTGAATAATGATGTGTACATGCTATTATAACCTGTTAATATAGTCTATTCAACTGGCAAGCATCCTAAATTAGATAGTATGTCTGATATCTACTTATGATACTGTAGGCTAGGTCACATAAACAAGAATAAGATAAATATGTTGACTCAAGAGGAAATTTTCAAAGTCAGTAATTGTGAATCACTTTCAATCTGTGAATCTTATCTTCTTAGAAAAATGATCAAGTCACTTTTTACTGAAAAAGATGAGAAAGCCACTGAGCTCTTAGGTCTAGTACATACTGATGTATATGGATAAATGAGCATAGGTGCTAGAGATAGATATTTCTACTTTATCACTTTCACAGATGATCTATCCAGATATGGATATGTTTATCTGATAAAACATAAGTCAAATTTATTTGAAATATTCAAATAATTTTAAAGTGAAGTAGAAAAATAAATTGGAAAGAGTATTAAAACTCTTCGATCTGATCGAGGAGGAAAATATCTTTCCGGTGAGTTTCTCACATATCTAGGAGAAAATAGGATTCTCTCTCAATAGACTCCTCTAGGAACACCATAGCATAATGGTATGTTTGAAAGGAGGAATCGAATTCTATTAGATATGATCCAATCCATGATAGGTTTTGCCAGCTTGTCGGTATCCTTTTGGAGATATGCACTCAAATTGGCTTGCTATCTATTAAATAGGATTTCGAGTAAGTCTGTAATTAAAACTCTATATGAGATATAGACAGGGCATAAGCCATCACTTTCACACCTTAGGATCTAGGGGTTCCTGGCTTATGTGAAGTGGTTAATCATAGATAAATTTGGACTTAGGTCTGATAAGTGCACATTCATAGGATACTCAAAAGAGACCAAAGAATATATTTTCTATCATGCTGATGAACAAAAGATGTTCGTTAGTCTTAAAACAATTTTTTTAGAAAAAAAGTTCTTTGATGAAGAAATTATTGCCTCTAAGGTTGAACTTGATGAAGTTCAACAGGTAGAAAGATGGACACCTATAGCTGAACTTAAATCAAATTTGATTAGATCAAATGTGGAGCCTAATGTACCTATACCATTAAGGCGATCAGGTAGAGTACCGCATCAACTTGATAAATATTATGATTTCTTGGTATGGGATGGTGATCCCATCAAACTCGATGAGAATGATGAGGATCCGATCACCTATATGGATGCAATGGAGAGATCTGATTTCGAAAAATGGCTTGAGGCCATGAAATCTGAAATAAAATCCATGAAGGTCAATGATATGTGGACATCGGTTGACCCACCCAAAGGGGTTAAACCCATTGGATATAAATGAACCTTCAAAAGGAAGAGGGGCATAAATGGAAAGATGGAGACCTATAAAGTCCATCTGGTTGCCAAAAGATATCATCAATGTTATGATATTGACTTTGACAAAATATTCTTTCCTGTGGCATTACTTAAATCCATTCGGATAATGCTTACAATAACTATCCATCTGGATTATGAGATCTGATAAATGGATGTAAAGACAGCTTTTCTGAATGGAGAGCTGACCGAAGAGGTGTATATGATACAACTTGAGAAATTTACATCCATCAATGAGTCCAAGGTATGCAAGCTTTAGATATTCATTTATGGATTGAAGCAAGCATCTCGGAGTTGGAATATGCATTTTGATAAGATGATCAAAATGTATGGCTTTGTTAAGAATGGAGAAGAGCCCTACATTTATAAATAAAAAAATGGTCCAACAGTGGTATTTCTTGTCTTATACGTGGATGGTATTCTTTTAATCGAGAATAACATCCTCTCACTACAAGAAATAAAAGTTTGGTTATCATCGTAGTTCTACATGAAGGACTTGGGTGAAGCATCCTACATCCTAGGAATGTAGATCTATAAGGATAGATCTAAAAGGATACGTAGGTTATTCCAGTCCACGTACATAGATATTGTGCTAAAAAGGTTCAGCATGAAAAATTTCAAAAAGGATTATCTTTCGATGGGCCATGAAATTTTTCTTTCTAAGAAGGATTGTCTGACAACTCTTGAAGAGAGAGAGCATATGAGTAGAGTCCCATATGCTTCGACAATGGTATCTAGCATGTATGCCATAACATGTACAAGATCAGATGTGGCATACTCACTAGGAGTAGTAAGTAGATACCAATCTGATCCTGAAGAGAACTACCGAAAAGTAGTAAAAGCCATCCTTAAGTATTTAAGAAATACTAAGGATCAATGATTGATTTATGATGAGTCAGATCTGAAACTTATGAGGTTTACTGACTCCAGCTTTCAATCTAACCATGATGACAGTAGGAACATGTCAGGTTATATCTTTATCTTAAATGATGGAGCTATCTGCTGGAAGAGTTCTAAGCAACATACTATGGCAGACTCTGTTTGTGAAGCGGAGTATATCACAGCATCAGATGCTGTAAAGAAAACTATATGGCTGAGAAAATTCATCATCAAGCTCGAAGTAGCACCTTTCCTTAATAATCTAGTCCTACTCTACTGCAATAGTACTTATGCCATTACTCAAACGAAGAAATCGAAGGCATACCAGCGGACGAAGCACATACTGTGCCGCTTCCACCTGGGTTAGGAGATCGTGGATCGAGATGATGTCGACCTTCAGAAGATCGATGAAAAAAAGAACCTAGCCAACTTCTTCACTAAAGCTCTAGTGATAAAGGAGTTCGACAAACACAAGTCAAAGATGGGTATTAGATACTGTTCTTAGTGGCTTTAGGATAAGTAGGAGTTGTTAAAAAATATGTTCAAAAGCCAATCGTCAGCCTGTTGATGGTTGAGCTATATTATAATTATAATTAATTTATTAATAAATAAAATAAATATTTTGATATTTTTTATCATAAAGTCTACATCTTGTAATGAACTCCATTATTGTGATAAAGTTCTTAAGACTATTTAGTTTCAATAAAGAAAGGATTTATCGATTGATCCTTAAACTGTTTACGACCAAATGATAGGCTGTTACTGTATGCCATATAGATTGGTTGTCCTCTTAACCAAGGAGTGTGGAGACACAAGTATAGCATACAGATAAGATGTAAGGATACATCATCACTGAATATGACTAACTCCAAAGCATTCTGCTGTCAAGAATTGCTCTGATGGAATATAGGTATAAGTATCTCTTAGACCTGAGATCATCTCAGTAGCTTGCAAGCAACTTACTATGCTTTGGTACTGTACTAACTGAATTTTTAATTCAATTATGAAAAGCTTCTGGGCATAATCAAGTACTTATGAAGTCGGTGTGTGATCTAGATGGGATTGATCACTCCAAGAGTTGGAGAAGAATGTATCACTATATTTTAATATAGCAAAACCTTGGCCAAGGTAATCCATGAGATGGATTTGATATTTTGAAATACAATGTGGATAGCCTAATCAGGGTTGACAGTTAAACTATGAGGTATCCTATGAGTATTTTGATCAAGAAGATGAATTATATGGAAACTATATTCACATGGGTTCTAAGGATGTTGTTTTATACATTTGACCTATCCGACTGTCAAGTACCATTGCTAGATGGTCTCTTTGATTGATACAAAAATTTATTTCTTTGCTATCAGCTTAGGTTCGGATCTATGGAGTCACACACATGAGAGTTCTCGATCTGATCGAATGGTTGATCGAAGATTTAGAATCGTTCTAGCATTAAACAATCAATATGATTGATGTTTAACCTAGTACAAGTATTGCAGGAGGATTGATTAGCAATTAGATTACTAATTGCTTAACTTGATTAAACCAGAGGATCAAGATTAAGTTTAATTAATTATGATTTAATTAAATTTGGTTTGGGCTTGATTGGATCAAGTCTGATTGGTTTATTGAATAAGCCAATTGCAAGGAGGAACTAGTCCTAGTTCAATAAGGACTTGATTGAACCCAATCTCTAATTTGATTAAAAATTAAATCAAAATTTAATTTGATTTAATTAAGATCTTGGTTGGACTAAGACCTATTCTAATTGAATTAGATTAGATTTATTTTAATTTGATTTAAGAAATTATATTTGACCAAGTCAAAATAGAAATCCTAGTCTTACTAGGATTCCCTCTTCTTGCGCCACCTTAGTCCCAACACCACTCTCCATGTCCCCTTTGTTTTTGCATGAATTCTTCATGTCCCAAGGGTCTTCACGCATGCCCCATATCTCCCTCTCTCTCTTTCCTTATGGTGCCAATTTTACCTAGATTTTTTTTAGAATTTTCGTGGATTTTATGGTTGGTTTTGTGTGCCCTTTGTTGGTGGTCCATGGCAAAAAAAAAGGAGGGGGTACCCAAGAGTTGGGTGCCCCAAGTCTTGCCTAATTTGGACATATCTTGTCTAGGTATTTGACCTAGACAACGACTCCTACATAACTCCTTATTTAAAGGGTCTTTGGACCTATTTTCTAGTGAGAATTCAGATCTAATAGAGAGTTTTTGGGCATGAGAAAATCAGGGAGAAATTCATCTTGGGTGTGGGAATTTTCAAGACACCAATCAAGGTATCTAGGTGAGAGAACAAAGAAGAAGAAGAGGGTCTTCTTCTGGGATTGTTTTCTTCTACCTCTTTCTCCATTCTTTAGAGTTTTTTGAGAGGTGTCTCAAATCCTTAAATCTCTTACCTTCCTTTTATTTTTTGAAGAGTCTAAATTTTTGAAGAAGGAAGATCCGGATCGATCGTCAAAGAAGGATCAGCACAGTACTAACATACCATGCTGATTTTTGGGCATTGAACTTTTAATCAGTGTTCGTGGGCTCGTGTGGACAATCTTTAGAGGTCGAATGCGTGTGCATCTTGGAGCAACATCCTCAAGCCCGGATCAGTGAGTTAGAAAGTCTAACTTGCAAAGATAATAAAGATCTGATCTCCTATTACATACATATATTAGATCTAGTATAGATCTATGTTGATATTATCAACATATTTTCTTATGATGATTTTTTTTAATTTTTAATTTAATTACATGCTATAATCATGTAATAGAATTCTAGATCTAGGATTTTTTCTAGTATTTTATAAATTAATTTGAATAATTCCTATCTTTCGATGCTTAGATTTGAAAAAAATTTCAAGATCTTATGCTAAAATACTAGATCTGGTTCCTTTACTCAGTGTAGCATATGACCTCCGAATCCAAATGAAGATCTACTTTCCAATACTGAAGAAATACTTTCTAAACTAGAAAGTGGGAGGTAAGTATTGGATGATAGCTAAGTTACCTTATGACATGCCCGACCTCTGATGATGTAGCAAACACCCAGCACAATGACATAGATGGCCTAAAGTAGATATGCTGCTTAGCATAGATGTCTTTGAGTAGCCACCGATCACATATGGATGGTATCCGAATGATGCCATCATAATCGACTCGTGACCAATCACTCAAGATTGACCCTTGCATAAGATCAATGTTATTGGTGTTATACTAACACAGTCTACAATTTTAGATGAAGTCGGTGTCATTGGTTCTCTACCAAAGAGGTCAACCCCATCGGCACTAGGCCAATCTCACATTATGTTCTGCCTCGCTTCTCCATAGGCTGCTCTATAATGCAGAAGCTGTGAGAAGCTCTTGGCATGCAGATCCTACTGAGTTGGCATTTAGTTATAGCAGCAAATATTCCTCCCACTCAGAGAAAGCTGGCACTATAACAACCTACTAACACTCCACTACTCTGGTAGCTAACAGCTTGGCAACTATGACAGGCCCTCTCCCATAAAATGATAGAAGAAAAAAGAAAGAGGGATCTCTCTCTCTCTCTCTCGATCTCGATCTCGATCTCTTGGGACTCTCTTTAAACTCGAAACTTTCTGTTCTCATTATCCTCTTCTACTATTCTTCCTTTTTGATGGTCACTAACTTAAGTATCGAAGGATCTCCCACCTAAGAACCCACTGTCGCCTTCTCTGGCATTGTGGACTTTTTTTGCAGGTGTTCAAGAGTCTCTATTCTATAACCTACTCCAACTCATCGAGGAGTCCAAGCTATCATTCTAGTCGGCAAGGTGCAGTAATAGGTATCATATTTTACGTTTTGTTATTTCATGCAATATCCATTGATGTGTGTTCTGTAATGGTCCCTCTTATGTATGCTCTTTATTTCAATGGTTCCATAGTCCATTGATAAGAGATTATGATCCCTTTGTGTGGGTGTATCGCAGTTTTATTTTTATTGTGCATGTGCATAATAGATGGATGATAAGCATCATAAATTCATCAATAAAAATATTAATTTATCAATCAATTTATATTAATTTTTAAAAATTAATGATTAATTTATATATAATTTTTAAGAAATTCATATTTTTATTAATTAAAAAATAATTAAAAATTAATAAAAATTAAAAAATATAATTTTGTAATCAATGGAAAGAGCTTATTTTTTTTATCATAACAAAATAAGTTTGAAGCAAAATGGAGCTAAAACAAAGAAGATATGAATTTCTAAAAAAATTAAATAAAAATTAAATAAAAAAAAGAAAATGGCTCAGCCAGCTCTGCAAGCCAAGCCAAGCCGTCAAAGCCGACTCAGCCGCCGAAGCCACTAGCCGGTCCATGATCCAGACATAAACCGCCAGCTCAGCAGAAATCGACGAATCAAGGTGCGACACGTGGCGAACCTAGATCCTTAAAGGGTCTATAGAAATTTATCATGGCTCATAGGTTATTTTGGTCTTTTCACTCAGCGACAAGAGTGCTGATTGATTGTGGTGTGCGGTATGATCGATCCACACGATCCATGAGAACAGTAATTGCACGATCGGACGATTGCGGTTGATTGCGGTCAAGATCGAACGGCGGTGGTTATTTTCGAGTTTGATTCAAATTCTATCAGTGAACTGGTGTGATTTGATGGCCAAAAAATCAACTAATGAAGATCCAACGGTCCAAAATGCTCCAGACGGTGATCAAGACTCCCAACAGGTGATCAGCAATCAGATTTCCTCCATCAACGTGCGATCGGATGGCCAGAATTTAATCTAACCTAATTTAGGCTGATACACATCCGATTTTGATGATTTTTGGACCATTGGATTTCTATCAATGGCCATGGATTTCTTCATATTTTGATGATCAAAGAGCCCCTTAGTCCCACATTACCCAGAAGCAAACTCTTCAGCGCTCCTAACTCTATAAAAAGGATCCCAGGCCTCCAGAAATCAACATCTCCGATCACGGTGAAGATCTGGTGAGAGGGTGTTAGATATATGTGCCCTAGAAGTCAGAATTGGCTGACACTTGGAATACACTTCTAGGGGCAAAATTATAATTTTGACTATAATTAATGAAATGGGTTATTTTCCATCACACATGTGTATTTAGTGTCTGTGATACATCCTTTGAGTTAATGGTAATGATAATTCATATTTTCAAGAGTTGAAAATTTAAGACATGAATAATCATTATTAACTCATAAACAGCTCCCGACCATAGGATCATCACGAGGATGGTGATTGATCCGGAAGGTTGGTGTACGATCGCTTTTCTTTAGTAGATGAGTCTTGAGTCTACGGTGTGGAGACACCGGAGCGAGAGTACAGATACTCGTTAGAGAACGAGGGTACTGAGCGTGACCACCTCGAGTAGTCATTAGGGAGTCTACCTTCTCGTCAATGACTGACTCGATGCTGCAGTAGTGTGTCTGGTTCTTTGACCTGAGATGCATCGGCAGTTCACCTTGAGGGTGTTATAGTTTGACTACACCATTACTCGGTCTCCTAGCCATATGGAATCCTGAGGTGTATGTTGGCTATAGCATGTTCATTGTAGGAACTGGATTGCATCAAGATGGGATCTATCTACCTCGGTGGTAGAGGAGTAGCCCTATGATGATCATGAGAATCAAGTCCAGAAATCCATGGCCATGGTAGAGTGAAATAATAGAAAGAGTTTCTATTTAGATTTTCACATTGGACTCGAATCGAATGATTACATCATATGACAGAGACTAGGGTTTGACGAGTTCACCTTAACCCTAATCTGATCGGGGCTCAAGATAGAAGAACTTAATCACACAGGTAGCTGCACCAAGAGGTTCGCATTCAGCTCTGATGGGTTGCCACCATATACTGCTAGGTGTCACTGGTAGATTTTGGGAGCAATTAGAATGATTTAGATGATCGATCATTCTAGCTGTTCGAATCAGAAGAGTTCTGATCCATCGAAAGAAGTTTCGATGATGTCTATGATAGAGATCATGACATATCCCATTACCATACAGAACTGAACCTAACTGGGTCACACAAACAAGGGTTTGAATCTGGTGATCATCAATTGAACTGATCTAGTTCAATTGATCTGAATGAGATTCAATTAGGTTCAAGGAAATCGTGCTAGCACTCGATTGAACCTAACGTTCTTCTTTTACTATCATAAATAAGTTGTCCTGACTGAGCCAAAGGAGTTTGTGCTCAATCAGAGGCCTTCATATGGTCTGACTGGAGGTTGTCCAAGTCAGAATAGGTTGTCTTATTTGTAAGACATTACCTGCCATTTTTGGTCACCTGCCATTTCTTGTTCTTTGACTTTGGTCAAAAGTCTACCTTTGACTGGTCAAACGTTGACCATTCACCCTTTGACTTTTGACCACATGTCATGCACCTATTGGAGAGCTGGTGGAGGCCTGTCCCCCTGCCAGAACCTGGCAAGGAGAAGGGCGCACGCCAAGGGTGGCGTGAGCCCAAGTAGGAGGCGCCTAGGAGTCCTTGTTGGACAAGGACTCCACCTCTCTTTTGGATTCCAATCAGAGTTCTACTAAGAATCCAGTTTGACTGGTCTTAGGCGCCCTCTAAGGAGGAATCCAGGGGTCTCTATTCCAACCAATCAGATTTAGATCTGATTTCACAAAGGGTTGTGATTGGTTGAGAGGAAGAGGAGTTGGATCACAAGAGGTCTATAAATAAGACCCTGCGCCCAACCCTAATTCTAAGTGAATGCTATTAGATACGCCCCAAGGCTGCCTCTCCCCTCCTTCTCCACACCATAGTCTCTTCTCCTCTTGCTCTCCACGTCCAAAAGGTGTTTTGGACTTAGTTTGGTGCGATTCAGATCAAGGAAAGGCGATCAAAAGCAAGAAGGCTGCGCTGCTGCAAAAGGACGACTGCAGATCTTCAAAAGAGTTTTGAAGATCCTCCAGATCAGATCCAGATCTAATTTTTGGAGGTGTGATAGAGAAGAAGAGGATCTCCAGATCCAACCTGAGTGGATATCGGTAGAGGCCAGGTGCTTGCGTGGCTAAGATCCAGAACCTTTCGCTGCAATCAGGATCATCTACAGGGTAATAGGATTACCCAAACCAAGTAAATTGAATTTGATTTAATTTATCTTGTTTTATTTTATTTATTAAAATAATAAGAATTAGATCTAAAACATATCAAGATCTGATTGAGATCAAGAGAAAAATTTTTGAAATATATCTCTTGATCTAATCAGATCTGGACGAACCTGGATCGGGAAATCAGGATTTTCCTTCAACTGGTATCAGAGCCATGGTTCTAAAATTGTTTAGATCTGATTTTAATTTTATTTTAATTAGAAAATAAAGTGATTTCAGATGTCACATGAGATGTGATCAGATCTAAAATCAGAAAAATTAAAATTAAATGATTTGGATCTAAGAACATGAAGATATGCATGACTAGTTCTAGAATAGAATAGTTCTATAGAATAGTTTTGTTTTGCATGTTTTTGATTTAATCTGATTAAATCATATTTTAGATCTTCTTATTTACTATTTTCTGATATTATAAGTGTTATAATAACATCTGATAAACAACAAATAAAAATTATTTAATTTTAAATATCATATGAGATATGATAGATGCATGACTAGACTAATTGTAGAATAGTTCTACATAATTGTCTAGATTAGAATTTATTTTGATTAGATCAATTTAAATCTAATTTTTTAGATTATTATGTGATAATTTAGATCTGAAAACATGCATGAATTGATACATGAGATGTATGCAAAATATGCCTTGATTAGATCTAAATTTGTATATGAGATATATGATATAGATCTATAACTGTTTTGTAGATTTACATGTTCCTGATTAAGGCGTTCCTCTTGGCCGTCCGGTCATAAGAATGAAGAAGGGTTTAAAGGCCTCTCTCTTCTCATTCGATGGGGTGTTCTTATGACGTGTAGGGGTGCTGCGTGTTCGTCCTTAATCAGAAACCCAAAACTTACTTTCTGCAAAACCCTAGATCCTGAAACCCTAGGATTTATTGTGCATATTTTGTTTATGAACCCAACTTAATTAAGAATTAAGTTTATGGAATATTAATTAGGTCTAAAATTGAGAATTTCAGATCTAAGACATATTCATAATACTGGGTTCGGGCTTGGGTAGCTCAATTAGGTCTAAGCGGTTGATCAAATCGAATCAAGAGTTGGTTAGATGGGATCAACAATGCTTAAATTGACCAGCCTAATAGGATTAAGTCTGGGTCAAGATCGAGTCACGATCAAGCAAGACCTAATTAGGCTCAGAGGTTAGAGTCTGGATTGTAGGCTAACCCAATTGGTTCTGCCTCAACAATTTGGTGTCTAAGGTAAGTTTGGAACAGACGACCGACTGGTTTTTAATTGGAAGCTACTCGACCTGAATGCATTCTTGTGTGAGTTAATGGCATATTCCTTCCATCGGTCTCACTTACCTGGCCATATCTGTTGACACAGTTCTGATCTGAGGTGGTCAATAATCCGAGCTAACCCATGCCACTAGGTTAGTCATAATTGTTATGACTAAGCCAAGTCTAGTTTAATGAGACCTGAATCAATTCTCCCTAAGAAAAGATTAAGTCTGAGGTCTTCCACCATTGTAGATGTGCGGGCCCTTCCCGGGGTTGATTGTTCTCGGCTGGATACAGTGGCTCAGTTGCACCGGGAAGATGCAACCATGTCTATTAGGCATTGGATGCTATGGGCTGGAGGATGAGTTGGGCTCAATATTTCGGATACGGTGAGAGACCCAATTAGGAACCCAGTCTATGCAAATGGTGGGTCTGACTTAACTAAGGAGTGGATCAATATTTCGGATATGGTGAGATTCATGAATTAGAGACCAAGTTTGGGTGCACCATGATTAGAGAATCATTGAACAAGAGTTGTTCACTCATTGGCTAACCCATCACCAATAACTGTTAGGTGAGGTGATGAGTCAGTTGGTGAGACCGCACCACCCACTAGAAATCATCAATCGCGGAGATTTTCGCATCTCTACAGAGGGAGTGTAGGGATCCGAGAAAATAGTGGGAGCTAATTTGTTTAAAAATAAAATTCCTAAACAAATTGGTCAAGTCAAAATTACAGTATCTAACTAGAATCTTTGACTCTCTACAGAAAAATGTCTGCGTCCAACCCACTGGCACGTATCCTAGACACACATAGACTGACTGGACCCAATTATAAAGATTGGCTCAGGAACTACAAAATTATTTTGGGTTCAGAGAAGTTAACCACATGTTTTGGACCAGGACCCTCCCACCTTACCAGCCCGTCCATCCACTGAACAGAGAGCGTCTCTGGAAAAATGGATTGACGAAGATAATAAGGCCAGATACTACATGTTGGGCTCGATGTCTGATGAGCTCCAGCGCCAACATGAAGATATCGGGACTGCTCGCCAAATGTTGGCTCACCTGCAGGAGATGTTTGGTGAACAGAGTCGCGCAGCCAAATATCAAGTCACGAAATGACTTTTTAAGGCTAAGATGCGTGATGGGCAGTCAGTCCAAGATCACTGTCTGACAATGATCAAGGACATGGAAGAGCTTGAGAAGCTCGGTGTGAAGTTAGACTTGGATCTGCAGAATGATATTATTCTGCAATCCTTGACTGATGCATATGGGCAATTCATCATGAATTACCACATGCATAAACTTCAAAATTCCTTGGCCGAAGTTAATGAATATGCTGGTTACCGCTGAGCTTTCTATGAAAGGTTCTAAAGGCTCAGTTCTTGCTATGGAACGGACTTCTTCCAAAAGAAAGTCTTATGGAAAGAAAAAGAAGTCTGTGAAAAAGCAAAAGGTGGAAGGATCAAAGAAGAAGAAGGCAGAGCCGAAGAAGAAAGGCCGATGGCAAAGGAAAGTGTTTCCATTGCAACAGCGACGGCCATTGGAAGCGGAACTGCCCTACTTACCTGGCCACCCTGAAGAACAAGAAGGAAGGTCCTTCTGGAGGTATGCTCGTTATTGAGTCTAACCTTACGGTTTCTTCTGCATCCAGTTGGGTGCTTGACTCTGGTTCTAGTGCTCATCTGTGCACTTCCTATGCAGGGTCTTGAGGATAGCAGGAGGCTGAGGGATGGAGACATGATCCTACGCATCGGTAATGGAGCAAGAGTTGCTGCAGTAGCCGTGGGAACATACCCTCTTCGATTACCATCTGGTTTAGACTTAGTTTTGAAAGACTGTTATTATGTGCCTGCAGCTAGCAGGAATTTGATTTCTGTTTCATGCTTAGCACAAGAAGGCTATGTGATTCACCTTCTTTAAGGACCATTGTAACATTCTTTATGAAAGAAATAAAATTGCAAATGGTTTCCTTATTAATGGTCTTTATCAGCTACATATTGATGTACCTGTTCTAACTATCGAGCAAAACGTGAATGCCAAACGACCTAGGGATAGTCCAAACGATAGATATCTATGGCACCTGAGATTAGGTCATATAGCAGAAGATAGGATCAACAAATTGGAGAAAAATGGGCTATTGAGTCCATTGACTTTTGAGTCATATCCAACTTGTGAATCTTGTCTTCAAGGCAAAATGACTAAACTCCCTTTTGTTGGACATGGGGAGAGGGCCACAGATCTCCTTGCCCTAGTACATACTGATGTGTGCGGCCCATTTGATGTGCCGGCTAGAGGCAATTTTGTCTACTTCATTACCTTTACCGATGATCTGTCTAGGTATGGGTATGTGTATCTTATGAGACACAAGTCTGAAGCTTTTGAAAAGTTCAAAGAATTCAGACATGAAGTAGAAAAACAAACTGGAAAACCCATTAAGGTTCTTCGATCAGATCGAGGAGGTGAATACCTTAGCCGGGAATTCCTAGACTATCTTAAAGAAAAATGGCATAGTCTCTCAATGGACTCCACCAGGAACACCTCAACTCAACGGGGTTTCAGAATGGAGAAATCGGACTCTATTGGATATGGTTCGATCCATGATGAGCTTCACAGACCTCCCTGATTTTCTTTGGGGACACTCATTGTTAACTTCAATCTATTTATTGAATAGGGTTCCCTCTAAAACCGTTCCTACCACACCGTATGAGATATGGCACGGTAAGAAACCAAGTCTGAGTCATCTCAGAATTTGGGGTTGTCCGGCTCATGTCAAAAGACAACAAGCGGACAAGTTAGAGTTTAGGTCCTTTAGAGCTCGATTCATAGGATATCCTAAAGAGTCATTAGGATACTATTTCTACATTCCAGAAGACCACAATGTGATTGTGAGTCGACATGCCATCTTTCTTGAAAAATAGTTTATTCAAGATAGCGGCATTGGAAAGCAGATTAAGCTTGATGAGAAAGTCTCACAAGCAGAACGAGCTAAGGACCAAGTGGAACCAAATCAGGTTGAGCCAATAAGAACACTACCTCCTCCACCTCGTAGATCGGAAAGAGTTTTCCCCGTCCCCCTGAAAGATACTTAGGTATTATTTCAGAGGATAGTAGAGGAAAATGTTCCTCATAGGTAATGGTGCTCATGGTGATGATCCCAAAACCTACAACGAGGCGATATCAGATATCGACTCCGAGAAATGGCTTGAGGCAATGAAGTCAGAAATTGACTCGATGCACTCAAACCAAGTCTGGACCTTGGTAGATCCACCAGAAGGTATAGTACCTATTGGGTGTAAATGGATCTTCAAGAGAAAGATTGGTGCAGATGGGAATGTGGAGACATTCAAGGCTAGACTGATGGCAAAAGGTTATAGTCAACGTGAAGGCATTGACTATCAGGATACCTTTTTTCCCGGTAGCTATGCTAAAATCCATCCGCACATTGCTTGCTGTTGCAGCCTATTTCGATTATGAAATATGGCAAATGGACGTGAAAACGGCATTCCTAAATGGATATCTTGAGGAAGATATCTATATGGAACAGCCGCTAGGTTTCACATCCAGTGATACTGATCACAAGGTTTGCAAGCTGCAAAGGTCCATATATGGACTTAAGCAAGCATCTCGGAGCTGGAACACTCGTTTCAATGATGTGATCAAAAAGTTTGGTTTCATCAAAAATGAAGAGGAACCATGTGTTTTCAAAAAGGTCAGTGGGAGCGCTGTTGTCTTCCTCGTATTGTACGTGGATGACATCCTCCTTATTGGGAATGATATTCCCATGTTGACATCAGTCAAAGATGTGGTTGTCCAAGGAATTCTCCATGAAAGACCTAGGTGAAGCATCCTTTATTCTAGGAATTAAGGTCTATAGGGATAGACCGAATAGGATGCTAGGACTTTCACAGAAGATGTACATAGAGGAAGTACTAAAGAGGTTTAGTATGGAAAACTCTAAGAGGGGATTAATACCCTTCAGACATGGTATTCATCTTTCCAAGAAGATGTGCCCCAGCACACCTGAGGAAATAGAACGCATGAGCAAGATCCCTTATGCTTCTGCAATAGGGAGCCTCATGTATGCCATGCTATGTACACGACCTGATATAGCCCATGCTGTGAGTGTCACAAGCAGATATCAGTCAAATCCAGGTGAAGAACACTGGACTTTTGTGAAATGTATCCTTAAGTACTTGAGAAGAACTAAGGATATGATGTTGGTCTTTGGTAACGGAGAACTCCTGGTCCAGAGAAACACAGACTCGGACTTCATGTCTGATATAGATGATCGAAAGTCGACATCTGGCAGACTGTTTGTGCTGGAAGAGTTCCAAGCAAATGGTGATACCATCTCATCCGCGATTATCTTGAGAAAGGTTACGTTGAGGTCAAGAGAGTCCACTCCGCAGATAATGTGGCAGACCCACTTATAAAGCCGTTGGGCCAGCAGAAGATCGAAGCCCACCTTGAGAAGATGGGACTTAGACTTGTAGCCAATTGGCTTTAGGACAAGTGGGAGATTGTTAGATATATGTGCCCTAGAAGTCAGAATTGGCTGACACTTGTAATACACTTCTAGGGGCAAAATTGGTATCCAACCCGAGTGGATACCGGTAGAGGCCAGGCGCTTGCGTGGCTAAGATCCAGAACCTTCCGCTGCAATCAGGATCATCTACAGGGTAATAGGATTACCCAAACCAGGTAAATTGAATTTGATTTAATTTATCTTGTTTTATTTTATTTATTAAAATAATAAGAATCAGATCTGAAATATATCAAGATCTGATTGAGATCAAGAGAAAATTTTGAAATATATCTCTTGATCTAATCAGATCTGGACGAACCTGGACCGAAAAATCAGGATTTTCCTTCAGAGGGAAGTCAAGCTCAGGATTGAAAGTTACTCCAAAGCTACAGTACTAAGAAGAAGAGCCAGTCTTCTATGCCATCTCCATGCCTACGCTGATCTGCGATCTTCTTCTAGTTTTCTTCTCTTTTCTTTTCTTTAATTTTTTGTATTTAAATTCTGCATTTGAATTTTAATTTTAATAAAGAAAGTCTTATTGATCTTTTCAATTCTAGCTCTTTAAATTAATTATTCTTTATTGCTCTTTAATTACAAGCAGCCGCTAAGATCTAAATAATAGATCTTAGTTCTAAACTTATTTTTGCACAATTTAAATTCTGCTTTTATTTATAAATCTATTTTTTACTTTAATTTTTTTTTCAAAAATTCTTCTTTTCTTTTTTATAAAAAAAAATCAAAGATTTTAGAATTAAATCATTGCCTCTCTATGGATTCGACCCGACTCACTACTCTCTTCATAACTTTTAATTTAAAAAAAGTTGGATTTAAACTGATAAACACGGTGTCTTAACGACAACATCGCATTCCTATCAAGTTTTTGGCACCGTTGCCAAGAAAGACATGGACATTAAATTTTTGATCTCTTTAATTTTTTTATAAATAAATTATAAATAAAATTTTTATTTTCTTATAAATATTGCTTGCTATTTTTTTTTTAATTATTTTATAGGAAAAGAGATTAAAGAATAAAAAGAACCAGGAGTTTTGCTTGGTGAGATCAATCCTAATCCTAGTCCTCTTTTCTTTTTATTTATTTATTTATTTATTTATTTATTTTTAAATTAATTTAAAAAAATATCCATTTAAACCTAATTAAAAGTCTCATGATAATATTAGAAATTCTAACTATTTAAAGCATGCATCATATTAGTTTTATTTTTATTCTTTTTGGTGATTGCTGGAGGCAAGGTAAGCCTTTCAAAATTCAATTAGTTACATGCATCTAGTTTAAGTTGCATAAAATCCTTTGATTGAAAATTTTGTGTGCATATTCATCTTTAAATCAAATTAAGGGCACAACCCAATTAATCAAGATAAGATGAAGATTTAATCACCTTTCCTTAGCCCACAAACAACCAACCCTCATATTGCATTAACCCAAACCTTAACTCTTAAAATCAATTAGACATCGACCCTTAAGGATATTCGAGCTCAATAGGATAAGGAAACCTTAGAGTTGAACCAGATTAAGGTTAGTCAATTTGACTAGTATCTAGAAAAGTAGTTCAGGGATGACTAGGCCCGAAGGAAGGTGGTTACTTAATTGGTTCCGTTCGCTTACCTGGCCAAGCATAATTGGTGTCTAAGGCAAGCAACGAGGGGACTCCCACCGACCTTACACTTACCTGACCAGTTGATTGGCCAATCCTATACTTGGAGTGCTCGAAGGCTGACTTAACAGTTAGGAGCTGTCTAGATCTAGGCTGATCTTAGCTTAAGACTAATTTATTTGAAACTTGTTTGAAAATAAAAATTTTTACTTTAGGTATTTTCAATCTCTATTGCCCTGACATAAGGTTGTCCTAGCATAATGGGAAGTTATGTTGCATGGTTATCCTAGGATATAAAAAGGGTGAACTAACTTAGAACTTTAAAAAAGAGAGTTTAAAAAATATATATATAAAATAAAACAAAGATTGAGGACATTGAGAATATAGTGAATTCTCCAACATCTATGTGGAGAAGGATTTTAGGTCGACTAGTCAAAATGGATTTAGTTCTTATTTCAGATCCTACAACCTCAATGGATTTAGCAAATTAGTCTCAGCCTCAAATCCTTAAGGATTTATGTTATCCAGTTGGTTCCGTCCAACCCTCTTGTATTAGGTTGCCCCAACCCATAGTAAATAATTTTAAAATTAAACCTTAAATCATTAACATGCATTCAAAATTCATAGGAATAGAGGATGCATATCTATTTCTTAGGGAATTTGAAGAGGTTTGTGCAATCATGAAACTACAACAATTGTCAGAGAATGAAATCAAACTAAGATTAATCAATTTTTCCCTTAAGGATAATGCCAAAAAGTGGCTTTATAGTCTTCCAAATCAATCTATCACGACCTAGGAGGGCTTTGTGAGAATATTCTTAAAAAAATATTTTTCTCATCATAAAATAGGTAGAATTAGAAATGAAATAAATTAATTCTATCAACTAGCTAGTGAATCATTTTGGAAATACTTCAACCGATTCAAGAACCTCTTGACCCAATGCCCACACCATGGAATAGAAACTTGGAGGCTATGCCAAATAATTTATGAAGGATTAGGTTCAAATTTTTGAATAATGCTAGAATCCATGTGCCAGGGATAATTTATGTACAAAGAATCAAATAAAGTCTGGCAGTTTTTAAAAGACCTAGTCGAAAAAAGTTTACAATGGAAAATAACTAGAAAACTAGAAAAATTCACACCTTCAAGAGGCAGAATTTACTAAACCTCCCTAGCTGTAGAAGCCAAAATTGCAACGTTGACACATAGGCTAGAGGCCTTAGAACTTCAGAGACCAACCAGTGTGAACCAAGTATTTGCACCCATGTGTAACAGGTGTAATGCACCAGACCATGTCCTTGAGGAATGTCCGCTCCCAATGAACCAATTAGATAATGGATGTGCACAAGTGAATGATGCCACATATCAGAGACTGTTGAACAATCCTTATGCACCCACTTACAATCTAGATTGGAGAAATCATCCAAATTTTTCATGGTCACAAAATCCAAATGTAGGCGATCCAAGTTTTAATCAACAGAACCCAAGGCCAAATCCTGTGATAAATACCTTGCCACCACCAGGCTTTAATATTAATGAAAAGAAACTTAGTTCTTTAGAAAAAAGCCTGAAAATCCTAACCAAATCTAATGTTGACACTAATGCCATCTTAAGCAATTTCATACAAACCACAAGCCAAATTCTGAATTCAAATTCTCAGGCCATAGCCCGCTTAGAAATTGGTCAGCTGGTATCTACCATAAGTGAACATGAACGAGGTAGGCTACCTAGCCAACCTAAACCCAACCCCAAAAACCGAAATGGTAGACCATTCCAAAGAAACTAGGTTAATCAAGTTAATGCTATTCATTCCTTGAGATCAGGAAAATAAGTGGATAATAAGGTAAATACACCTAGAGAAGACTTGAGTGCTGAGTCTGTTGAGCCTCCGACTGAACCATTCACAGAAATGACTAAATCATCACCTGAGTCATCAAAAGAAGAGGCACTCAAAGTAGAGTTGAAACCCCTCCTTGAGTATTTAGGTTCACGAAAACCTTGCCTATAATTGTTGCATCAAACCTAAATGCTAATCAAAAGGTATGTAATGAAATATCAATGGAGTTATTTAAATAAAATCACATTAATTTACCTCCATAATTAAAACCATCTTTAGTCACCATTCCAGCACCCATTGAATCAAACTTAACTCCTAAAACAAAAATTCAATTCATGAGTATTTTAGAAAAATAAATAGGAGAAATTCTTAATAAACATGGGTCTAAGAATGGGATCATAAATTATATACCTAAAATTAATAATGATTAAATCAATAATGAGATTATAAATCAACTTTCTGAGATTGGCAATCCAAAATCATTAAAATTTATCAATCCAATATTTGACATAGGATAGTAAGCTGCATTGTATCTGGCTGAAGACGATAAACTTAGGGCTTGTTGGGAGGCAACATAATATTTAGTTTTCTTTAGTTTAATCTATCTTTTTAGTTGATTTTTTTAGAATAATTTAAATAAGTTGGAGGGAGAGCTTAAATTTTCAAAGGCATGTGCTGGACCAAAAATATACTGAGTCAGGTGTATTCTTTCATGTTCTTTATTGCATCCTTTATTTTTTTTCTCCATTAAGGATAATGTTGATTAAGTTGGGGGGAGAAAAATAAAAGTTTTAAAATATTAAGTCCTTAAAAAAGTTAGTATTTAGTATTTAGACACCTGATTATGCTTAAGAATCAAATTAAACTAAGCATTTTTTTAAAAAAAATTGATACACAGATCAAAAAATCTGTGAGATATTGAGGAAAAAAGTATTAAAAAAATTTAATAAAGAGTTAAGTCTAGAATATAAAAAAAAATTTCTTAAAGCATTTCTAATTATTTCTACTAGCATCAAAGAAAAGTCTACTTTTTATAGACTTGTGTAGGGTAACTATACGTTTCTTCATATAATAAATTTATTTTAATAAAATAGTTTTTAAGTACTTCTTACTGAGTAACCGGGCTTCTTTGCCTAAGCAAATATTGAGTTTCGCATCAAAAGGTGGAAAGGGTAAAGAAGCTTGTTGTAAAGTTAGTCTTAACTCATAACTTATTTGATTCGAGCTAGTAAGCCCGAGGGGTATTCTATACCTAGTGCCCTAAAGCCAACTGGTTTGGGAGTCATTGACCGAAGACTCGCTACATGGATTAAATAGAAAGCTTAAGAGATTAAGACACTCAATAATGGTACAATATTAAAAAAAAAATATTGATTTTTCACCAAGTAACCGAGTTCCGTTGCCTAAGTAAGCAATGATATTTGCATCAAAAAGTGGGAAATATAAAAATAAAAATCAATAAATGAAGGGCAGAAGAAGCAATACACTTGCCTATATGAAAGTTTAGACAAATCAGAGATAAAGGTGGAATAATTTAGAAAAAGTTCAAAAAAATTTAATATTCTTTACTTAATTTTTCTACTGATAAGTATTAATACCTCAATGATATGTCTCGCTTAAGCTCTATTGAATATCAATGGCCATTTTGAAAACTGCTTAGGTAAAATTCGAAACTCTAAAGTTAATAGGTATTTAAAACTAAATTCTTTCTTTACTTAAGGATGAGCAAAACTTAAGTTGAGGGATGTGATAAATATCATAAATTCACTAATAAAAGTATTAATTTATTAATTAATTTATATTAATTTTTAAGAATTAATGATTAATTTATATATAATTTTTAAGAAATTCATATTTTTATTAATTAAAAAATTAATTAAAAAATAATAAAAATTAGAAAATAAAATTTTATAATCAATAGAAAGAGCTCATTTTTTTGATCATAACAAAATAAGTTTGAAGCAAAATGGAGCTAAAACGAAGAAGATATGAATTTCTAAAGAAATAAAATAAAAATTAAATTAAAAAAGAAAACGGCTCAGCCGACTCTACAAGCTAAGTCAAGCCGTCAAAGTTGACTCAGCTGCAGAAGCCACTAGCCGATCCACGATCCAGGCATGGACTGCCAGCTCAACAGAAATCGACGAATCAAGGCGCGACACATGGTGGACCTAGACCCTTAAAGGATCTACAGAAATTTATCGTGGCTCACAGGATATTTTGGTCTTTTCACTCAGTGACAAGAGTGCTGATTGGTTGTGGTGTGCGGTGCGGTCGGTCCATGCAGTCCATAAGAACAGTAATTATATGATCGGACGGCTGCGGTTGATTGCAGTCAAGATCGGATGGTGGTGGTTATTTTCGGGTTTGATTCAAATTCTATCAGCAATCTGGCACGATCCAATAGCCAAAAAATCAACTAATGAAGATCCAATGGTCCAGAACACTCCCGATGGTGATCAGGACTCCTGATGCACGATTGATGGCTAGATTTTCTCCATCAACGTGAGATCAGATGGCCAGAATTTAATCCAACCTAATTTGGGCTAATACACATCCGATTTTGATGATTTTTGGATCGTTGGATTTCTATCAATGGCCAAATTTCATCCAAAGTAGTAGAGTTCATCTAGGACTCTTTTTAATCTAATTTTTATATAGATTTCTTCATATTTTGATGATCAAAGAGCCCCTTAGTCCCACATTGCCCAGAAGCAAACTCTTCAGCCCTCCTAACTCTATAAAAAGGATCCCAAGCCTCTAGAAATCAACATCTCTGGTCAAGGTGAAGATTTGGTGAGAGGGAAGCCAAGCGCAGGGTTGAAGGTTGCTCCAAAGCTATAGTACTAAGAAGAAGAGCCAGTCTTCTATGCCATCTCCACGTCAACACTGATCTACGATCTCCTTCCAATTTTTTTTTCTCTTTTTTTTTTAATTTCTTATATTTAAATTCTACATTTAAATTTTAATTTTAATAAAGAAAGCTTTATTTCTCTTTTTAATGTTAGCTCTTTAAATTAATTATTCTTTATTGCTCTTTAATTACAAGTAGCCGCTAAGATCTAAATAATAGATCTTAGTTCTAAGCTTATTTTTGCACAATTTAAATTTTGCTTTTATTTATAAATCTATTTTTCACTTTAATTTTCTTTTCAAAAATCTTTCTTTTCTTTTTTATAAGAAAAAAATTAAAAATTTTAGAATTAAATCATTGCCTCTCTGTGGATTCGATCCAACTCACTACTCTCTTCATAACTTTTAATTTAAAAAAAGTCAAATTTAAACTGATAAACACGATATCTTAATGACAACATCGCGTTCCTATCAATGGGTTATGGACTGATACAATCTCCAATAAGTAATTTTTTTGAATCTATGACCCTTTATTGCGGTTCCATTATGGACTTATGCCATGTCCTTTTCACTACATAATGGAAGCATTGAAAAAGTATCTAAACATATGGAGGTTTAGCTTTTTATGTATGGTCGGATGTTTTTGACATTTTAAAATGTACAATGTATAGTGACTGTAGTTTTTTAACCACTTTTTGGACTAATGTTTTGTGCTTTTTGGGCTAATGTTTCACTTTTTTAAGCACTACTTTTTGAACTGTTGTTTGAGTTTATTAATATTAAAAGCATCAAAATTCTATTTGGAGTTTCTTAAGCACTACTTTTTTAATCACTATTCTCTATATCAGTTTTTTCAATTGAAAGTTGACCTTATGTTGTATGAACTTCATGTATTACATGTTCGTTAGGGATGGACTCTAAGTTTTTCATTATATAGATCCACTATAGTGGATCAATCAAGTATCATCCAAGCAGTACTATAGTGGACGGTATGTTAGATATATACTTCGATAATTATGATTCATAAAGATTTAGTTTCATAGAGCTAGAGGATATGCTTAGCCAATTAGGATACACAAATTGTACCTGCTTTTATTATCTCATGCCTGGACAGATGTTAGACAATGGCTTAAGAGAATTAAAATGTGATGCAGATTTTTTGGAGATGTTGGCTTCCATGAGAGGGACTAATATGGTATAAGTATATGTGGAGCTCCAGGAGAATATAGCAGAGATGCCTCCAGTTACTGCATCTCCTCCATCTATTACAGAGATGCCATCTCAAGAGAAGAATGATAGTCAGTTGGTGGGTGTCTTGGTCACTACTATAGAGGTGCCTGCAATCAAGAATGCAACTACATCCACATTAGAAACCCAAATCAAGAGAGTGATTGTAAAATTGGTTGGTGGAAGAAGACCACCTATATATGGAAGGTCTAAAGTTGATGAGAAAATGAAAGAGGTTGCAACTGCCACTTCGAAGTCTATACTTGGTAGTGACAGTAGTAGTGATACATCATTTAGTCAGCTAAGTGATTTAGATGACGATGATGATCAATTTGATGAGTATATAGATAGAGATATTATGGACGAGAAGTTAAGATCTTGGATATAGCATTGTCCTCTTGATGGAGGTGCTGGTTCTTTTTGGAGAGGAGCAACACAAAAGTAGGAAATTAGAGAGTAGTAATAGCTCTCATCTTCGTAGCTTGGGTAGTGATTGTGATTTAGATACTGAAAGTTAGGGTTCTGATTATCCCAAATTCAATGAATTTGCAGATGTTAAAAAAACTATCAAACTTTTGGTTGGAATGTAGTTTAGCAATACTGCACAATTTAAGAAAGTGTTGTAGCTTGATAGCATATAGGAGGGTTTTGATTTTGTGTACAAGCAGAATGAGGCTAGTTGGGTTATTGCTATATACAAGTAGGGATGTGGGTGGAGGATTTATGTTTCACTACTATAGAGAGAAAGCACTTATCAAATAAAGATCTTCCAGCCTGTACATAGTTATGGAAGGTAATTTGAAAATCACAATATCATATCTAAGTATCTAGTAAAGAAGTACCTTCATGAGATAAGATCTGGCATAAAGTAAAGTGTCAAGTACTTTCGAGAGCAAGTAAGGAGTGATGTGAAGGTTTCTATTTCGTGGTCACAATGCTATAGAGCCAAGACTAGAGCACTAGAGATTATTCATGGGAGCTACAAGGAGCAGTATGCCCACTTATGGGAGTACTATCGATCATTAGGCAAACTAATCCTAGGAGCATGATGTTGATGGATATCAGTAGGGCAGATGAGACTAGTCAGCCTATCTTTTTTAGAAGGTTATACTATTATCTTGCAGTATGCAAGTATGGCTTTGTCAAAGATTGCAGACCTATCATTAGACTGGATGGATGTTAATTGAAAGGTTCATTTGGAGGACAGCTCCTAGCTACAGTAGAGAAAGATGGTAATAAAAATATGTTCTCTATCGTATGGGTCGTGATCGAGGCAGAAATGAAAAATAGGTGGAGCTAGTTTTTGGCATTCTTATTAGAAGATATTGGGCCCTTAGAAAAGCATGGTTGGACTTTTATGTCGGATAGATAAAAAGTAAGTTTATATTGTTCAATACTTGGATTTTTCAATACTAGTAAGTTTGTATTATTCATAACTTGTTCACTTGTTCAATATTTTTGTAGGGTCTTGTTGAGACCTTTCGACTGTTATTCCTAACATGGATCATAGGTTTTGTGTGCAACACTTGCACACCAATTTTAAAAGTATTGGATTCAAGAGCAAGAATTATAGATATGCCCTTTGGAAGTGCGTCAGGGTGACCATGCATCATGACTTGGAGGCTACCATAGAGGAGATGCAATACTTTGATGAGATTGCATGGCAGTGGCTCCAACAATATCCATCTGAGTTGTGGTCGAGGTATGCTTTCAGTCCTAGAAGCAAGTCGAGCATGTTATTGAACAACATATGCAAGTCCTTCAACAAGTACATAGTGGATACTCGAGATAAGCCTATCATAACCTTGTTAGAGACTATTAGGAGGATATTGATGCAGCGGTTCCAAGCTAAAAGTGATAGCTTAGACATAATTATAGGCCCTCTTTATCCAAAGATTCAAAAGAAGTTGGAGAAGGCAAAATTGGAGGTCATGGACCACCACTGCATAGGGCAGGAGGCCACATATTTGAAGTTGAGCATCATAATGATGTATTTGTTGTAGACTTGGGGGAGAGTGTTATTGGATGTAGGGTGTGGGGTTTAATTGGCATTTTATACTGCCATACAACAGCAGCTATTATGTTTATTAAAAATGATACATAACATTTTGCCGGTGCATGTTATAGTAAAAATTCATTTTCTAGAGCCTACAAGCATATCATTAAGCTGGTTCCAAGCATGAAATAATTGGCTAAGACCATTGTGTCTATCCTCTCCTAAGGGCTCCTCTAGGTAGATCCAAAAAGGCAAGAAGAAAAAAAGAGGATGAGCTAAAGAATTCTAGTATAATCAGAAGAAGGGGTACATCTGTAAGATATAGGAATTATCAACAATAGGACCATAACTCTAGAACTTGTAAAGGTCCTAGGAAGGAGAAGGCAAAGAAGAAATAAGAAAAAACACTACATCCAGTCAAACTGGGAGCCAAGTTAGTAGGAAAAGAGAGAGTTCACAGGTATTATGACCCTATTTACATTTAATAATGTAGTTAACCAATATTTACTTATATTGCAGCACCATATTTCAGGCTCAAAAGAGTGTGTTGCCTAGAGGTAGCAACCTAAGAGGGGGGTGAATTGGATTTATAAGATTTGTGGTCAAATTTAACTTTACATAAGTATGTGCTTTACTTAATTTAATTTAATAAAATTAACTAGTATTTGCAATGAAATTAAGTATAAATAAACTTAAGCAAGAGTTAATCCAAATTAGTAAGTAATTAATAATTTAAAGCATGCAAGATATGTAAAGCAATAGAGAAGAAAGCACAACACAAATGCACGAAAATTTTATAGTGGTTCGGTGCAATCCCACACTTATGTCCACTCCCCAAACTCTCTTTAAGAATTCTACTATAATCCTAGATTATAGTGCATTTGTTTTAACCCAGGATCATAAACAAATTCAGTTGGTTTTATCGGGCTCACCAACCACAATCCTGCATCGATAGTTTTTCGAATTCACTATCAACCCAGTTGATTTTATGGGCTCACTAACCAAAATCTATACACCATTCAATTATCAGTTTGAACCAGCCTATATCTCAAGTTTCTTTCCATAAAGAAACTTGCAAAGAAAACAAAAATATAAGTAATAAAATTTAGCTCAAGACTTAAAAAAAAAAAGGAACTCTTTTTGGTGTGGGAAGAAGAGGTTGAATGAATGCTCTATGGTAACTTCTCTCCTCCTTAAATGGTATCGAGAGATTGCTTAAAATATTATGAAAGATGACTCTTGAAGACTCTCTAAATTTGAAGCTCAAATCTCTCTCTCTCTCTTATCTTCTTTTATTTGGATATTCAATGTGACACTCTTCTTGAATGATTTTTCTTTCTTAAATCCTTAATCTCTTGATCCAAAATATTTTTCTCACTATTTTTATACTTGAAAGTGACTTTTGAGTGAGTTTTGCCCATTGAGAAGGTTGGACTAGCTGTTGGAGTGGAGAATGGCCTATTAGAAAAGTACAGAAATATTGCCCAGATAGACAATCCAAGAGGGGGGGTTAATTGGATTTTCAAAAATTAAAATAGATATGTGTAGTGCTAAATGATTAAAACCTAAGTGAATCATGTATAAGAATAAATAGAAGATATAATTAAGAGAATACACACAAACAAGAGAATTTTATAGTGGTTCGGTGCTCTCCCAGCACCTACGTCCACTCCCCAAGCATACTCTTAGAAATTTTACTATAATCCCATAAGATTACAGTCAGATAGTTTTTTCGGGCTCACTATCCAAAAACCCAGTTGATTTTTTCTTAGGTTCATCAATCACAATCCTTACAAGAATCAGACGAATCAATCTGAATAAACAGAGGGGAGAAAAAGCCCCAAAATCCAAGTTTTAGTTCCTGCTGAAACCAAGTAAACGAAAAAAGGAAAAGAAATTTTACAACTCGAAATGCCCCTTTGAATGAGCAGAAAAGTTGTTCTCGTAGTTCGTTGAAACCCTCTTTGAATGTGTGGAGTTAATGCACTTGAGGATTCTTCAAAGCTTGAGAGAACAGATTAATTGGAGATTGGGTATTCATTCAAGAATAGAGCATGCTTTTTTTTCTCTTATTTTTTTTTTTTTAAAAAAATAATTTTTCTTCTTTTTATATCTCTAGTATTTCTTTTTTTTGGTGATGATTGGAGTTCAAAAAAAGCAAAATCTGACCATTGGAGAGCAGCAACTAGCCGTTGGAACGAAAAAAATCCGATCTAAAATGCTCCATCAAAAAGCTATCATCATGTCTCGAGACCTCTCAGTTTATCTCGAGATGTCTCACCGGGTTATGAGGCCTCTCAGGTTGATCAGGAGAGCTCTCATCTTCAGTCGCACAAAAAATCATCTTTCTAAAAAAAATGGCTCGCCTGAGATCGAGACGTCTCGATTCTGAACGAGACGTCTCGCTAGAACTGCAAGATCTCTTGAGAATCCTACGAGACCTCTCACTCTCAAGCACAAAAACTGGATTTCTATCATTTGAGATCGAGACGTCTCGAGATTCACTCAAGACTTCTCGAAATTGAGCTAGAACTGCGTTTGCTGCATGCCAGTCCACTCGAGAGCTCTCGAAAAAAAATTCGAGACATCTCAAAGACTACTCCAAGGTAATTTTAGGAGATTTGAATTTTATTTGATTTTCACTTTATGTCTTCCTTGTTTTGATTAAAGAGCTCTCTTTTTTCTAATATTGGAACACTTAAAATAAAATATATTAGTAATCACTTTCTTTAATATTTGGTCATCATTAAAATCACTTAAGGGGTCAACAATCTTCCTCTTTTTGATGATGACAAAACATTAAACAAGCCATAAAAGGAATGTAAGCAATGTATATCAAGAACTAATAAATGCAAAATTTTTGTGCTAAAGCTCCCCCTTAGTATATGCTCTCATGAAATGAATAAAATTTGAATAATGAATAGGATTTGAATAACATTCTTTTCATTTTGTATTTGTTCATTTCAATCATTTTATTTTCTAAAATCCCTTTTTATGAATTTGTATTTTTGATTTGAATGATTATACGTTTATATTTTGTATGTTAGATTTAATTATGCATTCGCATATTTCTCCTTAATATTTCTCCTCCTTTTTGTCAGCATCAAAATCAAAATAATGAGAGAATCATAAAAAGGCGAGAGCATGAAAAAGATTGATTTCATTGCAAGATGTGATAATACATAGATAGAGATGTATGTTGGTTTACAAAAAAAATGAATCTCATACCAATATACTTAAACCAAAAGTTAAAACAAAAGAGATACTAGACCTAGTCTTCATCAGAAAGGAACTCAATGATAGGTTCAGAGGAGGATTTGGGTCTAGTAGAGGACAAGTGAGGAGCAGGTCTAGGAGAAGGTGATGGTCTAGAAGAAGATGATGGCCCAAAAGAGGATGGAGTCCGACTGCAAATCTGCCGCAGGAAGAAGATAATGGCTTCAACCGTGGTGCACTGAATAGTGATGTTCTCTTCAAGTCTCTGTGCAAGTATGGAATTCTCGGATAGGAGTAGTTTAATTTGACCTGACAAACTATGCTGCTCCTTTTTCAAAATCTCAAGTCTTTGAGACAATCCACTAAACTGTTGGCTAAGTATTTCTATCCGACCTTCAGTGGATATCCTTTGTTCTTCAATGCTTACAATGAGTTGATGCCTCATGCTGGACAGTATATCCATAAACCTTTCAGATGCTTTCTAAACTACTTCTTCTACCACCCTTTCAATTAATAGATCTTGATCAAAAGCTGAGGGAGGTGCTGGTGCAGGACAAGGAGGCACCTGAGGAGAGTGTGGGGACCCTGGTATAGTAAAAGAGGGTCCAGCAGCAGATGGTGATGGTGGAGGGGGTGAAGACCTATGTTCTTCGGGCTTATTTGCAGCATGTTCATCTGCCCTCACCCATTTGTCATCCCTTTTTACAAACTTCATCCGGTTTAATGTTCCTTCATTGATGTAGTCTATGTGGACCAGTTTTTTGAAGTCTTCATATTTTAGATTAACTTTAAAGTCCTTGAAGATTAAGGTGAAGATCAATTCATAGGGTAAACAAGCCTTGCTTTTGTTGGCGGTGTCTTTTAGTTTTTGAAGCATAAGAGAGAGAAAGTTGATGGGAGTTCCAGTCACCATAAAGAACATGACACCTAGTTCTCTCTTTCCAACCCAATCATGTCTTCCTACTTTAAGGATAATTATGTGACTGACAAAAGATTGCAGTAATCTCATCTCAACCGAGAGAAGATGTGAAACTAATTGTACATTTTCGTCAACATCCTCCGTTTCTAAGATGCACTTGAGGGCTTCAATTTTGTCAAACAAATTTAGATTGCCAATCCCTATCCTAGTTACTTTGAGAAGCTATCCTATTTTTCTCTCATCTAAGAAAATATGTACCCCTTTCACAATGGACTCAACCTTAGACCCATGATCAAAGCTAATGTTGTCAAAAAATTCCCCTATCAAGTTCGGGTAAACATTTACCTCTAGCGTACACATTTTTTTCCATCCTTGCTATCGAATTCAAGTCCCAATATGAAAGTATTCCTGATCTAGGTATTTGATATCCACACAGCGGCCCATTGGAACTATCCTAGTAGCAAAGAAGAGACGAGCACGAGATGATGAAGCAGGCGGAGATGATTGAGGCAAGTTCCGCTGTCGCTTAGCCCTAGCTTCAGTCGATGGCATGATGGGAGGTCTTTGTGCGGCAAGGGATCTCTTCTTTAAAGTCATTGGGGTTTAAGATTTAAAGGGAATGGACAAGTGAAGGTGATTCGGAAGGTTTTTGAGGAGAGGAGGAGAGTTTTGGAGAGTTTGAAGGAGAGATCTTGGAAGAACGGAATGATTGAATGAAATAGAGGACCTCTCATAGATCAATTAAAAAGAGGGGCCCCAAGAGTTGAGAGCTCTCATCTTAAAGATGAGACATCTCAAAAATTTTGAGAGCTCTCGCATTTACCGCAAGATGTCTCAAAATCCAGCCAAGAGGTCTCATGAATAACCCGAGACTTCTCATGCATAGGGGGAAGAAATTAGGATAAAAACGAAATTTCAAGCCTTTTTTTTTGATTTTTCAAGATTGAATTAGGAGTATTTAGGATGATAGAGGAAGATCAAAAAATAATCCAAAAAATTTAAGATTAAATATTTTTATAGAGGATCACATACACCAAGTTCATCCCGAATTTTGGAGAATCTATCTTCACTTAGAGGTTTTGTAAAAACATCAGCTAATTAATTTTTAGTTGAAACAAATTCAAGCATAATGTTATTATTTTGAACATGATCTCTAATGAAATGATGTCTAATTTCAATGTGTTTGGTTCTTGAATATTGAATATGATTTTTTGTCAGGTTTATGGCACTAGTGTTATCACATTTAATAGGTATCTTATTTTGCTTAATTCCAAAGTCTTCGAGTTATTGTTTGAACCAAAGTATTTGAGCACAACAACTCTCCGCAGCAACATATTCAGCATTGGCCGTTGACAGTGCTACAGAGTTTTACTTTTTGCTATACCAAGAGATCAAATTCAACCCTAGAAATTAACAAGTGCCACTGGTACTCTTTCTATCAATTTTACATCCTCCATAGTCTGCATCAGTGTATCCAATCAATTCAATGGAAGATTATTTTGAGTACCAAAAACCTAAGTTGTGTGTGTAGATCAAATATCTAAAAATTCTAACAGCTAATAAGTGTGATTCTTTAGGGTTAGATTGAAATCTAGCACATATGCACACACTAAATAATATATCAGGCCTACTTGCAGTTAAATAAAGTAAGGATCCTATCATACCTCTATAAAGCTTTTCATTTACATTCTTATCATTTTCATCTTTGTCAAGTTTGCAAGAAGGGCTCATAGGTGTGTTGATTTTCTTTTCATTTTTCATGCCAAACTTCTTGAGCATCTCCTTGATGTACTTTGTTTGACTAATGAAAATGCCTTCCTTTGATTGTTTGACTTGTAGTCTAAGGAAGAAATTCAGCTCCCCCATCATGCTCATTTCAAATTCACTTTGCATCAACTTAGCAAACTTTTGATAAAAAATTTCATCAGTAGCTCCAAATATGATGTCATCCACATATATTTAAACTACAAGAAGGTCATTATTTTTTTAAAAAAAAATAGTATGGTGTCTACACATTTTTTGATAAAATCATTTTATAATAAAAATTTACTCAATCTCTCATACCAAACTCTAGGTGCTTGTTTAAGTTCATAGAGTGATTTATTTAACTTATATACATGATTGAAAAGTGAGTGATTTTCAAATCTGGATGGTTGTTCTATAAATACTTTTTCGGCAATATAACCATTTAGAAAGGCACTTTTCACATCCATTTGAAATAATTTAAAATTCATATAACAAGCAAAAGCAAGTAACAATCTTATGGCCTCTAATCTTACTACAGATGCATATGTTTCATCAAAGTCAATTCCTTCTTCTTGATTATATCCTTTAGCAACTAATCTAGCTTTATTTTTTACAACATTACCATGTTCATCTAATTTGTTCCTAAATACCCATTTTGAACCAATTATAGGATGATTTATGGGTCTGTTTATAAGAGTCCATAGTTTCTTTCAAATTAGTTTAGTTCATCTTGCATGGCTAGCATCCAATTAGAGTCTTATTCAGCTTCTTCTATATTTTTAGGTTCTGTTTGAGAAACAAATGCAAGGTAATCAAATGTATCCTTAAAAGAGGATCTAGTTCTTACCCCTTGTGAAGGATCACCTAAAATCAATTTCTTTGGGTGATTATGTGCATACCTACACTTCTTGGGTAGATCTCTATGATCATTAGATGCTTCAATCTCAACATCCTTATCTTATTCATTGATTATTGTAGAGTTATCTTTGTCATGAATGATGTTTACCTTAAGTTTAGCTCCTTCATTCCATCTTCGAAAATTTCTGTATCATCATCAAAAACATCTTCTTTTTTCGAAGAATGATTGTTAGCTTCATCAAAAATGACATGTATTGATTCTTCAACAACTAAAGATTATTTATTGAAGACTCTATATGCTTTGCTAGATATAGAGTATCCAAGGAATATACCTTCATCTGTCTTAGCATCAAATTTGCCTAGATTATCTTTACCATTGTTATGAATAAAATATTTGCAACCAAAAATATGAAAATAATTAATATTAGATCTTTTTTCTTTCCAAAGCTCATAGGGGGTTTTCTTTAAAATCAGATGGATAGAAACTCTATTTAGAATGTAACATGTTGTGTTAATGACTTCAGTCCAAAAGTATTTGGATGGATTCTCTTCACACAATATGGTACGAATCATATAAACTAAGGTTCTATTCTTTCTTTCAACAACTCTATTTTGTTGAGGGATTCTAGGTGCTGAAAAATTATGTTCTATGCCATATTCATTGCAAAATTCTTCAAAGTATTTGTTTTCAAATTCTGTGCTATGATCACTATGAATACATACCACAATAGAGTTCTTTTCATTTATTATTTTCTTGTAAAATTTTGAAAATAATGAAAATGCTTCATCTTTGTGAGCTAAAAATAAAACCCAAGTGAAACGAGAATAATCATCAATAATTACTAGACCATACTTTTTTTCTCCTAGGCTTATGGTCCTAGTAGGTCCAAACAAATCCATATGAATCAATTCAAGAGGCCTAGAAGTTGAAACTACATTTTTGGATTTGAAACTCCCCCTAGTTTATTTTCCAGATTGGCAAGCATCACAAACATGATCAATTTGAAAATTTAGTTTTGGTAGCCCCTTAACTAAGTCTTTATTATGCAATTTATAAAGAGTATGCATGCTAGCATGACCTAATCTTCGGTGCCAAAGCCAACTAATTTCTTTTATATTAGCATTCATTGCAACTAGGCATTGGCCACTCTTCATGGTAATTTCATCAAGATTCATCATGTAGATGTTCACATGCCTAAATCCAATGAATTTTAAACTATCATCCAAGGAACTAGATACTTTGCACAAAGAAGATTCAAATGAGACTTTAAAACCTCTATCACATAGTTGACTAATACTAAGCAACTTATGTTTTAAATTATCAACTAATAATATATTATCTATAAAGGTCGAAGGAGTAATCTGAATTTTACAATAGCCAATTATTTTATCTTTGTCATTATCGCCAAAGGTGACTACTCCCCCTTCCTTTCTTTCTAGGGTGACGAATTATTGCTTGTCACTCGCCATATGTCTTAAGCAACCGCTATCTAAATACCAATTTCATTTTGATCCTTGGGCTGCAAGGCATTCCTGCACAAACAATCAAGTGATAGTTTTAGGAACCCAAGTCGTTTTGAGTCATTTAGGGTTAGTAGACATGGTTCCTTTTGGAACCCAAATGCTTTTAACATGCTTTTCATTAACTCTTCTAGTATTGCATTCAAAAGCCTTGTGTCCTATCTTTTTGCATTTAAAGCAAATGGTATGAGAAGTGCTATTAGTGATGGATATAGTGAAGAAATTTTTTAGAAACTTGGTTTTGTCTTTGGATTTATATCCTAGTCCGATCTTATCATAAACTCCTCTTTGACTATTTAAAATCATTTATAATTTTTCAGAACTACAAGTAAATTTATCAACTAAAGCTTTAATTTATCCAATTCATTCTTTAGGATTTTGTTTTCTTCTTTTAACTTATTGTGGCTACTAATTATCTCTTCCTTTTCTTTCAAGAGTGTTTGAGTCATTTCCTTAAGATTTCTATTTTTTGAGCTTATCTTTTTGAAATCTTTCATCAAATCATAAAAAGCATCTTGAAGCTCATCAAAGATAAAATCTGAATCAAAAGTGGAGGATACCTCATCATCTTGTGCCATGAAATACAAGTTTGCTTCGTTTTGATTTTCTTCCTTCGTGCTTGACTCGTCGCTATCGCTCCAAGTTGCTAACATGACTTTCTTTTTTATTCTTTTTGGCCCCTTCTTCAATAGAGGACATTCAGCTCTAAAATATCCTAGCTTCTTGCATTCATAGCAAGTGGACTAATCTCTCTCTTTTTCTTTTTCTTTCTCCCTGCTGGCTTCTCCTCTAATGAAGTTTCTCTTTTTGAATCTTTGTCTTCTTCTTTCCATAAATTTCTTGAATTTTCTAATCACCAGGGCCATGTCTTCATCATTTTCCTCACTAGTGGATAGATCATCTTCTTCTTCATCAGCCATGGATTTCAGTGCTATTATTTTCTTCTTCTTATTGTCTTCCTCATTGTGCCGACTCATGGCTAGCTCATGTGTCATCACGGATCCAATGAGCTCCTCTAATGGCAGTGTGTTCAGATCCTTTGCCTCTTGGATGGCTGTTACTTTGGCTTTCCATGACCTAGGTAAAGATCTGAGGATCTTTCTCACTAATTCACTATTAGTGTAAACTTTACCTAAGCTTTTTAAACCATTTATAATATCAGTGAATCTTGTGTACATGCTAGTGATAGATTCAGTGGGATCAATTTTAAATAACTCATATTGATGAACTAGCATGTTAATTTTAGTTTCTTTTACTTGATTTGTTTCTTCATGTGTGACCTCAAGTCTGTCCCAAATTTTTTTTACAGAATTACAAGTGGAGATTCGGTTAAACTCATTTGCATCAAGGGCATAATAGAGTACATTCATTGCCTTAGCATTTAATTGGATAAATTTCTTGTCTGTTTCATTCCAATCCTTCTCCGACTTAGGAGAGGATGTGCCATTAATAATGATTGTAGGTGTGTGTGGGCCATTGACAAAGATACTCCATATGTCATAGTCAAGGGCTTGAATGAAAATGCGCATGTGAGCTTTCCAATAGGTATAATTGGACTCATTGAAAAGAGGTGGCCTATTTATGGATTGCCCTTTGGCAAGTGAACCTCCTAATTGGATTGACAGGATCTTTGTCTCTAGTTGATAAGATCAACAATTAGTAAAGAACCTAGGCTCTAATACCAATTATTGCCTGAATAGACAACCCAAGAGGGAGGGGGGGAATTGGATTTTCAAAAATTAAAATAGATATGTGTAGTGCTAAATGATTAAAACCTAAGTGAATCAAGTGTAAGAGCAAATAAAAGATAAAATTAAGAGCACACACATAAACAAAAAAAAATTATAGTGGTTCAGTGCTCTTCCAGTACCTACGTCCACTCTCCAAGTACACTCTTGAAAATTTTACTATAATCCCATAAGATTACAGCAGGATAGTTTTTTCGGGCTCATTATCCAAAAATTTAGTTGATTTTTCTCTAGGTTCATCATCCACAACCCTTATAAGAATCAGACAAATTAATCTGAATAAACAGAAGGGAGAAAAAATTTCAAAATCCAAGTTTCAGCCCCTGCTAAAATCAAGTATACGAAAAGAGGAAAAAAAATTTTACAACTCGAAATGGCCCTTTGAATGAGCAGAAAAGTTATCCTTGCAGTTTGTTGAAAGCCTCTTTGAATGTGTAGAGTTAATGCACTTAAGGATTCTTCAAAGCTTGAGAGAATAGATTGATTGGAGATTGGGTATTAATTTAAGAATAGAGCATGCTTTTCTTTCTCTTGTTTTTCTCTTCTTTTGAAAAATAATCTCTTTCTTCCTTTTATATCTTCAGTATTTTCTTTTTTTTTGGTGATGATTGGAGTTTAGAAAAAGCAAAATTTGATCGTTGAAGAGTAGCAACTAGCCATTA
Source organism: Cocos nucifera (assembly GCA_006176705.1). Classification (NCBI taxonomy): domain Eukaryota; kingdom Viridiplantae; phylum Streptophyta; class Magnoliopsida; order Arecales; family Arecaceae; genus Cocos; species Cocos nucifera. The sequence continues at coordinate 294,317 of QRFJ01003311.1, forward strand.
GAATGAAAAAAATCCGACCTAGAACATCCCATCAAAAAGCTATCGTCGTGTCTCGAGACCTCTCAATTTATCTCAAGATGTCTCGTCGGGTTATCGAGACCTCTCGATTTATCTCGAGATGTCTTGTCAGGTTATGAGGCCTCTCGGGTTGATCAAGAGAGCTCTCATCTTTAGTCGCATGAAAAATCATCTTTCTAAAAAAAATGGCTCACCTAAGTCGAGACGTCTCGGTTCTGAACGAGATGTCTCACTGGAACCACGAGATCTCTCAAAAATTCTGCAAGATCTCTCGCTCTCAGAGCACAAAAATTGGATTTCTATTGCTTGAGATCAAGATGTCTTGAGATTTACTTGAGACTTCTCAAAATCGAGCTAGAACTATATTTGCTGCATACCAGTCCACTCGAGAGCTCTCAAAAAAAATTCGAGACATCTCGAAGACTGCTCCAAGATAATTTTAGAGGATTTGAATTTTATTTGATTTCCACTTTATGTCTTCCTTATTTTGGTCAAAGAGCTCTCTTTCTTCTGATATTAGAATACTTAAAATAAAATATATTAGTAATCACTTGCTTTAATATTTGGTCATCATCAAAATCACTTAGAGGGTCAACAAGAAAACTAACCATTGCAGTCTATCTTGACATTGGGATCGACACCTTTCCTTCAGATGTGGATACTTTTTCCTCAGGTATCGATACTTTTTCTTCAGATATCAACACCTCCTAAAATTCAAAGGATTGTTGCTCTTTGTCTTTTATTCTGTGCAACAGAGATCGATTCTGGGATCGTCCTTTGGCATAGGGGTCGGTCCTGGGGTCATCTTCTCTACGTGCCAGTCTGTACCAGAGCATGCCAGAAGCCTAGGGTCAACATCTTTGCTCCTGAGGTCAACACCTAAACTTTAAAAACTTTAAAAACTTGAAGTTTTTGCCTCATTTCAGGATAGGGGTCGACACCTTTAGCCTTGGGGTCGACACTTTCAAGTCAGAAACTTAAAAAAAAATTTTATGAAGCCCTTGACTTGGTAATTTTATGTAGATCTTTTCTTAGATTAATTCTTCAATTTAAATATCTGAAAAGACCTACATTCACTCATAAAATACATGATTAAATACTCAAATACTCAAGATTTTGGCAATCATTAAAATCAATCATAGGATCAATAATCTCTCTCTTTTTTATGATAGCAAAACTTTAAGTATATGTATAAAAATAAAATTAATGTATTTTAAAGGCCTGGCTAGTATAAGTTATGAAGTGATAATATATATAAATATAAATGCATACTTCATGAAGATTCTTATTTAACTTAAATTTAGATATTTCAAGATGTTTCAAGCATTATCATGAAATGTATAAGCTCAAGCATAGTATATACTTAATAAATCTTCTTTCCCTTTTTGATAATATCAAAAAGCTAATGAAAGGGATTAAAGATTCATCACCAAAATCAATACATTTTAAGTCAAATGAATTATTTTTCTTTTTGAAAACTTGCCTTTTGATTCAAAAAATTATCTTTTAATTTTAGAAAATTTGGCTTAATAATGATTTGAAGCAAGCATAACATTTAATTCGAAATTTAGTTTCTCCTTTGCTTAAGAAATGTATTCTTATGGAAAGAATCAAGAAGGATCAAAATCAATTGAAATTCAAACAAATATATCAAATTCAGAAGATTTTAAGTCAAGTTCAAGAAGATATCAAATTAGAACTTTATGGACATTTAATCATGAAAAGTAAGCATGTAGGATATCAAATTCATATTGATGTCACTCTCCCCCTTTCGAAAATATTTTCAATTTAGGTTCAAAAATTAGAGTTTTTTTTAAAAAAAATAAACAAGTGAACATGATATTTATTCTTTTTTTTTCTTAAAAGAATTCTAATAATTCAACTTGGAAAAGATATGTAACACGAATGTATCGAATAAAAAAAATTCAGCAACTGATGTTTCAATTTTGAAAGTCTCCCATATGATAAAACTTAAAATCATATTTGCATCTTTAAATGAGTCTCAAGTTTAAAAAAGTATCAAATTTAGCTTGTTTGTAGCATAAAAAATATTTCAAATTAACTCCAAGTTAACTTCTATTAATATTTCATAGAAGTGTAGTAATGTAGTCAAGTAGATCAAAAATAATAAGCATATATGAATCAAAGGATAAAATTGAATTTTCTTAGCATAAGTCAATTTGAATCTTTCAGGATAAAATATGATCTATCACAAAAAAAAAAAAATCAGATTTAGAGTATGTTTCAAATTCAGTTAAACTCCCATTGATTATTAAGAATAATTAATCATTCAAATTATGCAAGTTAAGATGAAAGATTTAGAAACACATGAAAGCTCAATAGTGTTAGCAATGAATGTTCATTTTCCAACATAAGTCATTTAGAAATTTCAATCAAATTAAGGATATGAAGTATCTCCCCCCTTTTTCTTTCAAATTAAGCATATTTAACATAAAATTTAAATAAATTTTCAATCACTTTATCATTTCTTCTTTAATGTTTTCTCTCCTTTTGTTTTACAAGCATAGCCACTTTCATAACTAAATAAAATTTTAAGAGCACTAAGCATTGATTAAGTGAGACAAAATATTTGTTAATGATTCATTCAAGAAGAGACAAAATGATATGATGGAAGAAGTAATGAAATGTTTCTTTTAAGAATTAGCAATATCATTCATTGAAGTCTTAAAATTTATTTATTTTATGATAAATATTTTTATTTTCCAATTATTCTTTCTCTTTACTGAGCACTTTTTAAATTTTAGATTATCAAATTAAATATTTATATTTACTTAAGTTATAATTCTTTAGAATTTGCTTTTTCTTACTTTTGTAGCAAAAGCCAAATTTAAGGATATAAAATGATAATAAAACATCAAGCAATGCCATATTGATCAAGCCATTTTGACATCACATTTTTCAAAAGAAAAATATCTTTTCCATTTCCTTTAAAAGATGTTTACATAGACTGATTACATGGTCGGCAGAAAAGTCAAAATACAAAATTCCTCAATTATGACAAAAAAGTGGATTGCTAGGAAGCTCTAAGGCTACATGAGTAAGGTCCTAGCATCCTAAGTGAAGGGATCAGGCTCTAAGAACTAGGATAAGGTGGAGGAGAAAGAGATGGTCCAACATCTATAGAAGGCTGGCCAAAAGCATCTATCCTCGCAGTAGAGATCTCCTAAATCAGACGAGCAGTCTCCTCTCTGAGCAATGATATGGCTTCTGAGGTGAGTTGCTGAATCTCCGAGCTAATAGCTACCACGATCCTTGAGGAGACTCCCAACCAATAAGTCCTCGATCAGTCTAGAGTGTGGTCTATCTGAGCTCTCTAGATGGTCCACTAGTGCCTCTATGGTCTCATAAGTCTGCTCTACCGATGCTGCTGGCTCTGTTGGCTCCTCCATCTGAATATCTGCAACTAGTACAATAGGTGGAGCCTCAACTGGATCCTCTACTTATATCTGATCTCCTCGATGAACCCAATGAACATCCTATCTCTTAAAATCCATATGGCATAGGGAGTGTTTGTTGTATGTATCTATGTGCATCAAGGCTCTAGAGGTCTCTCCATCAAAATCTATCCCATGCTCCTGAAACATCAAAGTCAAGGCCATCCCATAGGGTAGGAAAGTCCTAGATCTTCCTACCACATCCTCCATATATTTGATCATAAGTGCTGGTAGGTTTAGGAGGATCTCTCAAATCACATGGTGAATGAAGGATATGTCCTTCATAGCTATAAAATCAAATCTACCGATTTTAGGAAAGAAAATCCTATTGCTAATGTGATGTAGGAGGTGTATTTCAGTAAATAATCGATTGGCACTCACTTTCTCTAAATCACTGATATCCTCTCTTCCTAAAATATATTTAAGCCCCTCTGATTTTATTTCAAGTTTATCAATTCTGCTCCCTTCAGCACTCATCCTCAGAATTCGTCCTAATTTTTCACAGTGAAATACAATTAGAACTCCTTTCACCTTGGATTCAATGATCCTATCTCTACTCTTCAAATTTGAATAAAATTTTCTAACTAGATTTGGATAGGTCAAAAAATTTAGAGAGCAAAAAAATTTTCATCCTAGATTTTTAAGTTTTCTTCCAAAATCAAAATCATTTTTTTTAGAAAATTGAAATCAACATTTCTACCCATAGAAACCACATGGAAGATGGCTGCAGACCATGAAGGAGTACCTCAAGAAGATGAGGGGGCTGCCGGAGATGGAGAAGACCTTGCTGGAGGTGGAGATGGAGCTACCGATGAGGGAGGAGAGGCTCTCTACTCTGCATGATGCTTGGAGCATCGTTCATAGATCAGAGATGGAGAGGAGGATGAACTTGGGCTTGAAGAGCTCGAATAGGGTCTTCTTTTCCATCGAGCAAGCCGCTTCATGCGAGGCATCTTTCACCAAAATGAGGGAAGGAGGGAATGAGCAAGAGTTTTGAAGGTTTGGATTTGGATGGAGGGGTGTGGAGATGTCCCTATTCGAAGGAGCGAACTGAAGACAAAAATACGAAAGGGATGATTCAATTTTTAAAATATCCTATCCGATAAAAGGGGTCGACACTTTGCTTAAAAAGTATCGACACCTTAGAAGGGATCGACACTTTTAGTGTAAGGTGTCGACATCTTCCTAGAATAGTTTCAGAAGAATTTTTTAGCTCAAGTGTTGACACCTATAGGGTTTACGATTGACACCTTGATTAAGAATCAGTCTAGAAAGGATCCAAATCAGGAGAATTTAATCAAATTTAGATCAAAAAGATATTCAATTGATTTGGGGGTTAAGGATAACGTTCAAATTAAATTTGAGATTCAATGATTTGACCAAATAAGATGTGATAATCAATTAAATTAGGAGTATTGAAAAGAAAAACTCTAGATATATGGTTCTATATGTTTGGTTTCAACAAGAGAAGTCTTGAATCCTTAGAAAAGACTAAGATACAATGCAATCTCAAACATTTGAATTTTATGGAGAGATAATTTATATTCCAATATTTATTTTATCTAAGTAATTTCGAGTTTAACGCTTTATGGGGAAAATTCAAACTTGGTTTCTCTTTTGAATTTAACAATTAAAACAATTAAACATTTCTAGGTTTATATTTATCAAATATAGAATGATAAGAGGATTCTTAAAATATCATGTTGAATATCAAGTTAAAGTATTTTAACCATAGCATGATATATAGAGAAGAGCATATTATTCTTTAAAATCAAAACATTCACAACATGATATAAATTCATTACAAGCATCAAAATCAATCAATTAAACATAAGAAGTATTTCAAGCAAGGAATTTTATATGCATGCATATTAATCAAAGAATTCGTTCAATCAAAAAGATTTTAACAATCATTGATGGTATGATGAGAAAAAAATTTAGATTATACCAACAATCATCACCAATCATCTTGACATCCAAGGAATCCCAATAAAGATGTTTTTCTCTTTTAAGAACATTGGATCCTTGGCAAACCTGCAAGATCATTTCAAATCTTTTGGTATCCAAGTCATCTTGGATCCATAGGAGTTAGTATTTAAGATTTCTTTTGAAATCCAAATTTTGTTAGGATTTATGGTCAATACCTGATTCTTACAAATTTGTCTTATCAAGATTTGGCCAATTCTTTTAAAGTTGCATTTAAAGCACTTAAAAGAATGATCTTTAATGGAAGCTCCTGTAAAAATACCTTTTGTATTTTGCCATTTTCTTGAAGTATTAAAATTAATTTTTGTTTTATTGAAAATAGCTTTATTGATTTTACCAAGGATTGAAGATTTTCAAAGCTAATTATAAACTTTTCAGCTATAGGTTTCAAAATCTCAACTTCTCTTCTTAATTTCTTATTTTCTTTCGAGAGCTTCTTTTTTATTCAATTAAAAGATTTTTATTTTCTTTTAGAAAAGATTTCAAAATATCATTTTTCTTTTTAAGCTTAAGAATTTCTTTATCTAAAGAATTTTCAAATTTAATCAGATTTTTTTTTCTTTAGCTAAAAAATTTTTTTCTTTCATTAAATTAGAATTTTTTTTTAAGCTTCCTACTTTTCTGTCTTAACTTTTTAAATTCATATATTAGTTCATTAAAGGCATCAAGTTGTTCATCCAAGATAAAATTGGATGAGTTTTCAGAATTTACCTCATCATCCAAGGCCATGAGGCAAAGATTCTCGTTTTTCTCTTCCTCATCCAAGCTTGATGAGTCACCATTATTCTAAAACCCTAGTAAAGCACTCTTCTTCATCTTTTTGGAGTGCATTTGGTTGTTGGTAATAATTTTCTTCTTTTCTTTTTTCTTCTTTTTTATATCTTTCTTCACGAGGAACTTCTTGAATTTTCTTGAAAGAAGCATCATATCCTCATCATCTTCTTCTTCATCTTCTTTCGACTCATCGCTTTCTTTAAAATTTAAAGTAGACTTGAAGGCAATGATCTTCAATTTTTTTGGCTCCTCTTCTTCTTCCTTTTGAGCCATTTGCATCTCATGGATCAAAAGAGAACCCATGAGCTTTTCTAGGAATAGCTTGGTGAGATCCTTCGCTTCTTGTATTGCCATCATCTTAGCTTTTCAATCTTTAGGTAAAGACCTAAGCACTTTGCAAACAAGATCATAGTTAGAATAAGTTTTGCCTAGGTCATTTAAAGCATTTATAATTTCAGTAAATTTGGCAAACATATCGAAAATAGTCTCAAATTTTTTTATTTGAAACATTTCATATTTACGAACAAGCAAGTTAATTTTGGATTCTTTGACTTGGCTTGTTTCTTCATGAGTTATTTTTAAAATATCCCAATTTTTTTTAGTCGACGTGCAAGATGATATTCTATTAAACTCATGCACATCTAAGAAATAATAGAGTACATTGATGGCTTTTGCATTTAATTAAGATATCTTTTTGTCAAATAGATCCCATTTCTTTTTCGATTTGGAAAAAGTCATACCATTTATAATTTTTGTGGGTGTGTGTGGTCCTCTAGTTATATGATTTTTCATAAATCATAATCTAGAGCTTGTATGAAAATTCTCATTTTAATCTTTCAAAAGGTGTAGTTGGTGCCATCAAATAAAGGCAGTTTAGAAGTGGATTGGCCTTCAACAAAAGAAACACCACTTGGGGTTGCCATAAGATCTTTTGTCCTTGACTATTAGGTCAACAATTAGTAACAGAGCACCAGCTCTAATACCACTTGTTGCCCAAAGATAGCAACCCAAGAGAGAAGGGAGTGAATTGGGTTTATAAAATTTTTGACCAAATTTAACTTTACATAAGTATGTGCTTTACTTAACTTAATTCAATTCAATAAAATTAACTAGTGTATGCAACGAAATCAAGTGTGAATAAACTTAAGCAAGAGTTAATCCAAATTAGTAAGTAATTAGTAATTTAAAGCATACAAGATATATAAAGCAATAGAGAAGAAAGCACAATATAAATGCATAAAGATTTTATAGTGGTTCAATGCAACCCTGCACCTAGATCCACTCTATAAGCTCTTCTTGAAAATTCTACTATAATCCTAGATTATAGTGCATTTATTTTAACCTAGGATCATAAATAAATCTAGTTGATTTTATCGGACTCACCAACCACAATCCTACATCGATAGTTTTCCTGGGTTCACTATCAATCTAGTTGGTTTTACTGGCTCACCAACCAAAATCTATACACCATCTAATTATCGGCTTAGACTAGCCTATATTTTAAGTTTTTTCCTTGAAAAGAAACTTATAAAGAAAATAAAAATACAAATAATAAAAATCAGCTCAAGACTTAGAACAAAAAGGAACTCTTTTTGGTATGGAAAGAAGAGGCTAAATAAATACTCTATGGTAGCTTCTCTCCTCCTCAAATAGTGCTGAGAAATTGTTTAAAGTATTGTGGAAGATGACTCTTAAAGACCCTTTGAATTTGAAGCTTAAATCTCTCTCTTATCTTCTTTTATTTGGATATTCAATGTGACACTCTTCTTGAATGATTTTTCTTTCTTAAATCCTTAAACTTTTGATCCAAAATATTTTTCTCACTATTTTTATACTTGGGAGTGACTTTTGAGTGAGTTTTGCCCATTGAAAAGGTTGGACTAGCTGTTGGAGTGGAGAATGGCCCATTGGAGAAATGCAGAAAACTAGCCATTGCAGCCTGTCCTGATATTGGGATCGACACATTTCCTTCAGGTGTCGATACTTTTTTCTCAGGTATCGATATTTTTTCTTCAAGTATCGATACCTTCTGGGATCCGAAGGATTTCTGCTCTTTGTCTTCTATTCTGTACAATAGAGTTGATTTTAAAACTTGATAGATGCTCCCGCATGCTCTTGACTTCGTCCATCCGCAATTAGTAGAACTATCTCTAAAGGAATAGCATGTTGGTGAGTGACTTCACCATGTACAACTCCTCGAGCTTCGATCACAGCACCGTCGAAAAAGTCTTGCCAAGTATATGGATCACCACATCATCTGTTAGGTATAAGCGGATTGTGCTCACCACTTGTATCTGGATCAACTTTCAATCTTCATCTCTATGTGGCTGGCGTCTCATCATACAAGAGAGCATTGATCAATCTATGTTGGATGAGGATATTCTTTATCCTTGCTTACCACAAGAAAAAATTATTCAATCCATCGAACCTATTGATCTTTATCTTGATTGTGCTTATCTTTTTCATATTCTTCAATCTCTATCCACTACTACAATCTACACTCTAGTACTATCTAGCTCTAATATTAATTATTATGGTATCAACTCGCTCTGATATCAAACTTTTAGAATATCGACTACTCTGATACTGCTTGTTAAGGATCTAATACTAAATTATTATGGTAGAAAAAAAAATAAAATAAAATAAGAAAATAATCAAGTATGTGGATCAGCCTAAAGGCTCGACTCCACAGAACATGCAAAGCTTTACTATGAAAGAAAAAAATAGGTATAAGAGAAGAATACTGACTCTCAACTTACTGTACATAAATTTTTCTCAACTAGAAACTATCCTCATAAAAGCTCTCTCAGAATTTCAAGAAGATCTATAGAAGCTACAAGATGCTCTACCCTCATAGCCTCCTCGTTGAATGCTATGCATCCGTTGCTTCTATCTTTTGTGGGCTGCACGTACTCGATGCTTTGCCAAGCTCCTCTCGATGGCTGTTTGAGCCTCTCTACGTGCCTCTCACACCATACGTGCCACCTATTTGCTCCATAGTACCTCAGCCCTTTAAATAGGATGAGAATCATCTTCTCAGCAGTTTACAAGAGTCTTAACAAGGTTCGTTCTCCTAATATGAGTCAAGTATATTCTTGATGGAGTCTTGAAATATTTTTCGACCTTTAGATCATGACCGCAACCCTCCATGGCCACTGGATCCTGTGGTCTATGCGCAACTCTCGTAGATTTCTTGGATTAATCATAATCTGAGTTCAAATAGAAAAAATTCATCGTGTTCTGTTCGCCTCCATCAAGTCGGCTCGATCAGAGATCGAGCTGGTTCAACTACATCTCATCCAGACTCCTACTATCTATCTGCCTGAGAGAGCCAGCTTGGCTGTGGTTTGAGCTAGCTCAATCTCAATCCGAGCCGACTTGACTGCGTATCAGAGTTGATCTGACTCTTGTGCTGAAAATTGATTCTCTTCTTACTATGGGTTGAATTCGAGATGTCAAATTCTAATAATTTGGGATATTATTTTGGGTGTATTTGGATGTATCAAGCTTTTAAGATGATAGCTTTGGTATTTATACAATGATACATTCTTTTATTATGTGATATTTTGTGAAACCTTGTAATACATTATATTAT